>CM069160.1:36043159-36142057 GCA_035221665.1 Okamejei kenojei
CCTTATCCCCCTCAGCACCCAGAGTGCTCCTGCTATCAGATCGAACTGAACCGATACACTGGATCACTCATTTGGCTCCTCAACCAGCCGGTCACTGAACAGCGACACGGGCACAATTTTCAACAAACCCCATTCTTGAGATGTAAAACACCCTTCACAACACAGGATCCATCAACCTGATCCCCAAAAATGCTCTCCTATAACTCGGTCCACTACATCTCAAACTTTTGCCTGGCTGCTTAGCCCTAGTCCTTGTGACAGCACAAGCTGTGAAGACCGTCCGTGATGCTGCATAGCCAATATCTCAGGACTCTGCACCATCGGAACAACCGTCACTATCTGGAGTAATAGACTCAACTCCTGCCAAAGTCATTCCCCAATATCACAGAAACTCCCGCAAACGGGAAAAAACACAGCCGTAACCCAACAATTACCCGGCCTGAAATCAACTCGGCCACGAGACTCACGGTATGCAAAGGCACTACCATGTCCCCTCCCACTCAAACCGAATCCTACCACAGGGACAACCTGGACCCAACCGATGACCTCCTCCCAACACACGGCAGTACACTATCCAATAATAGTACTAGCAGCACCAGTATCACCAATAAGGAAACTGGAACTCTATGACCCCCATCCACTAGATAAACAAAACCTTTCGTGATGAACGCAGAATAAATCCTTCACTCATCAGACGCAGGCATCCCAGTAACCACAGGTGCACTTTGTGTACCCACCAAAGCCACAGTTTTTGCATATAATTCCTTTCAGGACAGGACACAACTTTAAGAAGTCCCATCCCATAACAAAAAGGTAGCACACAGGCCCATCCTAGTCCCTGAAATCTCTGTCAACCTTATATCAGCGCGAACCTCCCCTTGCAATAATGAGGCAGACCCTTGCAAGGCACGAACAGCTTGGCACTGCCACCGGCGACAAACCACCACGATTGAGGCCGTGCACCAAAACATTAGGATCGCCCAACAAACTCAGTTTTTTGAGTCAATACATACTCATCTGCCTAATACCGCGGCCTTAGACAACCTTCCGACTCTTTGTGCTCAAAAATGTAAGTAGCAACCCCCTCAGGGAGACCAGATCTTAAAGTCTTCCATAAATCATCAAGGCCCGCAGCAACTCAAAATCCTCACTCCTTGAGAACCGCCACCACCTGTCAAAAATGCCTCCATCTTCCCATGCAAACTGCTCACAGTCTACTATCAAACTAACTTCCTAAAGTGCCCGGAACATCAGCCGGAATGGCTCTGGAACACATTCATAAGCCCTATCCGTAGACTTTCACACACTCATAGTCCCGACTATTCCCCACTGGTAGTACACCTCCTGTGCTCGTATTTATCTGTTAAATAAATTTTTGGGACGGAAAATTTTAAAAAGATAATTTCGTAAGTTGTCAACATCCAATTGGACCCGGACGCAAAACTAATAATATTGGGAATATTAGAACAAAATCAAATATTTACAACAAGCCAAATAAACTTTATCGACTGTATAATAATTGGGGCAAAATTAATATTAACATTTTGGAAGGTCCTAATAACCCCCCACAATAAAAATGGGATAAATGGAAATGTCGGAGACCCTACATTTGGAAAGAATAAGATTTGTCTTAATGGATAAAGAAGATCTTTTTTATCAGAACATGGTCTCCATTTATTGACTATTTGAAGGATTAAATGAAGAGTTACACTTTATAATTCACGGACATATCTCCATTTAAAATTAGTTAATATTCATTCTCTTTTATTTATACCTGTTCTTTTCTCTCTCTCTCTCTCTCATCTCTCCTCATCACTCCCTCTCTCTTCTCCCTCTCTCTCTCTCTCTCTCGCCACATCTCTCTCACTATCTCTCTCGCTCACATCTCACACTCTCTTATCACTTCATCTCTCCTTCTCCTCTTCTCTCTCTCTCTCTCTCTCTTTATTATTTTCTATCTAATAAAAAAATAAAAATATATAAAGAAGTGCAACTATTAAATAATTGATAATATTGACAATAGTAATAATGTATGACCACCACAAACAAAACGTTTTTTATTATGTACATACATTTTTTAAGTAAATAAATAAATTAAATAATTCAAAACGCCAAAAACAACATAAATTCGGGATGCAAAAAGTGACAAAATTTCAGTACGCTAAAAGTGACGAAAATTCAGCACATGAAAAGCGCCAAATATTCAGCACACAAAACGCGCCGAAATTCAGCACACGAAAAGTGATGAAAATTCAGGAAGCGAAACGCAAGGAAAATTAAAAAAGCCAAAAACAGCATAAATTCAGAACGTGAAAAGCGACAAAATTACAGGGTGCATTAAGCGACGAAATTTCAGTGGGCGAAAAGCGACAAAATTTCAGCACATTGCTTCAGGACGCAGAAAGTTATGAAATTTCAGCACGCTAGAAGTGACAAAAATTCAGCACATGAAAAACGCCAAAAATTCAGCACACAAAAGGTGACGAAAATTCAGCATGCAAAATCCGATGAAAATTCAGCACACGAAAAGCGATGAAAATTGAGCACACGAAAAGTGATGAAAATTCAGGACGTGAAAGGCGATAAAATTACAGGACACATTAAGCGACTAAATTTCAGAAAGCGAAAGGCGACTTAATTTCAGCACACGACAAGTGACGAAAATTCAGCATGCTAAATGCAACACAAATTCAGCACTCTTAAAGCGAGGAACCTTCAGGATGTGAAAAGCAATGCAAATTCAGCAGGCAATCAGTAACAAACCTTCAGGACGCAAAAAGCGACAAAAATTCAGCACGAGGAAAGTGACGAAAATTCGGGACGCAAGGGGCGACAAAAATTTAAAACGCTAAGAGCGACATCAATTCAGGACGCAAAAAGTGACGAAACTTCAGCACGCAACAAGCGACGAAAATTGAGCATGCAAATATGGCCAACAATGGTAAGACAGTGATTGTAGCGGTTCTTTCAGCATGCAAAAAGCAATGAAAATTCAGGAAGTGAAAGGCAATGAAAATTCAAAATGCCAAAAGCAACGTAAATTCAGGATGCAAAAAGTGATGAAATTTCATGATGCATAATGCAACGAAATTTCATCACACGATTTACGACGAAATTTCAGCACAGGAAAAGTGACGAAAATTCAGCATGTGAAAAGATACGAAAATTCAGCATACGAAAAGTGACAAACCTTCAGGATGCAAAATGTAATGACATTTCCTGACGCTAAAGGTGACAAAAATTCAAGACGTCAAATGCAACATAAATTCAGGACGTCAAATGCAACGAAATTTCAAAACATTAAAAGCGATGACATTTCAGAACACGAAAATCAATGAAAATTCAGCATGCGAAAAGCGACGAAAATTCAGCATGCGAAAAGCGAAAGGTGAATAAATTCAGGAACATTTTGGACGTGAAAAGCATTGACGAAAATTCAGCATTCAGCACGTGAAAAGTGACGAAAATTCAGCATACAAAAAACAGCGAACCTTCAGGACATGAAAAGTGATGACATTTCTGCATGCGAAAAGCGACAAAAATTCAGCACACGAAATGTGACGAAAATTCAGGACGCGAAAATGTTAACCAAAATTCAGGACGTGAAATGTGACAAACATTTTGGACACAGAAATGGGCGAAAATTCAGGATGCCGAAAAGTACGAAAATTCAGGATTCCAAAAGGTACGAAATTTCAGGATGCCAAAATGGAGAAAAATTCTGGACGCAAAAAGCGACGAAAATTCAGCATTTGAAATGGGGGCAATTGTCAGGACGCGAAAATTTACGAAAATTCAGAACGTGAAACTCGACAAACATTTTGGACACAGAAATGGGCGAAAATTCAGGATGCCGAAAAGTACGAACATTCAGGATTCCAAAAGGTACAAAATTTCAGGATGCCAAAATGGAGAAAAATTTTGGACGCAAAAAGCAACGAAAATTCAGCATTTGAAATGGGGGCAATTGGCAGGACGCGAAAAGAGGCAAAAATTCAAAATGTTAAATGCGACGTAAATTCAGGATGAGAAAATCAACAACATTTTAGGATGTATAACACGACTAAATTTTAGCCCGCAATACACGATGAAATTTCAGTACAGGAAAAGTGATGAAATTTCAGCATGCGAAAAGCGAGGAAAATTCAGCATGCAAAAAGCACCGAAAATTCAGCACACAAAAAGCGACGAAAATTCAGGACGCGAAAGGCATCAAAAATTCGAAATGCCAAAAGTCATGTAAATTCAGGGTGCAAAAAACAATGAAATTTCATGATGCGTAAAGCGACAACATTTCAGGATGTGAAAAGTGATTACATTTCAGCACATGAAAAGCGCCGAAAATTTAAAACGCCAAAAGCAATATAAATTCAGGATGCAAAAAGCGACAACATTTCAGGCCGCATAAAGCAACAAAATTTCAGCATGATTAAAACGATGAAACTTCAGGATGCAGAAAGTGACAAAGTTTCTGGTCGTGAAAAGTGACGAAATTTCAACACATGAAAAGTGACGATAATACAGCCTGCAAAAGGCGATGGAAATTCAGCAGGTGAAAAGTGACGAAAATTCAGCACACGAAATGCGATGTAAATTCAGGCCATGAAAAGTGACGACATTTCAGCACATGAAAAGCGACGAAAATTCAGCACATCAAAAGCGACGAAAATTCACCACGTGAAAAGTGATGAAAATTCAGCATGCAAAATGCGACGAAACGTCAGGATGTGAAGCAATGAAAATTCAGCATACGAAAAGTGATGAAAATTCAGCCGGCGATAAACGACAAAATTTCAGCACGCGATACGTGATTAAATTTCAGCACAAGAAAAGTGACAAAATTTCAGCACGCGAAAAGCTACGGAAATTCAGCACACGAAAGGCGACAAACCTTCAGGATGCATAAAGTGATGAAAATTCAGGATGCTAAAAGTGACGAAAATTCAGGACCTGAAATGAGACAAAAAATCAGGATGCAAAATGCAATTAAATTTCAGGACGTGGAAAGCAACAAAATTTCAGCACAAGGAAAGCAACGAAAATTCACCACACAAAAAGCGATGAAAATTCAGCATGCAAAAAGCGACAAAACTTCAGGATGCCAAAAGCGATGAAAATTCAGCGCGCAAAAAGCGACAGCATTTTAGGAGGCAAAAAGTGATGAAATTTCAGCACACGATAAGCCATGAAAATTCAGCATGCGAAAAGTGACGAAAATTCAGCACGCAAAATGCAACGAAAATTCAGCTTGCGGAAAGTGACAAAATTTCAGCACGCGAAAAGCGACGTAAATTCAAACGCGAAATGCAACAAAAATTCTGGATGTGAAAAGCGACAAAATTTCAGCACATGAAAATCGCCAATATTTCAGCACAGGAAAACCGCCAAAATTTCAGCACACAAAAAGCAATGAAGATTCAGCAAACGAAGAGCGACAAAAATTCCGCATGAGAAAAGCGAAGAAAATTCAGCACCCGACAAGTGACGAAAATTCAGCATGCAAAAATCGAGGAACCTATAGGACGTGAAATGCAATGAAAATTCAGCATGTGAAAAGTGGCAAAAATTCAGCACACGAAAAAACAACAAACCTTCAGGACATGAAAAGTGGTGAAAATTCTGCACATGAAAAGCGAACAAAATTCAGCACACGTAAAGTGACAAAAATTTAGGATGCGAAAAGTTACGAAAATTCAGGACGTGAAACGCGACAAACATTTAGGACGCAGAAAGTGACGAAAATTCGGGTTGCAGAAAGGTATGAAAATTCAGGATTCGAAAAGGTACGAAAATCCAGGATGCTAAAACTGAGAAAAATTTTGGACGCAAAAAGCAACAAAATTTCAGCATTTGAAATGTCAGGACAAGAAAAGCGGCAAAAATTAAAAATGGCAAAAGTGACGTAAATTCAGGACGTGAAAAGCTATAAAATTTCAGGACGCATAAAGCGACAAAAGTTTATCACGTGTTACGTAATGAAATTTCAGCAGAGGAAGAGTGACGAAATTTCAGCCCGCAAAAAGCGAGGAAAATTCAGCAGTCAAAAAGCGACGAAATTTCAGGACACAAAAATCGCGGAACCTTTAGGACATGAAAAGCAACTAAAATTCATCACGCGAAAAGTGACGAAAATTCAGCACACGAAAAACAACGAACCTTTAGGACGCGTAAAGTGACAACATTTTAGCACTGGAAAGGCAACAAAAAAATAAGCATGTGACAAGCGATAACATTTCAGAACGTGAAAAGCGACGAAATTTCAGCACACGAAAATCGACTAAATTCAGCAGGCGAAAAGTGACAAAAATTCAGCATGCAAAAATCGAGGAACCTTTAGGACACGAAAAGCAACAAAAATTCATCTCACGAAAAGTGACGAAAATTCTGCACAGGAAAATTAACAAAAATTCAGGACGCGAAAGGCGATGAAAATTCAAAACACGAAAAGCGCCGTAAATTCAGGACGAGCAAAGCAATGACATTTCAGGAGGCATGAAGCAACTCGATTTCAGTGCAGGAAAAGACACACATGGAACTTTCAGGATGCGAAAAGCGACAAACATTCAGGACACTAAAAGCGACCAAAATACAGGACGTAAAAGAAAATTCAAAAAGCCTAAAGCGATGTAAATTCAGGACGCAAAAGGTGACGAAATTACAGGACGCATAAAGTGATGAAATTTCAGAATGCCAAAGGCAACGAAAATTCAGCACGCTGTGGTGTCAGCCTAAACTCGGGCCACTTATTCTTGAACCCTCGTCAGGAGGTACGTGAGGGAGTGTCCTGCTATTTAAGGTTATATCACCTCGAGACCTTAGGATTCCGAGCCCGAGAGAACAATCTCTTTCAGCGACAGCAGCAATGATATTATAATTAGCGGACCAACCTAACGTGTAGAGCCTCAATAAATGATTGTTTGAACCTGCCTGACATCTGGCTTTATTCACCACGAATGGTGCCGCGACATTGGTGACCCCCGACTGTCCGAATTGAAATTTGGACTCACCTGAAGCACACAGCCGGCTGCCCAACCCTGCAGAACTACGCTGCCGCCAACCCAGCCCTGCAGTGAGGTGTGCCGCCTCTTCCCCACCAGCTGCTGCTCACCGGAGCTGAGAAGCCACAGCTACCACCGCCCTCCCACTCGCGGCAACGGGGCAGGCCCCGCTTCCAACCCCCACACCGCTCCAGGCCTTTTGTGACGGCTGCCGAGCTCCACTGCATGACCTGCCGTGAGCCGACCACCGGAGTGGAGGGGTTTTAGCAGCCGCCGCTGCCCCACCAGCTGCAGCAGGCGCTTCAAGCCTAGCAGCCTCCAGCCCACAGCAACGCCGCCACACGCCCGACTGCCCTGTGAGCAGAGAGAGAGAGAGTACCTGCCACTCTCCCGCTCCCCACAACAGACCTGGCCTTGCACCACGAACACGGCTCCAGGCCCTGCACTGCACCGGGCCTCGCAGCTCCAGGCCCTGCACCGGCCTCACCACACCCAGGCTCACCGCTCCAGACCCGGCACCGCAACAGGCCTCACCGCGGCCACGGCTCCACGACATGCCCTGCACCACGCCTGGCCCCACTGACTGCTGCCCAGGGCCTAGCCAACCGATAGGGCGGTCTTTCCTGGGGTGCCTGCCGAATACGCCCATCTTCTCCTCACCGGCACAGACTCCGAAGATCCCTGGGCGCTGGCTGCCTATCCGGCCCAGCAGCGGGGTTTTCAATCGCTGATGAAGGCTGCCTCAGCCAGCCGGTAAAATGGACGCTGAAACAAGCGGCCGCACAACTACAAAAATGGCTGCAACAGCCGGCCGGAAGAGAAGCTCGAACTTCCCTGATCGGCGTCCGCAGCGCCACCTTCCGGCCGGATGCGGACACTGCAGCCTGACCACCGGCAACAGCGCCACCGTCATATCGACTGCCGTCACTGCAGCCTGACCGCCGTCCACAGCGCCACCTTCCAGCCGGATGCCGTCCCTGCAGCCTGACCACTGGCAACAGTGCCTCATTCAGGTCGGAGGCTGTCACTGCAACCTCTGGTTTTCCAGCACAGCTTCACATCCTGCACCATGGACACTGGACAATTTGAACTTACCACTTTGCACGTGATTGCTCACTGTAATTTGTGTTGTTTCTGTTCATTTTGTTTTCACTGCATCACCACGCTGGGTTCAGCAATCAGTTTATTTTATTTAGTTTTTTTCCCTCATTGTTGCCGTTGCTGGAGGCAATATTTCACAAGACACAATCCCTTAGCTGGTCAAGAAGATGCGACCGTGTCTCCTCGGTCTCCTCGCACGCCTCCGTACATCAGGATCGCCCACGCAGAGCGTCACTGTGCCCGTGGAGCCCTCCGTCCCGACCCACGCCCGGGGCGTCCCAGACCCCTTCTGTCCAGCGGCTTCTGCATCAGTCTCCTCGCACCCCTCGGTACTTTGGGATCGCCCACTCAGAGTGTCACTGCGCCCGTGGAGCCCTCCATCCCGACCCACACCTGGGGTGTCCCAGACCTACATGCAGGAGCCTCCCTCGACCATGATATTCCTTCCTCCTGTTCTGTGGGGGGGTCCTGTGGAGTCAGCCGAAACTTGGGCCACTTATGCTCGAACCCTCTTCAGGAGGTACGAGGGCTGGCATGTGACATCATGGGCTAGAGGGAGTGTCCTGCTATTTAAGGTTATATCACCTCGAGACCTTCGGAGTCCACCAGTAGCTGAGCCCGAGAGAACAATCTCTTTCAGCGACAGCAACAATGATATTATAGTTAGCGGATCAACCTAACATGTAGAGCCTCAATAAACGACTATTTGAACCTGCCTGACATCTGGCTTTATTCACCACGTATGGTGCCGCTACAACACGATGAGCAAAAAGGCACAAAAATTCACCACAAGAAAAGCAACGAAAATCCAGCATATGAAAAGTGATGAAAATTCAGGACGCAAGAGACAAAAAAAAAAAAAAATGCCACGAAATTTCAGGACATGGAAAGCAACAAAATTTCAGCAAAAGGAAAGCGACGGAAATTAGCCATGTGAAAAGCGATGAAAATTCAGCCGGCAAAAAACGAGGACATTTCAGGACGTGAAATGTGACGAAAATTTAGCATGCAAAAAGCGACGAAAATTCAGCATGCAAAAAGCAACGAAAATTCAGCATAAAAAACAGAATTTTAGGACACAAAATGCGATGACATTTCAGAAGGTGAAAAATGATGAAATTTCAGCATACGGAAAGCAATGAAAATTCAGCCGGCGATAAGCGACAAAAATTCAGCTCATGAAATACTGGCTCGAAGAGCCGAATGGCCTCCTCCTGCAACTATTTTCTATGTGTCTATGAAATGCGACAAAAATTCAGGATGCAAAAGGTGACAAAAATTCAAAACACCAAAAGCTATGTAAATTAAGGACGAGAAACGCGACTAAATTTCAGGATGCAATACGCGATGAAATTTCAGCACAGGAAAAGTGATGAAAATTCAGCACATGAAAAGAGACGAAAATTCAGCACACAAAAACGATGAGCTTTCAGGATGCGAAAAACGACAAAAAATTCAGGACGCAAAAGGAGACGAAGATTCAGGACATGAAAGACGACAAAGATTCAACAAGTGAAAAGCGATTAAATTTCAGCAAGCGAAAGCGACGGAAATTCAGCCTGTGATAAACTACAACATTGCAGCACGTACTGCGCAATGAAATTCCAGCACAGAAAAAGTGATGACATTTCAGCAAGCGAAAAGCGACGAAAATTCAGAACGTGAAAAGCGACGAACCTTCAGGAAGCACAGTGATGAAAATTCAGGACAACTTGTTCTATTTGATCTTCAGTTGATGAATGTCGAGTTGATTGCATTAGTTGAAACAGGGCAGACCATGTGAAGGTTGCAATCTTCCACCCCACTAAAAGTGATGAAAATTCAGGACGTGAAATGCGACAAAAATTCAGGACGTGAAATGCAATTAAATTTCAGGACGTGGAAAGCAACGAAATTTCAGCACAAGAAAAGTGAAGAAAATTCACCACGCAAAAAATGATTAAAATTCAGCATGCAAAAAGCGACGAAACTTCAGGATGTGAATTGCGACAAAAATTCAACATGCAAAAAGCGACGAAAATGCAGCACGCAAAAATCGAGGAACCTTTCATCGCGCGAAAAGTGACGAAAATTCAGCATACGAAAAGTGACGAAAATTCAGGACTCAAAAATTTATGAAAATTCAGGACGTGAAAGGCGACAAACATTTAGGATGCAGAAAGGGACGAAAATTCAGGATGCGGAAAGGTATGAAAATTCAGGATTTGAAAAGGTACGAAAATTCAGGATGCTAAAACGGAGAAAATTTTTTGACGCAAAAAGCGACAAATTTTCAGCATTTGAAATGGGGAAAAATGTCAGGATGTGAAAAGTGGCAAAAATTCGAAACGGCAAAAGCGACGTAAATTCAGGACGAGAAAATCGACAAAAATTTCAGGATGCATAAAGTGACGAAATTTCAGCATGCGTTACACAATGAAATTTCAGCACAGGAAAAGTGACGAAATTTCAGCCTGCGAGAAGCGGGGAAAATTCAGCAGCCAAAAAGCGACAAAATTTTAGGACGCATAAATCGACAAAATTATAGGACATTAAAAGCGACGAAAACTCAGCACGCGAAAAGTGACGAAATTTCAGCACGCAAAAAGTGACGAAAATTCAGCATATGAAAACTGATGAAAATTCAACAAGCTAAGGTGGCCAAAATTCAGCACGCGAAAAGCAAAGAAAATTCAGCACAACGACAAGTGACAAAGATTCAGGACGAGAAAGGTGACGAAAATTAAAAACGCCAAAAGCAATATAAATTCAGGATATAAAAAGCCACAAACTTCAGGACGCATAAAGCGTCAAAATTTCAGGACGTGAAAAGTGGCGAAATTTCAGCACATGAAAGGCGACAAAAATTCAGCCTGTGATAAACGATAAAATTTCAGCACACGACACGTGACGAAATTTCAGCACATGAAAAGCGACGAAAATTCAGCATGCAAAATGCAACAAAACATCAGGATGTGAAGCAATGAAAATTCAGCGTGTAAAAGGCGATGAAAATTCAGCCTGTGATAAAAAACGAAATTTCAGCACACGATGACATTTCAGCATTGGAAAAGTGACGAAATTTCCATACGTGAAAAGCGACGAAAATTCAGCACACCAAAAAGGATGAACCTTCAGGATGCAAAAAGTGATGAAAATTCAGGATGCTAAAAGTGTCGAAAATTCAGGACGTGAAATGTGACAAAAATGTCTGACGTGAAATGCAATTAAATTTCCGGATGTGGAAAGCAATTAAATTTCAGCACTAGGAAAGCGACGAAAATTCACCACGTGAAAAGCAATGAAAATTCAGCATGGAAATAGCAACGAAACTTCAGGATGTGAAATGCGACAAAAATTCAGGTCATGAAAGGAGACAGCAATAAACGACGACATTTCAGCTGGCGATACGCGATGAAATTTCAGCACAGGAAAAGTGACGAATTTTCAGCACACAAAAAGTGACGGAAATTCAGCACACGAAAATTGATGAAACTTCAGGATGCCAAAAGCGATGAAAATTCAGCATGCAAAAAGCGACGGCATTTTAGGATGCAACAAGTGATGAAAATTCAGGATGCTAAAAGTGACGAAAATTCAGGACGTGAAATGAGACAAAAAAAATCAGGATGCAAAATGCAATGAAATTTCAGGACATGGAAAGCAACAAAATTTCAGCACAAGAAAAGCGACGAAAATTCACCACACAAAAAGCAATGAAAATTCAGCATGCAAAAAGCGACGAAACTTCAGGATGCCAAAAGCGATGAAAATTCAGCATGCAAAAAGCGACGGAATTTTAGGAGGAAAAAAGTGATGAAATTTCAGCACACGATAAGCCACAAAAATTCAGCATGCGAAAAGTGATGAAAATTCAGCACGCGAAATGCAACGAAAATTCAGCACGCGAAATGCAACGAAAATTCAGCTCGCAGAAAGTGACAAAAATTCAGCACGCGAAAAGCGACATAAATTCAGACGCAAAATGCAACAAAAATTCAGGACGTGAAATGCAACAAACATTTAGGACGCAGAAAGTGACGAATATTAGGGTTTCAGAAAGGTATGAAAATTCAGGATTTGAAAAGGTACGAAAATCCAGGATGCTAAAACTGAGAAAAATTTTGGACGCAAAAAGCAACGAAAATTCAGCATTTGAAATGTCAGGACAAGAAAAGCGGCAAAAATTAAATATGGCAAGTGACGTAAATTCAGGACGAGAAAAGCTACAACATTTCAGGATGCATAAAGCGACGAACCTTCAGGACACGTAAAGTGACAACATTTTAGCACTTGAAAGGCGAAAAATAAATCAGCATGTGACAAGCGATAACATTTCAGAACGTGAAAAGTGACGAAATTTCAGGAAGCATAAAGCAACTCAATTTCAGCACAGGAAAAGAGACACATGGAAAGCGACAAACTTTCAGGATGCGAAAAACGACAAACATTCAGGACGCTAAAAGCAACCAAAATTCAGGACGTCAAAGAAAATTCAAAAAGCCTAAAGCGATGTAAATTCAGGACGCAAAAGGTGACAAAATTACAGGACGCAGAAAGTGATGAAATATCAGAATGCTAAAGGCAACGAAAATTTAGCATGCGATCAGCGACAAACCTTCAGGACTGGAAAGCACACAAAAATGCACAAGAAAAGCAATGAAAATCCAGCGCATGAAAAATGACGAAAATTAAGGACGCAAGAGGCAAAAAAAAAAGCCATGAAATTTCAGGACATGGAAAGCAACAAAATTTCAGCAAAAGAAAAGCGACGGAAATTAGCCATGTGAAAAGCGATGAAAATTCAGCCAGCAAAAAATGAGGAAATTTCAGGACGTGAAATGTGACGAAAATTCAGCATGCAAAAAGCGACGAAAATTCAGCATACAAAAAGCGACAAAAATTCAGCATACAAAAAGCGACGGAATTTTAGGACGCAAATAGCGATGAAATTTCAGGAGGCGAAAAATTATGAAATTTCAGCACAGAAATAAATTACAACATTTCAGCACGCGAAAAGTGATGAAAATTCTGGACACGAAAAGCGACGAGCCTTCAGGATGCAAAAAGTGATGGAAAATTCAGGACGCTAAAAGTGACATTCTTTTGTGGCATGCACAGCCTAAAGTTGTTGGACAACTTGTTCTATTTGATCTTCAGTTTATGCATGTCAAGTTGATTGCATTAGTCGAAACAGGGCAGACCACGTGAAGGTCGCAATCTTCCACCCCGCTAAAAGTTACGATACTTCAGGACATGAAATGCACAACAAAAGAGACGAAAATTCGCCATGCGAAAAGCGATGAGAATTCAGCATGCAAAAAGCGACCAAACCTCAGGATTTGAAATGAGACAAAAAGTGAGCATGCGAAAAGCGACAAAAATTCAGCACGTGAAAAGTGACCAAAATTCAGCACAAAAAAGTGGCCAAAATTCAGCATATGAAAAATGATGAAAATTCAACAAGCTTAAGTTGGCCAAAATTCAGCATGCGAAAAGCGAAGAAAATTCAGCATACGACAAGTGACGAAAATTCAGGACGAGAAAGGTGACGAAAATTAAAAACGTCAAAAGCGATGTAAATTGAGGACATGAAATGCTATGAAATTACAGGAAGAATAAAGCGATGAAAATTCAGCACACAAAAAGGGCGAAAATTCAGCCTGTGATAAACGACTAAATTTCAGCACACAATACGTGATGAAATTTCAGCACAGGAAAAGTGACGAAATTTCAGCACACGAAAAGCAACAAAAACGCAGCACACGAAAAGCGACGAAAATTCACCACGTGAAAAGCGATGAAAATTCAGCATGCAAAATGCAACAAAACTTCAGGTTGTGAAGCAATGAAAATTCAGCATGCAAAAGGCAATGAAAATTCAGCCTGCGATAAAAGATGAAATTTCAGCACGCGATATGCGATGACATTTCAGCATAGGAAAAGTGACAAAATTTCCACACGTGAAAAGCGACGAAAATTCAGCACACAAAAAAGGACAAACCTTCAGGATGCAAAAGGTGATGAAAATTCAGGATGCTAAAAGTGACGAAAACTCAGGACGTGAAATGTGGCAAAAATTCCTGACGCGAAATGCAATGAAATTTCCGGACGTGGAAAGCAATTAAATTTCAGCACTAGAAAAGCGACGAAAATTCACCACGTGAAGCAATGAAAATTCAGCATGGGAAAAGCAACCAAACTTCTGGATGTGAAATGCGATGAAAATTCAGCATGCGAAAAGTAACGAAAATTCACCATGTGAAAAGCGACGAAAATTCAGCACGCCAATTCCGACAAAAATTCAGGTCGTGAAAGGAGACGAAAATTCAGCCAGCGATAAATGATGAAATTTCAGTTGGCGATACGCGATGAAATTCCAGCACAGGAAAAGTGACGAATTTTCAGCACACGAAAATTGATGGAAATTCAGCACACGAAAAACGACGTACCTTCAGGATGCAAAAAGTGATGAAAATTCAGGATGCTAAAAGTGACGAAAATTCAGGACGTGAAATGAGACAAAAATTCAGGATGCTCAATGCAATGAAATTTCCGGACGTGGAAAGCAATGACGAAAAGCGACGAAAATTCACCACGCGAAAAGCGATTAAAATTCAGCATGCAAAAAGTGACAAAACTTCAGGATGTGAAATGGGTTGAAAATTCAACATGCAAAAATCAATGAAAATTCAGCATGCTAAAACCGAGGAAAATTCACCACGCAAAAAATGACGAAAATTCTGCAACCAAAATGCGACAAAAATTCACGACGCGAAAAGAGACGAAAATTCCACAGCACCAAAAGTGACGTGAATTCAGGACGAGGAAATCGACTAAATTTCACAATGCAAAAAGCAACGACATTTTAGGAGTCAAAAAGTGATTAAATTTCAGCACACGATAGGCCACGAAAATTCAGCACATGGAAAGTGACAAAAATTCAGCACACGGAAAACAACGAACCTTCAGGACATGAAAAGTGGTGAAAAGTCAGCACAAGAAAAGTGACGAAAATTCAGGATGCAAAAAGTTATGAAAATTCAGGATGTGAAACGCGACAAACATTTAGGAAGCAGAAAGTGAAAAAATTTGGGTTGCAGAAAGGTATGAAAATTCAGGATTCGAAAAGGTACGAAAATTCAGGATGCTACAACTGAGAAAAAGTTTGGACGCAAAATGCAACGAAAATTCAGCATTTGAAAGCATATGTCAGGACACGAAAAGCAGCAAAAATTCAAAACGACAAAAGCGACGTAAATTCAGGACGAGAAAAGCGACAAAATTTCAGGATGCATAAAGCGACGAAATTTCAGCACGCATTACGCAATGAAATTTCAGCTCAGGAAAAGTGACAAAATTTCAGCCCGTGAAAAGCAAGGAAAATGAAGCAGTAAAAAAGCAACGAAATTTCAGGACGCAAAAATCAAGGAACCTTTAGGACATGAAAAGCAACAAAAATTCATCACATGAAAAGTGACGAAAATTCTGCACACGAAAAACAAGGAACCTTCAGGACGTGTAAAGCGACATCATTTTAGCACTTTAAGGGTGACAAAAATTCAGCACGTGACAAGCGATAACATTTCAGAACGTGAAAAGCGACAAAATTTCAGCACACGAAAAGCGACAAAAATTCAGCTAGCAAAAATCGAGGAACCTTTAGGGCATGAAAAGCAACGAAAATTCTGCGCATGAAAAACAACGAACCTTCAGAATGTGTAAGCGATGAAACATCTGCACGTGAAAAGTGACAAAAATTCAGCACACGAAAAGTGGTGAAACATTCAGGATTCAAAAAGTTACGAAAATTCAGGATGTGAAACGCGACAAACATTTAGGACGCAGAAAGGGACGAAAATTCAGGATGCGGAAAGGTACAAAAATTCAGGATGGTAAAACGGAGAAAAATTTTGGACGCTAAAAGCGACAAAAATTCAGCATTTGAAATGGGGGGAAATGTCGGGACACGTAAAGTGGCAAAAATTCGAAAAGGCAAAAGCGACATAAATTCAGGACGAGAAAAGCAACAAAAATTTCAGGACACATAAAGTGACAAAATTTCAGCACGCATTATGCAATGAAATTTCAGCATGTCAAAAGAGACGAAAATTCATACGCTAAAGGCGACGAAAATTCAGGACGTGAAATGCGACGAAGATTCAACAAGTGAAAAGCGACAAAATTTCAGCAAGCGAAAGGTGACGAACATTCAGTCTGTGATAAATTTCAGCACAGAAAAAGCGACAACATTTCAGCACGCGAAAAGTGATGAAAATTCTGGACGTGAAAAGCGACAAAGCTTCAGGATGCAAAAAGTGATGAAAATTCAGGACACTAAAAGTGACATCTTCTTCTTTCGTGTGGCGTGCAGAACCTAAAGTTGTTGGACAACTTGTTCTATTTGATCTTCAGTTTGTGCATGTCGATTGCATTAGTCGAAACAGGGCAGACCATGTGAAGGTCGCAATCTTCCACCCCGCTAAAAGTTACGATACTTCAGGACATGAAATGCGACAAATATTCAGGACACGAAATGCAATGAAAATTCAGGACGTGGAAAGCAACGAAATTTCAGCACAAGAAAAGGGACAAAAATTCACCACGCGAAAAGCGATGAGAATTTAACATGCAAAAAGCGACAAAATCTCAGGATGTGAAATGCGACAAAAATTCAGCACGCGAAAAGCACCGAAAATTCAGCACACGAAAAGTGACGAAAATTCAGCATATGAAAACTGATAAAAATTCAGGATGCAAAAGGCGTCGTAAATTCAAAATGGTAAAAGCGACGTAAATTCAGGACGTGAAATGCAACAAAAATTCAGGATGCAAAAAGCGACTAAATATCAGCACGCTTCAGGATGCTAAAATGGAGACGAATTTTGGACGCAAAAAGCGATGAAAATTCAGGAAAATGTCAGGACGCGAAAGGCGGCGAAAATTAAAAATGCCAAATGCGACTTAATTTGAGCATGTGAAAAGCGGCAACATTTCAGGATGCATAACGCGAATAAATTTCAGCCCGCGATACGCGATAAAATTTCATCACAGGAAAATTGACGAAATTTGAGCACGCAAAAAGCGAGGAAAATTCATTATGCAAAAAGCGATGAAAATTCAGGTTGCGAACGGCGACAAAAATTAAAAATGGCAAAAGCAATGTAAATTTAAGATGAAAAAAGCGACGAAATTTCTGGACGCAGAAAATGACAAAAATTCTGGACGCGAAAGGCAACGGAAATTCAAAATGCCCAAAGCAATATAAATTCAGGATGCAAAAAGCAATGAAATTCAGGATGCATAAAGCGACAACATTTCAGGACAGGAACATTGATGAAACTGCAGGACTCATAAAGCGACTAAATTTCAGGACAGGTAAAGCGACGAAATTTCAGGATAAGATTAAACTTCAGGATGTATAAAGCGACAAAATTTCAGATCATGAAAAGCAACGAATTTTCAGCACATGAAAAGCGACGAAAAGCCTGTGAAAAGCGATGAAAATTCAGCAGGCGAAAAGTGATGAAAATTCAGCACACAAAAGACGACGTAAATTCAGGACATGCAAAGCGACAAAACTTCAGGATGCATAAAGCGACAAAATTTCAGGACGTGAAAAGCGGCGAAATTTCAGCACATGAAAGGTGAAGAAAATTCATCCTGCGATAAACGATGAAATTTCAGCACGCACTACGTGATGAAATTTCAGCACACGAAAAGCGATAAAATTTCAGCACGCGAAAAGCGACGAAAATTCAGCACACAAAAGGCGACAAACCAGAATACAAAAAGTGATAAGAATTCAGGATGCTAAAAGTGACGAAAATTCAGGACGTGAAATGAGACAAAAATTCAGGATGTGAAATGCAATGAAATTTCAGGACGTCGAAAGCAACAACATTTCAGCACAAGAAAAATGATTAAAATTAATCACGCGAAAAGCACTGAAAATTCAGCATGCACAGAGTGACAAAAATTCAGGATGTGAAATGCGATGAAACTTCAGCATGCGAAAAACAACGAAAATTCAGGACGCAAAATGTGACCAGATTCAGGACGCAAAAGGAGATGAAAATTCCATGCACCAAAAGCGACGTAAATTCAGGATGAGAAAAGTGACTAAATTTCAGGATGCAAAATGCAACTAAATTTCAGGACGTGAAAACCGACGAAATTTCAGCACACGAAAAGCGATGAAAATTCTGGACGCGAAAGTTGACGAAATTACAGGACGCATAAAGCAATGAGTTTCAGAATGCGAAAAGCAACGAAAATTCAGCACACAATCAGCGACAAACATTCAGGATGCGAAAAGGGACAAAAATCAGCACAAGAATAGCAACGAAAATCCAGCACATGAAAAGCGACGAAAATTCAGGTCGCAGGAGGCAAAGAAAATTTAAATGCCAAAAGCGACATAAATTCAGGATGTGAAAAGCGGCAAAATTTCAAGATGAGAAAAGCGACAAAAATTCAGCACGCGAAAGGCGACAAAATTTCAGCCTGCGAAAAATGACGAAATTTCAGCTCGTAAAAGTGTGGAAAATTCAGGACACAAAAGGTGATGAAAATTAAATTCATGAAAATCGACATAAATTCAGGACGTAAAAAGTGCCGAAACGTCAGGGATGTGGAAAGCAAAACATAATTTCACAACAAGAAATGTGATGAAAATTCACCACGCGAAAAACGATGAAAATTCAGCCTGCGAATTTTCAGGACATGAAATGTGATGAAAATTCAGCATGCGAAAAGTGACAAAAATTCAGCATTCAAAAAGGGACGAAAATTCAGCACGCAAGATGCGACGGAAATTTAGGACGCAAAATGCGATGAAATTTCAGGAGGCGAAAAGCGATGAAATTTCAGCACACGGAAAGCCACGAAAATTCAGCATGCGAAAAGAGACAAACTCAGTAGGTGAAAAGCGACACAAATTCAGCTCATGAAATGCTGGCTCGAAGAGCCGAATGGCCTCCTCCTGCACCTATTTTCTATATTTCTATGTTTCTATGAAATGCGACAAAAATTCAGGACGCGAAAGCCACCAAAAATTTAAAACGCCAAAAGTGACGTAAATTAAGGATGAGAAATGCGACTAAATTTCAGGACGCATAGAGCGACAAAATTTCAGCATGCGATACGTGACGAAATTTCAGCACAGGAAAAGTGATGAGCTTTCAGGATGTGAAAAGCGACAAAAATTCAGGACGCTAAAGGCAACGAAAATTCAGGACGTGAAATGCGACAAAGATTCAACAAGTGAAAAACAATGAAAATTCAGCAAGCGAAAGGCGACAAAAATTCAGCCTGTGATAAATGACTAAATTTCAGCACACAATGCGCAATGAAATTTCAGCACAGAAAAAGTGACGAAATTTCAGCACCCGAAAAGCGAACCTTCAGGATGCAAAAAGTGATGAAAATTCAGGATGCTAAAAGTGACCTTATTTTGTGTAGCTTGCACAGCCTAAAGTTGTTAGACAACTTGTTCTATTTGATCTTCAGTTTGTGCACGTCGAGTTGATTTCTTATTCAAAACAGGCCGGACCACATGAAGGTTGCAATCATCCACCTTTTGGTTTTTGCCACTTTTGCTAAAAGTGACAAAAATTCAGGACGTGAAATGCAACAAAAATTCAGGACACGAAATGCAATGAAATTTCAGGACGTGGAATGCAATGAAATTTCAGCACAAGAAAAGTGACGAAAATTCAGGACGAGGAAAGCAACTAAATATCAAGACTAAATTTTAGTATGCCAAAAACAATGAAAAGCGATGACATTTTAAGAGGTGAAAAGCGATGAAATTTCAGCACACGATATGCCACGAAAATTCAGCACGCAAAAAGTGACTAAATTCAGCACGTGGAAAGTGATGAAAATTCAGCATATGAAAAGTGACGAAAATTCAGGATACTAATATCAGCACAGGAAAAGCGTTGAAATTTCAGCACACAAAAAGCAATGAAGATTCAGCAAGTGAAAAATTCAGAATGCGAAAAGAGAAGAAAATTCAGCACACGACAATTGACGAAAATTCATGACATGAAGAGTGATAAAAATTCAGCACGTGAAAATCGAGGAACCTTTAGGACGTGAAAAGCAATGAAAATTCAGCACATGAAAAGTGACAAAAATTCAGCACACGAAAAACAACGAACCTTCAAGATGCGAACAGTTATGAAAATTCAGGACGTGAACAAATATTTACGACGCAGAAAGTTATGAAAATTCGGGTTGCAGAAAGGTATGAAAATTCAGGATGCTAAAACTGAGAAAAATTTTGGACGCAAAAAGTGACGAAAATTCAGCATTTGAAATGGGGGAAAATGTCAGGACGCAAAAAGCGGCGAAAATTCAAAATGGCAAAAGCGACATAAACTCAGAATGGGAAAAGCGACAAAATTTCAGGACGCATAAAGCGACACAATTTCAGTGTGCGTTACACGATGAAATTTCAGCACAGGAAAAGTGACAAAATTTCAGCACGCATAAATCAATGAAATTACAGGACATGAAAACCAACCAAATTTCAGCACATGAAAAGCGGCGAAAATTCAGCACACGAAAAGTGACAAAAATTCAGCACACGAAAAGTGACAAAAATTCAGGCGTGAAAGGCGACGAAAATTCAAATGCCAAAAGCGATGTAAATTCAGGACGAGAAAAGCGATGAAATTTCAGTAGGCATAAAACCACTAAATTTTAGTGCAGGAAAAGAGACGAAAATTCAGCACATGGAAAGCGACAAACTTTTAGGATGCGAAAAGCGACGAAAATTCAGGATGTGAAATTCGACAAAAAATTCAGGACGCGAATGCAACTAAATTTCAGGACGTGAAAACCGACGAAATTTCTGGATGTGAAATTCGACAAAAATTCAGGACGCGAATGCAACTAAATTCAGCACATGAAAAGTAATGAAAATTCAGGACGCGAAAGGTGATGAAACTTCAAAAAGCCTAAAGCGATGTAAATTCAGGATGCAGAAGGCAACAGAATAACAGGACGCATATGAAGTGATGAAATTTCAGAATTCAAAAAGGAATGAAAATTCAGCACGCGATGAGCGACAAACCTTAAGGGCATGAAAAAGGACAAAAATTCAGCAAAAAAATAGCAACGAAAATCCAGCACATCAACAGTGATGAAAATTCAGGACGCAAGATGGAAAAAAAATTTAAGTGCGAAAAGCGACATAAATTCAGGACGTGAAAAGCGAAGAAAATTCAGGATGCGAAAGGTGACTAAAATTAAAACACGAAAATCAACATAAATTCAGGACGCCAAAAGTGCCGAAATTTCAGGATTCATAAAGCGCCGAAATGGCACGATGAGATATTCAACAAAATTTCAGCACAGGAAAAGCGACGAAAATTTAGGACACTAAATGCGACGAAAATTCAGTATGTGCATTGCGACAAAAAGTCAGGACACGAAAAGCGATGAAAATTCAGGATGAGAAAGGCGACGAAAATTCAAAATGCCAAACGCTATGAAAAGCGAAGAACCTTCAGGATTCAAAAAGTGATGAAATTTCAGGACGCTTAAGGCGACGACAAATTCAAGACATCAAATGCGACGTAATTTCAGAACGCGAAATGCATCAAAATTTCAAGACATGAAAAGCGACTAAATTTCAGCACACGAAACTCAACAAAAATTTAGCATGCGAAAAACGACGAAGATTCAGCACGCATTGGAAATTCAGAACGTTTTGGACGTGAAAAGCAATGAAAATTCAGCACATGAAAAGTGACCAAAATTCAGCACATGGAAAACAACAAACCTTCAGGACGTGAAAAGTGATGAAAAGGTTACAAAAATCCACACGAAAAGTGACGAAAATTCAGGATGTGAAAAACGACAAAATTACAGGATGCATAACGCGACTAAATTTCAGCCCGTGACACGCGATTAAATTTCATCACAGGAAAAATGACGAAATTTCAGCACGGGAAAAATGACCAAATTTCAGCACGTAAAAAGCGAGGAAAATTCAGCAAGCAAAAAGCGATGAAAATTCAGGACGCGATAGAGACGTAAACTCAGCAGGCGAAAAGCAACAAAAATTCAGCTTGTGCAATGCTGGCTCAAAGGGATGAAATTTCAGCACAGGAAAAGCGCCGAAATTTCAGCACACAAAAAGCAATGAAGATTCAACAAGCTTAAGGGGGGCCAAAATTCAGCACGCGAAAAGCAAAGAAAATTCTGCACACAAGTGATGAAAATGCAGGAGTGATGTAAATTCATGACATGAAAAGCTATGAAATTACAGGAAGAATAAAGCGACAGAAATTCAGGACGTGAAAAGCGACGAAAATTCTGCATGCAAAAATCGAGGAACCTTTAGGACGCGAATACAATGAAAATCCAGCACGTGAAAAGTGACGAAAATTCAGTTCACGAAAAACAACGAACCTTCAGGATGTGAAAAGCATTCAAAATTCTGCACGCAAAAAGTGACAAAAAAGCACCCGTTTACTCCTACTCTTTGCTTCCTGTTTGCCAGCCAGTTCTCTATCCACATCAATACTGAACCCCCAATGCCGTATGCTTTAAGTTTGTATACTAATCTCTTATGTGGGACCTTGTCAGAAGCCTTCTGGAAGTCCAGATACACTACATCCACTAGTTCTCCCCTATCCATGCTACTAGTTACATCCTCGAAAAATTCCACAAGATTCGTCAGACACGATTTACCTTTCGTAAATCCATGCTGAATTTGTCCAATGATTTCACCACTTTCCAAATGTGCTGCTATCCCATCTTTAATAACTGACTCTAGCAGTTTCCCCACTACCGATGTTAGACTTGCTGGTCTGTAATTCCCCGTTTTCTCTTTCTCTGCCTTCTTAAAAAGAGGGGTTACGTTTGCTACCCGCCGATCCTCAGGAACTACTCCAGAATCTAAAGAGTTTTGAAAGATTATCACTAATGCATCCACTATTTCTGGAGCAACTTCCTCAAGTACTCTGGGATGCAGCCTATCAGGCCCTGGGGATTTATGGGCCTTTAATCCATTCAATTTACCCAACCCCACTTCCCGACTAACCTGGATTTCACTCAATTCTCCTTTGACCCGCGGTCCCCTGCTATTTCTGGCAGATTATTTACGTCTTCCTTAGTGAAGACGGAACCAAAGTAGTTATTCAATTGGTCCGCCATATCCTTGTTCCCCATGATCAACTCACCTGTTTCTGACTGCAAGGGACCTACATTTGTTTTAACTAATCTTTCTCTTCACATATCTATAAAAACTTTTATTGTATTGTATATCTTTATTGTCATTTTTCTGAGTACTTACATACCCAGAGGAAAACGAAAAAATGTTTCTCAACCAGTGTGCAGTAAAAAATAAATAGAAATAAAGAATAAAAGTACATATATCACGAGTTTCGATCGGCAGTGGCACGACAATGGCTCTACTTCAGTGTGTCCAGGTTATGTGTTTGGTGCGCGATACTTTGGCAGGGGGCAAAGTCTGTTTATCAGTCTTATAGCCTGCAGGAAGAAGCTGAGGAACATCCTGCCGGTTTTGCAGCTGATGCTCCTGTACCTCTTCCCTGATGGCAGGATGGAGAATATGTAATGCGATGGGTGGTAGGGGTCTTTGATGATGGAGATGGCTCTGCTAATACATCTCTTCCTGTATATGTCCAGCAATAAAGGGAGTGGAGCACCAATAATCCTGCTGCCGGTCTTCACAACCCTGTCCAGTTGGTGCCGTTCATACACCTTGCAGCTCCTGAACCAGGAGGTGATGCCGTAGGTTAATGTGTTCTCAATTGTCCCCCTATAAAATGTTCGTAGGTGTGCAGTGGGGAGATCTGCTTTCCGTAGTCTTCGGAGAGGGTGTAGTCGTTGCTGGGCTCTCTTGACCAGTGCTGTGGTATTGGTCGTGGACGTCAGGTCATCTTGCAGTCAGTTTTTATGTTCCCTGCCAGTTTTCTTTCATAATCTATTTTTCCTTTCCTAATTAAACCCTTTGTCCTCCTCTGCTAGTCTCTGAATTTCTCCCAGTCCTCTGGTATGCTGCTTTTTCTGGCTACTTTGAACCCATCATCCGTGCAGTCTTTAAATGTCTTCCATTGCGTATCCACCGTCAACCCTTTTAGAATTGATTGCCAGTCAATCTTAGCCAATTCACATCTCATACCCTCAAAGTTACCTTTCTTTAAGTTCAGAACCATTGTTTCTGAATTAACAATGTCACTCTCCATCCTAATGAAGAACTCGACCATATTATGGTCACTCTCGCCCAAGGGGGCATGTACAACAAGACTGCTAACTAACCCTTCCTCATTACTCAATACCCAGTCTAAATAGCCTGCTCTCTTGTTGGTTCCACTTTTAGATAACTATCCCGCATACATTCCAAAAAATCATCTTCCTCAGTGCCCCTGCCAATTTGATTCACCCAATCTATATGTAGATTGACGTCACCCATTATTACTGTTTTGCCTTTGTCGCACGCATTACTAATTTCCTGTTTGATACCATTCCCAACTTCACTACTACTGTTAGGTGGCCTGTACACTAACACCCACCAGAGTTTTCTGCCCCACCAGAGTGTTTCGCAGCTCTACCCATACTGATTCCACATCCTCCAAGCTAATGTCCTTCCTTTCCATTGCGTTAATCTCCTCTCTATCCAGCAACGCTACCCCACCTCCTTTTCCTTTCTCTCTATCACTCCTAAATATTGAATATCCCTGGATGTTCAGCTCCCAGCCTTGGTCACCCTGGAGCCATGTTTACGTGACCCCAACTATATCATGACCATTAATAGCTATCTGCACGTTCAACTCATCTACCTTATTACGAATACTCCTTGCATTGAGACACAAAGCCTTCAGGCTTGTTTTTACAATGCTCTTAACCCTTATACAATTATGTTGAAAAGTGGCCCTTTTTGATTTGCCCTGGTTTCGTCTGCCTCTCTGTTCTAGTACCCATCTCCTTTAGCATTTTCAAACCAAACCTCCTTTTTCTTTTTCAACCCAAACCACCATTTGCATTTTCACCATTTGCATTTTCATACCAAACCTCCAGTTGCATTTTCAAACCAAACCACCATTTGCATTTTCAAACCAAAACATCATTTGCATTTTCAAACTAAACCTCCATTTGCATTTTCAAATTAAACCACAATTTGCAATTACTAACCAAACCTCCATTTACATTTTGAAAGCAAACCTTTTGCATTTGCAAACCAATCCTTTTGCATATTCAAACCAAAACCCCATTCACAATTACAAACCAAACCTTTTGCATTTTCCAACCAGTTCTTTTGCATTTTCAAAACAAACCTTTTTCATTTTCAAAGCAAACCATTTGCATTTTCAAAGCAAACCGTTTGCTTTTTCAAATCAAATCTTTTGAATTTTCAAACAAAACCTCTTTTTTCAATTTCAAACCAAACCACCATTTACATTTTCAAACCAAACCACCATTTGCAATTTCAAACTAAACCTCCTTTAGCATTTTCAAACCAAATCACCAATTGCAATTTCAAACTAAACCTCCTTTTGCTTTTTCAAAGCAAACGTTTTGCATTTTGATAGCAAACCACCTTTTGCATTTTCATAGCAAGCCTTTTGCATTTCCAAACCAAACGTTTTGCATTTCCAAACCAAATCACTATTTGCATTTTCAACTCAAACCATCTTTTGCATTTTCAAACCAAATCTCCTTTTGCATTTCGAAATCCAAAACACCATTTGCATTTTCAAACCAAACCTTTAGCATTTTCAAGCCAAACCTCCTTTTGCATTTTCATAGCAAAACTTTTGCATTTTCAAAGCAAACATTTTGCATTTTCAAACCAAACCTCCTTTTGCATTTTCAAAGCAAACTTTTTGCACGTTCAAAGCAAACCACCATTTGAGTGAGTTGGAGTTTGATACTGAGTTGGATGATCAGCCATGATCATATTGAATGGCGGTGCAGGCTCGAAGGGCCGAATGGCCTGCTCCTGCACCTAATTTCTATGTTCCTATGTTTCTATTTTGCATTTTCAAACCAAACCACCGTTTGCTTTTTCAAACCAAACCACCGTTTGCTTTTTCAAACCAAACCACCGTTTGCTTTTTCAAACCAAACCACCGTTTGCTTTTTCAAACCAAACCACCGTTTGCTTTTTCAAACCAAACCACCGTTTGCTTTTTCAAACCAAACCACCGTTTGCTTTTTCAAACCAAACCACCGTTTGCTTTTTCAAACCAAACCACCATTTGCAATTTCAAACCAAACCTACTTTTGCATTTTCAAACCAAAACACCAATTGCATTTTTAAAGCAATTCTTTTCCATTTTTAAAGCAAATCTTTGCTTTTTCAAATCAAATCTTTTGCATTTTCAAAGCAACCCTTTTGCATTTTCAAAGCAACCATTTTGCATTTTTAAACCAAACCAACATTGGCATTTTCAAACCAAACCACCATTTGCAATTTCAAACCAAATCTCCTCTTGCATTTTCAAATCAAACCACCATTTTCATATTAAACTACCATTTACAATTTCAAACCAAACCTCCTTTTGCATTTTCATACCAAACTTCCTTTTGCATTTTCAAAGCGAATCTTTTGCCTTTTAAAAGTAAACCTTTTGCTTTTTCAAATCAAATCTTTTGCATTTTCAAAGCAAACCTTTTGCATTTTGATAGCAAACCATCTTTTGCATTTTCACAGCTAACAATCTTTTCAAACCACCTTTTGTATTTTCACAGCTAACATCCTTTTCAAAGCAAACCACCCTCTGCATTTTGAAATGCAAACCTTCATTTGCATTTTTAGAGCAAACATTTTGCATTTCCAAACCAAACCACCATTTGCATTTTCAACTCAAACCACCTGTTGCAGTTTCAAAGCAAACCACCTTTTGCATTTCCAAAACAAACATTTTGCATTTCCAAACCAAACCACCATTTGCATTTTCAACTCAAACCACCTTTTGTATTTTCAATGCAAACCATGTTTTGCATTTTCAAAGCAAACCTTTGCACCTAGAAAGCAAAACGCTTGCAGTTTCAAACCAAATCTCCTTTTGCATTTTCAAACCAAACCACCATTTGCATTTTCAAACCAAACTTCCTTTTGCATTTTCAAAGCAATCTGTGCTGGACCACATTATGTTTACATGCATTAATGCCCCCTGCTGGATATTCCTGTTCCTACAGCTGAGAGTTATACAGGAAGTTATCATAAATCAGGAAGTCCAGCCCAGTGGGTACCTTATAGTGTAGACTGTGTAATTATCAGTCTGTAATCTATCGCCATCCTACTCCACCGAATTTGTTGGATGCAATGTCTGAGTAGTTATGTTTGTTAACAGCATCTTTATATGTTATAAATGTTATTGAGCAGGAGTGCTATTATTAATAATGCTTAACGTACCCTGGTTAATTTCTCACATAACACTGTATTTGGTGGTGGCATCATAGTCTATGTTTATTATACCAAGTCTATAACATCACTATATATGCTGTTTCCTTTTCTGCTTGTATGTTACAGTTTCACAGTTGAATACAGTAAAACATCAACGACATCTCGTGTCTATGGGCCTTTATTGGATTAATTGTTTAACTTGCTACATAGCTGGATATGAACATTCAGCGAGTTCAGTATATGAAAAGACAGCACCACAACAAGCTGTGCTACAGGGTGGCTCACATCATCCATCCACACATCAACGCCATGGCAACAAGCAACCAAGACAACGCTTCACAGAATGAAGCCAAGTCTCTCAGCATTCATTCTTACCGCTCTGCAGCAGGCTCCAGTGCCAGCATGGCCGCCCTTAAAGCGCTGGCTAAAACAAAAGCAGCCAAAGCCAGAGCAGCATTCGCTCAGAGAGAGATAGATATGAAGGTCGAGGCTGCGCGGATGCAGGTGGAGGCTACGTGGATGCAGGCGGAGGCCACGCGGATGCAGGCGGAGATGATGGTCGAGGCTACGTGGATGCAGGTGACCATAGAGGCCTTGAAGCAAGAAAAAGAGATGAAAGCAGCCATTGCTGAGGCCGACTCCGTCGAAGCAGATTTATTAGCAGAACAAGGGTCACGTAAAAGATCACCAAGCCCTGTTCATCCTCAAAACCAACACGAGCGTACTCTGGACTACGTCATAGAGCAAGCCAGCATAAAGTCAAGCCAACATTTCGCCAATTATGATATCGAGAGTGGTAGCATACTATTTGGTTCATTGCCGCCCATTCATCACACCAAATCTAATCTGGGCAGTTCATTTCCTAGGCATCACAATCCCAGTAATGTCCAAGGAAACATGGAGCCTAAATTGGAGGATACTAAGCCAACTTCAACCTTTCTGCACAGCGGTTTTATCGACTCTCCTTGAGCCACCAACAATATCAATCCCACCACCATAGACCTCGCCAGATAACTCACCCGCAGCCAGCTTGTTACAGCGGGATTGACGGCCTTTAATGACACGCCCGAGAATTACTGGGCTTGGAGATCTTCCTTCGAGATTGATTGATCCCTGGGATGGCGGGACTGTTATATGAGGAAAGATTGAAAAGACTAGGATTGTATTCACTGGAGCTTAGAAGGATGAGGGGGTATCATATAGAAACATAGAAAATTATAAAAGGTCTGGACAAGCTAGGTGCAGGAAAATGTTCCCAATGTTCAGCAAGTCCAGAAGCAGGGACCACAGTCTTAAAATAAAGGGGAGGTAATTTAAGAATGAGGTGAGAAAAAAATCTTTTTCACCCAGAGAGTTGTGAATTTATGGAATTCCCTGCCACAGAGGGCAGTGGAGGCCAAATCGCTGGATGGATTTAAGAGAGAGTTGGATAGAGCTCTGGGTCTAGTGGAGTCAAGGGATATGGGGAGAAGGCAGGCACGGGTTATTGATAGGGAACGATCAGCCAAGATCACAATGAATGGCGGCGCTGGCTCGAAGGGCCGAATGGTCTCCTCCTGCACCTATTTTCTATGTTTCTATGTAATTTCAGCACAGTAAAAGTGACAACATTTCAGCACGTGAAAAGTAAGGAAAATTCCACATGTAAAACGCAACAAAAATCTAGCAGGCAAAAAGGGACGAAAATTCAAGACGTGAAAGGCGACGAAAATTCAAAACGTCAAAAAGTGACAAAACTTCATGACGCATAATGCGACAAAATTTCAGGATGTGAAAAGCGACAAAATTTCAGCACATGAAAAGTGACGAAAATTCAGCATGCGAAAAGCGTTGAAAATTCAGCATGCAAAATTCAGCACATGAAAAGTGACAAAAATTCAGGATGAGAAAGACGATCAAAATTCAAAACGCCAAAAGCAAAGTAAATTCTTGGCGAGAAAAGCGACAAAATTTCAGGCCGCCTAAAGCGACGAAATTTCAGCACGCATAAAGTGACGAAATTTCAGGGCGTGATACACGATTAAATTTCAGCACAGTAAAAGTGACAAAATTTCAGCACGCGATGTTCAGTCCCCAACCAATGTCCACCCATATTCAGGCCCATTGAGGCCTCCGCAGTCTCCTTCATGGAGGCCTGATGTTCCAGGTCGTTCTCGCCGGGTGATGGTGCTCCGGCGTCGGGAGAATCCTCTCAGTGGCTTGGGACACCTGGAACAGCCGCTTCCTTACCGGAGTCCGCGGCTTCTGAAGCCAACAATGCCGCGCTGAATGGAGCTCCCCCACTGGCTTCCGATGTTAGAGTCAGCGCCGCCACCCGCAGCCGGCTGCTCCACAGACCAGCAGCTCCGCGTTGTTTTCTCGGCGGTTTCATCTCACCGTTCAGTTCCAGCGCGGCAAGCCAGGCAAGGCATTGCCTGCTCCACGATGGCGCTCCAGCGCTCCGCTGTCGCCAAGGTTCTGGGCGGTCTCCTCAGGAAATGCCGCTCCAGGCCCTCTGGTAAGCCTCTAGGACGGGTCAAAAGTGAAGCCCGGAGAAAGGCTGCCTCTCAGACCAGGTAGGAACCCTGACAAGTAGTTTCCCCCTTCCTCCCCCCACCCCCATCCCCCACATAAAAAAAATAGATCTCCAAAACAAAACACTTTAACTCACCAAAAATAAAGAAAAGAGTGAAAAACATACAGCTGCAGGCTGGGCAGCCGTACCATACAGGACGGCGCCCCCTATTCAGCACGCATAAAGCGACGAAATTTCAGGACACAATACGCGATTTCAAAATGACAAAAACAATGTAAATTCACGATGAAAAAGCAATGAAATTTCAGGACGTGAAAAGCGATGAAAATTCAGCCTGTGAAAAGCGATGAAATTCAGCAAGCAAAAAGTAACAAATTCAGCACATGAAAAGTGACAAAAATTCAGGACGCAAAAGGCGACGAAAATTCAAAACGTCAAAAGCGACGTAAATTCTGGACAAGAAAAGCGACGAAATATCAGGACACATAAAGTGATGAAATTTCAGCACCGCTAAACCGACAACATTTCAGGACACGCTACACGATGTAATTTCAGCACAGTAAAAGTGACAACATTTCAGCACGCGGAAAGCAAGGAAAGTTCAGCATGCATAAAGTGACAAAAATTTAGCTCGCAAAAAGCAATCAAAATTCAGGATGCGAAAGGCGACGAAAATTCAAAACGCCAAACGTCAGGATGCAAAAAGCGACAAAATTTCAGGACACGTAAAGTGACAAAATTTCTGGACGAGAAAAGCGACTAAATTTCTGGACGAGAAAAATGACGATACATCAGGACGCGAAAGGTGACGAAAATTCAGGATTCGAAATGCGATGAAAATTCAAAATGCCAAAAGTAATGTAAAATCAGGATGCAAAAAGCGACGAATGTTCAGGGCACGTATAGCGACAAAATTTCAGGGTGCGAAAAGTGACAAAACATCAGGACGCATAATTCGACAAAATTTCAGGACATGAAAAGTGACGCAATTCCATTACATGAAAAGCGATGAAAAATCAGCCTGCGAAAAGTGATGAAAATTCAGCACATGAAAAGAGACAAAAATTCATGACTCGAAAGGCGACAAAAATTCAAATCGCCGAAAGTGACGTAAAAGCACAGTAAAAGTGACAAAATTTCAGCATGCGAAAAGCAAGGAAATTTCAGCATTCAAAATGCGACAAAAATTTAGCACATAAAAACCGACGAAAATTCAGGATGCGAAAGGCGACGAAAATTCAAAACACCAAATATCAGGATGGAAAAGTTCAGGACACGTAAAGCGATGAACCTTCTGGACGTGAAAAGTGACGAAATTTCAGCACGCGAAAAGCGAGGAAAATTCAGCATGCAAAAAGTAACGACATTTCAGCACGCAAAAAGCGACGAAATTTCAGCACGCAAAAAGCGACGAAAATTTAGGACGTGAAAAACGAGGAAAATTCAGGACGCGAAAGGCGACAAAAATTCAAAACTCTAAAATCAGTGTAAATTCAGGATGCAAAAAGCGACGAAATTTCAGGACGCATAAAGCGACGAAATTTCAGGGCGACAAAAGTGACAAAACTTCAAGACGCATAATGTGACAAAATATGAGGATGTGAAACGCGACAAAATTTCACAACATGAATAGCGATGAATTTTCAAAACACCAAAAGAAATGTAAATTCAGGATGTGAAAAGCCAAGAAATATCAGGAGGCATAAAGCGACGAAATTTCAGCACGCATAAAATTACACAATTTCAGCACGCGATATGCAATGAAATTTCAGCATGGGGAAAGTGACAAAATTTCAGCACAGGGAAAGTGACGAAATTTCAGCACGCAAATGGCAAGGAAAATTCAGCATGCAAAAAGAGACGAAAAGTTAGCAAGCAAAAAGAGATGTCAGGACACGAAAAGCGACGAAAATTCAAAACGACAAAAGCAATGTAAATTCAGGATGCAAAAGAGATGAAATTTCAGGACACGTAAATCAACGAAATTTCAGAAAGAGGACAGCGATGCAACTTCAGGAAGCATAGAGCGACGAAATTTCAGGAAGTGAAAAGCGACAAAATTTCAGCACATGAAAAACAACGAAAATTCAGCCTGCAAAAAGTAATGGAAATTCAGCATGCGAGAAGCAATGAAAATTCAGCACATGAGAAGTGACAAAAATTCAAGACGTAAAACATGACCAAATTTAAAAACGCCATAAGTGACGTAAGATCTGGACGAGAAAAGTGACAAATTTTCAGGACACATAAAGCAACAAAATTTCAGCACACATAAAGCGACAAAATTTCAGAATGCGATACGCAATAAAATTTCAAAATTTCAAAAGCAATGAAAATTAACGATTAAAAATCAACTAAATTTCAGGATGCTTAAAGCGATGATATTTTAGGACGAGAACAGCGATGAAACTTCAGGACGCATAAAGCGACAAATTTCCAGGTGCAAAAAGTGACGTAATTTCAGCACAATGAAATCGACAAAAATTAAAAACGCCAAAAGCAATGTAAATTCAGGATGCAAAAAAGTGAAGATATTTCAGGAGGCATAAAGCAACGAAATTTCAGCACACATAAAACTACTAAATTTCAGCATGAGATACATGATGAAATTTCAGCACGCAAAAAGCAAGGAAAATTCAGCAAGCAAAAAGCAATTAAAAGTTAGCAAGCAAAAAGCGACAACATTTCAGGATGTGAAAAGCAACAAAATTTCAGCACATGAAAAGCAACGAAAATTTAGCATGTAAAAAGCGACTAAAATTCTGGACTGGAACAGCGACGAAAATTCAAAATGGCAAAAGCAATGTAAATTCATGATGCAAAATGCGACGAAATTCAGCACGCGAAAAGTGACAAAAATTCAACATGGGAAAAGCGACGAACCTTGTGGACGTGAAATGTGACGAAATTTCAGGACGCAAAAAGCAGGGAAAATTCAGCAAGCAAAAAGCAATGAAATTTCAACACGCAAAAAGCGACGAATATTTAGGGCGTGATAGGCGACGAAATTTCAAAACACCAAAAGCAATGTAAATTTAGGATGCAAAGAGCGACGACATTTCAGGACGTGAAAAGCGACAAAATTTCAGCACATGAAAAACGATGAAAATTCAGCACATGAAAAGTACCATAATTCAGGACATGAAAGATGACCAAAATTCAAAATGGCAAAAGCGACGTAAATTCTGGGTGAGAAAAGCGACGAAATGTCAGGACGCGATACGCAATGAAATGTTAAAAGCAATGTAAATTCACGATTAAAAAGCGACAAAATTTCAGAATGCTTAAAGCGACAACATTTCAGGACGAGAACAGCGATGAATCTTCAGGACGCATAAAGCGACAAAATTTCAGGACACAAAAAGCGATGAAATTTCAGCACATGAAAAGCGACAAAATTCAAAACGCCAAAAGCAATGTAAATTCAGGATGCAAAAAGCAATGATACTTCAGGATGCATTATGCAACAAAATTTCAGGACGTGAAAAATGACAAACTATCAGGACGCATAAAGCGAAGAAATTTCAGGACGCATAAAGCCACGAAATTTCAGCATTCATAAAGCAATGAAATTTCAGGACACGATACGTGATGAAATTTCAGCACAGGAAAAGTGACATTTCAGCACGCGAAAAGGAAAGTTCAGCACGCAAAAAGCGACAAAAATTCAAATTTCCAAAAGTGATGAAAATGCAGCACACAAAAAGTGACGAAAATACAGCACATGAAGTGCAAAAAAAATTCAGGACGCAAAAGACGATGAAAATTCAAAATGCCAAAAGCAATGTAAATTTAGGATGCAAAAATGATGATATTCAGCACGCAAAAAGTGATGAACATTCAGCATGCGAAAAGCACCAAAGTTTCTGGACGTGAAAAGTGACGAAATTTTAGCACACGAAAAGCGGCGAAATTTCAGCCGCAAAATGCGACGAAAATTAAGGACACGAAAGGCGACGAAAATTAAAAACGGCAAAAGCAAAAAGCGATGAAATTTCAGGACTCGTAAAGCGATGAAATTTCCGGGCGAGAAAAGCGATGAAACTTCAGAACGCATAATGCAAAGAAATTTCAGGATGTGAAAAGCGACTAAATTTTAGCACATGAAAAGCGACGAAAATTCAAAATGCCAAAAGCAATGTAAATTCAGGATGCAAAAGAGACAACATTTCAGGACGCTTAAAGCGACAAAATTTCAGGGCGAGACACATGATGAAACTTCAGGACGCATAAAGCGACATAATTTCAGTACGTAAAAAGCAACAAAATTTGAGCACATGATAAGCGACGAAAATTCCGCATGCGAAAAGCGATGAAAATTCAGCATATGAAAAGTGACAAAAATTCAGAACGCGAAAGACGACGAAAATTCTAAATAGCAAAATCAATGTAAATTCAGGATGCAAAAAACGACGATATCTAGCACGCAAAAATTGACGAACATTCAGAATGCGAAAAGCAACGCAGCTTCTGGACATTAAAAGTGATGACATTTCAACACGCAAAAAACGAGGAAAATTCAGCATGCAAAAAGCGACGAAATTTCAGCACGCATAAAAAGACGAAAATTCAGGATGGGAAAGTTGACAAAAATTCAAAACGGCAAAAGCAAAAGACACAAAATTTCAGGACGCGACTTCCGGTGGCGCTATGGAGGGCTAGAAAGCAACGCCAGCCAGCTCCATGAAAAAAAAACGTTTCTGCACCGGCTGCCGTGAGTGACATCATCAGGCGCGCGACTCGTAATGGCAACACAGCGCAGTCCACCCGTGGATAAAACAAAACTCCGGTATACAAGGAAAACGGCAGAACAAGAACAAGGCCCGACTGAAGCCTCGGCCTCAGGTAGGACATTATCCCTAGAAGATGTGTCGAAAAAACCAAAGGAAAAAAATCGGAAATTGAAGCTCAAAGTTTTTTTTGTACAAGAAATGGCAGAGTTAAAGAAAGAAATAAAGTTGGAATTAAAGACTGAATTGGCAAAAATTAATATTAAGGAAGAAATAGAAAAAATCGAGGAGATGAAGGAGTTAAAGTCTGAAATCAATACCTCGGCCACGGAATTATCTGACAAACACCGAAAGGAAATTGCAGAAATATTGACAGATCAATCTGCAAATATAGTGGAAGAGATGAATGAAAAAATCGAAAATAAGGTAGAAACAGAAATGGAACCCGTGGTGGAAGAAATCAAGGAGCAGTCGACAGCCATAAAGAACCTTGAAGAACTAGCCGAAACAAGCACTCAGACTACGAAAGCACTCAAAGAAAATCAACGTTTATCTGACTTACTGGGCAAAATAACTGATAAGCGTACCGAGTTGGAAGGACGCCAGAGAAGACAGAACCTAAGGATCGTGGGTATTCGAGAAGGGAGAGAAAAGAATCAAGATACCCGAGAGTTTACTGCAAACATACTGCAAATGGTTTTATCTTTGGAACAAAAGCCTTTACTAGCCCGAGGACACAGAATAATGAGACGTTATACAAAGCAAAACGCCCCTCCAAGACAAATGATAGTAAAAGTCCAGTATGATCATGTCCTGGAGGAGATGATGAACAAAATTGTAAAAAGTAGAAATCTTACATATGAAGAAGATTCGATCAGCATTTACCGAGACTATCCAGCAGAGGTCTCCAAGAAAAGAAATGCGTTCAAGGAGACCAAAAGAATTTTGAGGGAAGTGAAGAATCTGAAGTACAGTCTGAGGTACCCAGCCACCCAGAGAATTACCTACAACCAGGAAGAACATTATTTCAAAAACCCAGCGGATGCCATGAGCTTTGCCCAAAGGATTAAGGAGCGAGAGGTAGATTGAATGAAAGCTTCAAAGATGAACTATACCAACAATTAAATTGTACTTTCAAGATTGGAATGGACTATGGACTTGTTTCATCTAAAGAAGATGGAGAAGGGTGCGGATAGAAGATTTGGGGAGATACTAATAATTAGAATAGTAACACTATCTCTTATGGATACTAATAATTAGAATAGTAACACTACTAATATTAATAACTAACACATACTAAAATTAAAACTGTGGTATTATTATTAATTAAAGCTAATAACTACCAATTAATGATTAACAACTAGTTATAGCTGATTTACTTAGAATTAAGTAAATAGTAAATATAAATACACAAAATATAAACTTTGACTTTATTTATCCCCCCGGTACTTTTTATTATTATTTTTTCTATATTTTTCTTCTCTTTTTCTTATTTTTTATTATTACTTTATTTTTTGTATTTTCTTATTATTATAGCTTTTAATAAGTTTTAAGTGTAGATATTATCATATACTTGACTGATGGATTTTGTACACATCAGAGTTTAATACTCCCGGTTAAATATTTTTATGGAATAACAATTTTAATGAATCATGGAAATGGGTAAGTTAGTAACATCGACTACGGAAGTCTATAGATTGCTAGCCATGGTAGTATGGCTAACACTAACTACACCAATATTAGATGTAGTTTTTTCTTTCTTTGTGCACCCTATTAATCTCTTAATCTATCCTTTTTTTAATATTATCTCTTGTTATTATTATTTTATATTTGAATTGAGTTATAAATTAATGCAAAGGAGGTATATACATGTGAGATACTCAAGGGTCTTGAAATTCATCTATTCGGAGTTCGGGTGTAAATTCGGGTATGTCGAGCTGAACCATTTGCCCTATTATATATTCTTTTAGATAACAGATGCAAGACTTACAAATGAATATGGGGAATGGAGGAATAACATTTTGTAGCTGGAATGTTAAAGGTATTAACGAACCAATTAAGAGAGGTAAAGTATTAGTACATTTAAAAGCACTTAAAGTAGATGTGGTATTCATCCAAGAGACACATCTAAAAAAAGAGGCAGAACATAGATTAAAGGCTAAATGGATTGACAAAGTGTATCATTCTTCTTTCACATACAAATCTAGAGGTGTAGCAATATTAATTCGTAAAGGCACTTCATTTAAACATACTTCAACAATAACTGATAGTGATGGTAGATATATTATTGTAATAGGAGAATTATACACACAAAAAATGATTTTTGTCAATGTATACGGCACAAATTTTGACAGCCCGCTATTTTTTAAAAAAATATTTAATACTATGCCGGAACTATCACAACACAACCTAATAATTGGAGGAGATTTAAATTGTACACTAGATCCTTATTTTGACAGATCATCAAAACAACGGAAACTTAAATCGCATTCCAGTGATCTAACAAATGCATATACAGATACTAGTAATATTGAAGATGTTTGGAGAATGCAAAACCCAGCTGGACGAGAATACTCATTTTACTCACCTGTGCATAAAACATATTCAAGAATAGATTATTTTTTGGTAGATTTAAAACTTATCCCACTCACTTATAATTCAAAATATCATAATATTATAATTTCAGATCATGCACCTTTAACTTTTATGATGAAAATAACTGGTAAAATGGAAAAACAGGGACAATGGAGATTTAACCCACAAATTTTAAAAAGACAAAATAACTCAAGAATACATCACAAAACAGATCAAGATTTTCTTTGAAATAAATGATACGCCAGAAATATCTTCGTCCCTCTTGTGGGAAACTTTTAAAGCATATCTTCGGGGAATTATGATATCCTCTCAAGCATTTTATAATAAAGAGAATTGGAGGGAACAACAGGCATTGGAAAAGGAGATACAGAAAACGCTGTTAATTAGACACAGAAAACGCTGTTAACCCAACCATGATAAAACATAATAAAATCTTTGCATTGAAATATAAATTAAATAAAATACAGTCAGACCAAGTTGTAAAACTATACCAATATACGAAACAAATATAATTTGAATTCGGAGATAAACCACAAAAATTATTGGCTCGTCAATTACGAAAATTGGAGGGAGAAAAATTAATCCATAGGATTAAATCAGACAAAGGGGAATTATTAGTACAAACTAAAGATATAAATGAGAGATTTTTGCAATATTATAAATATTTATATTCAGCCAAAACGACAGAAAATCGGATAGGAGTAGAAACATTTTAAAAAAATTGTAATCAAAAAGGACTGGATTCATACCCGTTTCAACTGATCCCGATATATCTTCCTAAAATATTTTTTAAGAAAGTGGACTCTATAGTTACTAACTTTATTTGGGATTATAAGAGCCATAGAATAAATAAAAAACATCTATGTAAATCAAAAATGATTGGAGGTTCTGCATTGCCTAATTTTATTTTTTATTACTGGGCAGTTAATATTAAAAAATATGAACTTTTGGTTGGATAAACAACCAAACTGGTTAAAAATGGAAAAGGAACATTGTTCCTCTTTTGAAATTAGCTCGATTTTATTTGCTAATACTAAAATACATTAAAAAATTATAGAGGAAATCCAATAATAGAAAGTGGCATATGTATTTGGAAACAATTAAAGAAAACATTAAAATTAGAAAGTATACCACTGGCTCTTCCCATTGTAAATAACATTACTTTTAAACCTTCAATGATGGATATGGTTTTTTTTTTAAATGGAAGAACTATGGAATAAATACGATGGGTGATCTCTACAGGGAAAGTTTATTCCTTTCATTTCAGGAATTACAACAAAATTATGGATTATACGCAAAAGAGTACTTTAGATATTTACAAATTAGAGACTATGTTAAATCAAACACACAGGATTTTAGAAATAGAAAGACAGAAATTTTAGATGAATGTCTAAATAAATATCCAAATACAGAAAAATTAATAATATATTTATAATATTTTACTGGAAAATGATTTACCAAAGTCGGAAATATATAGGCAAGCAAGGGAAAACGAATTAGGACAAACAATTAGTGTAGAAGTATGAATGAAAGTTTACAACATATACACCACTGCTCATTAAATGCCAGGCACTCCTTGATACAATTTAAAGTTTTACATAGATTACACTTTTCAAAATTCAAATTAAACAGAATTTTTTCAAATGTTTCTGCTATATGTGATAAATGTCAGCATTTAGAAGCTAATCTAACGCATTCATTCACAAAATGTATAAAAAATTACAAATTTTTGGATAGGAAATGTTTAAGAATCTCGAAGGTAGTTAATGCAATTCTGACTCCAGACTCAAAATTTATCATATTAGGAATATTAGAAATGGATCAACCACTAACAGCACAGCAAATAATTTGTATTGGTTATAGTTTAATAATTGGTAAAAAACTAATACTAAGATTTTGGAAAGGTCCTACATCCCCCACAATCAAAATGTGGATTACAGAAATGTCGGAGACACTTCATCTGGAAAGACTAAGACTTGTCCTTTTGGACAAACTAGATTAATTCAGAGGAATATGGTCTCCATTTATTGAATACTTAAAGGGTCAAGGTAGTCCGGTTCGAGGGCCTGACTGAAGCCTGAATAACCATATAACCATATAACAATTACAGCACGGAAACAGGCCCTCTCAGCCCTTCCAGTCCGTGCCGACCATTTGTTTTCCCCTAGTCCCATCTACCTGCACTCAGACCATACCCCTCCATTCCCTTCACGTCCATATACCTATCCACTTTACTCTTAAATGTTAAAATCGATCCTGCCTCCACCACTTCTGCTGGAAGCTGATTCCACACAGCCACACTGAGTAAAGAAGTTCCCCCTCACGTTACCCCGAAACCTCTGTCCCTTAATTCTCATGTCATGCCCTCTTGTTTGAATCTTCCCTACCCTCAATGGGAAAAGCTTATCCACGTCAACTCTGTCTATCCCTTTCATCATTTTAAAGACCTCAATCAAGTCCCCCCTTAACCTTCTGCGCTCCAAAGAATAAAGACCTAACTTGTTCAACCTTTCTCTGTAACATAGTTGCTGGAACCCTGGCAACATTCTAGTAAATCTCCTCTGTACGCTCTCTATTTTGTTGACATCCTTCCTATAACTAGGAAGGAATAGATGAAGAACTATATACAATAGACCACGAATATATCTCCAATGAAGAATATCTTGCTTAATACTCCACTCATTTTATCAATTTTCTACTTCTATTTTATTTCTTTTTATTATTTCTCTTTACTATTTTCTTTCTGTTATAAAATAATAAAAAGTATAGAAGTATAAATAAGAACGACTGTAAACTTTAAAAATATTAAGAATGTATGTGACGAATAATATGTTTCTTCTTTTTGATTTTATGTTTTTCCTTCTTAATATGTATTTTCTTCTAATAAAAATATTTTACAAAAAAAAATGTCAGGATGCGTAAAGCGACGAAATTTCACGGCAAGAAAAGTGACAAAACATCAGGATGCATAATGCGATGAAATTTCAGGTCGTGAAACACAACGACATTTTAGCACATGAAAAGCAACGAATATTCAAAATGCCAAAACCAATGTAAATTCAGGATGCAAAAGTGACAAAATTTCAGGACGCTTAAAGTGATGAAATTTCAGGATGAGATCAGCGATGAAATTCAGGATGCATAAAGCGACAAAATTTCAGGACATGAAAAGCGACGAAATTTCAGCACATGAAAAGTGATGAAAATTCAGCCTGCGAAAAGCGATGAAAATGCAGCACACAAAGTGACGAAAATTCAGCACATGAAGAGCGACAACAATTCAAGACGCGAAAGGTGACGAAAATTAAAAACGCCAAAAGCAATGTAAATTCAGGATGCGAAACGCGACGAAATACAGCACGCGAAAAGTGATGACATTTCAGCACGCGAAAAGCAATCTAAATTCCGGATGCAAAAAGTGACAAAATTTCAGGATGCATAAAGCAATGAAATTTCAGCATGCATAAAGTGACAAGATATCAGCACGCGATACGTGATGAAATATTAGCACGCGAAAAGCAAGGAAAATTCAGGACGTGAAAGACGACGAAAATTCAAAACGCCAAAAGCAATATAAATACAGGATGCAAAAAGCAACAATATTCAGCACGCGAAAAGTGATGAACATTCATCATGCAAAAAACGACTAAGCTTCTGGACGTGAAAAGTGACAAAATTACAGCCGGCGAAAGGCGAGGAAAATTCAGCATGCAAAGAGCGACATAATTTCTGCATGCAAAATGCAACGAAAATTAAGGACGCGAAAGGAGACAAAAATTAATTAAAAACAGCAAAAGCAAAAAGCGACTAAATTTCAGGACGCATAAAGCGAGAAAATTTCAGGGCGAGAAAAGTGATGAAACGTCAGCACACATAATGCAACAAAATTTCAGGACGTGAAAAGCCTGAATTTTAGCACATGAAAAGTGACAAAACTTTAAAATGCCAAAAGCAATGTAAATTCAGGATGCAAAAGCGATGAAATTTCAGGACGCTTAAAGCGACGAAATTTCAGGGTGAGAAAAGCGACGAGACTTCAGGACGCATAAAGCGACAAAATTTCAGGATGTAAAAAGCGACAACAATTCAGCACATGAAAAGCGACGAAAATTCAGCATGCGAAAATCGATGAAAATTTTGGAAAGAATCAGATTTGTCCTAATGGACAAACACGAACTCTTTGAACAGATATGGTCTCCATATACAGAATATTTGAAGGGGTAGCTGTTCTTGGCATCACAACTCAATGGGTACCCGGCAGGATTAGATGAAAACAACTCCTTGTTTCTCTTTTTGATTTGTATACATGTCTCCATTAATATTGTATTTGAAATAGTTATTCACTATTAAGATGTATAGTATAATCTCTCTCTTTTTCTATATAATACTTTATTTTAATTAAATATAAATAACAAGAATATATACATATACATATATATTTTTTTCTCCTCTTTTTTCTTTTCCACTTTTTTTTATAACCAAAATTATTATTTAATCACCACTTTTATTGATTAAAATCTATTCTTTTCTTTTTCTACTTTAAAAAAAAATAGAAGTTTATAAGTATTATTCCTAACATTCGTATACTTATTGAAATAAGTTGGTTGTGTATTGGAAAAGTTGTAATACCGTTGTTACGATGGATTCCTTTTAATAAAATATTATTACATGAAAATCGATGAAAATTCAGCACATGAAAAGTGACAAAAATTCAGGATGCGAAAGTCGACGAAAATTCAAAACGGCAAAAGCAATGTAAATTCAGGATTCAAAAAGCGACAATATTCAGCATGCGAAAAGTGATGAACATTCAGCATGTGAAAAGTGACAAAGCTTCTGGTCGTGAAACGTGACGAAATTTCAGCACGCAAAAAACAAGGAAAATTCAGCATGCAAAAAGCGACAAAATTTCAACACGCAATAAGTGATGAAAATTCAGGATGTGAAAGGCGACGAAAATTCAAATTGCCAAAAGCAAAAAGCGACAATGTTTCATGATGCGTAAAGCGACGTAATTTCAGGGTGAGAAAAGCGACGAAACTTCAGGACGCATACTGCGACGAAATTTCAGGACGTGAAACACGACAAAATTTTAGCACATGAAAAGCAACGAAAATTCAAAAAGCCAAAAGCAATGTAAATTCAGGATGCAAAAAGCAACCAAATACAGCATGCGAAAAGTGATGAACAATCAGCATGTGAAAAGCGACGAACCTTCTGGATGTGAAAAGTGATGACATTTCAGCACACCAAAAGCAATGTAAACTCAGGATGCAAAAATCGACGAAATTTCCAGACGCATAAAGCAACAAAATTTCAGCATGCATAAAGCGAAAAAATTTCAGCACGTGATAGGCGATGAAATATCAGCACGCAAAAAGCAAGGAAAATTCAGTATGTAAAAAGCTACGTAAATTTGCATGCAAAAAGCGATGAAAATTCAGGATGTGAAGGAGGAAGAAAATTCAAAACGGCAAAAGCAATCTAAATTCAGGATGCAAAAAGCGATGATATTCAGCACGCGAAAAGTGATGAACATTCAGCAAGCGAAAAGCAACTAAGCTTCTGGATGTGAAAAGTGACAATATTTCAGTACGCAAAAAGCGAAGAAAATTCAGTATGCAAAAAGCAACAAAATTTCAGCATGCAAAAAACAACGAAAACTCAGGACAAGAAAGGCGGCGAAAATTCAAAACGCCAAAAGCAAAAAGCGACAAAATTTCAGGACACTTAAAGTGACGAAATTTCAGGGCGAGGACAGCATTGAAACTTCAGGATGCATAAAGTGACGAAATTCCAGGACGTGAAAAGCGACCAAATTTCAGCACATGAAAAGTGATGAAAATTCAGCACGCAAAAAGTGACGAAAATGCAGCACATGAAAATTACAAAAATTCAGGACGTGAAAGACGAAGAAAATTCTAAACGGCAAAAGCAAACACGACAACTTTTCAGGACGCATAAAGCGACAAAATTTCAGGGCGAGAAAAGCGACAAAACTTCAGGACGTATAATGTGACGAAATTTCAGGACGCGAAAAGCGACTAAATTAGCACATGGAAAGCGACGAAAATTCTAAATGCCAAAAGCAGTGTAAATTCAGGATGCAAAAGCAACGAAATTTCAGGATGCATAAAGCAACGAAATTTCAGGATGTAAAAAGCGACGAAATTTCAGCACATGAAAAGCGACGAAAATTCAGCATGTGAAAAGCGATGAAAATTCAGCACACAAAAAGTGACGAAAATTCAGCACATGAAAAGTGACAAAAATTCAGTAAGTAAAAGACGATGGAACGTCAAAATGCCAAAAGCAATGTAAATTTAGGATGCAAAAAGCGACGAAATTACAGCACGCAAAAAGGTGACGAGAATTCAGGGTGAGAAAGGCGACCAAAATTCAAAACGCAAAACGCAAAAAGCAAAAAGCGACAAAATTTCAGGACGCTTAAAGCAACGAAATTTCAGGGCAAGAAAAGCGACAAAACTGCAGGATGCATAATGCGATGAAATTTCGGGACACAAAAAGTGACTAAATTTTAGCACGTGAAAAGCGACAAAAATTAAAAATGCCAAAAGCAATGTAAATTCATGATGCAAAAGCAACAAAATTTCAGGACACAAAAAGTGATGATCATTCAGCATGCGAAAAGCATGGAAGCTGGGCATGAAAAGTGACGAAATTTCAGCACACGATATGCGATGAAATTTCAGCACGCGAAAAGAAAGGTAAATTCAACATGTAAAAAGCAACGAAAATTTACACGCAAAAAGCGACGAAAATTCACGACGTGAAAGACGACGAAAATTCAAAACGCCAAAAGCAATGTAAATTCAGGATGCAAAAAGTGACGATATTCAGCACGCAAGAAGTGATGAACATTCAGCATGTGAAAAGCGAAAAAGCATCAGGACATGAAAAGTGACGAAATTTCAGAACGCAAAAAGCAACAAAATTTTACCGCATGAAAAGCGACGAAAATTCAAATGTCAAAAGCAATGTAAATTCAGGATGCAAAAGTGATGATATTTCAGGATGCTTAAAGCGACGAAATTTTGACGAGAACAGCGATTAAACTTCAGGATGCATAAAGTGACAACATTTCAGGATGTGAAAAGCTACGAAATTTCAGCACATGAAAACGACGAAAATTCAGCATGCGGAAAGCGATGAAAATTCAGCACGCAAAAAGTAACGAAAATTCAGCACATGACGAGCGATAAAAATTCAAGATGTGAAAGATGATGAAAATTTAAAACTCCAAAAGCAATGTAAATTCGGTATGCAAAAGTAAGACGAAATATAGCACGTGAAAATCGATGAACATTCAGCATGCGAAAAGCGACGAACCTTCTGGACGTGAAAAGTGACAAAATTTCAGCACGCAAAAAGTAATGTAAGTTCAGGATGCAAAAAGCAACTAAATTTCAGGACGCATAAAGCAACGAAATTTCAGCACGCATAAAGCAACAAAATTTCAGCACATGATAAGCGATGAAATATCAGTATGCGAAAAGCAAGGAAAATTCAGCAAGCCAAAAGCTACGAAAATTTACAAGCAAAAAGCTACGAATGTTCAAAATGCCAAAAGCAATGTAAATTCAGGATACAAAAAGCGACGATATTAAGCACGCGAAAAGTGATGAATATCCAGCATGTGAAAAGCAACTAAGCTTCTGGACGTGAAAAGTGATGAAATTTCAGCATGCAAAAAGCGAGGAAAATTCAGGATGCGAAAGGAGACGAAAATTCAAAACGCGTAAAGTAACGAAATTTCAGGGCAAGAAAACCGACGAAAATTTCAGGACGCATAAAGCAACGAAATTTCAGCAAGTGAAAAGCGACGAAATGTCAGGGCGAGAAAAGCGATGCAACTTCAGGACGCATAATGCGATGAAATTTCTGGATACTTAAAGCGACGGAATTTCACGGCAAGAGCAGCGAAGAAACTTCAGAACACAAAGCGACGAAATTTCAGGATGTGAAAAGCGACGAAATTTCAGCACATGACAAGTGATGAAAATTCAGTGTGCAAAAAGCGATGAAAATTCTGCTTGCAAAAAGTGACAAAATTTCACGACACGAAAGGCGACCAAAAAGCGGCCAAAAGAGACGTAAATTCTGGATGAGAAAAGCGACAAAATTTCAGGACGCATAAAGCGATTACATTTCAGCATGCATAAAGCGACGAAATTTCAGGATGTGAAACATGATGTAATTTCAGCACAGTAAAAGTGACAAAAATTCAGCACGCAAAAAGTGACGACATTCAGCAAGCAAAAAGTGACAAACCTTCAGGACAGGAAAAGCTACGAAAATGAAGCATATGAAAAGCGACGTAAATTCAGGACGCTAAAAGCGACGAAACATCGGGACGCGTAATGCGATGAAATTTCAGGTTGTGAAAAGCAACATTTCAAGCGACGATAATTCAGCCTGTGAAAAGCGATAAAAATTCAGCACGTGAAAAGGGAGGAAAATTCAGCACTCGAAAAGTGATGAACCTTCAGGACACGAAAGGCACGAAAATTCAGTATGCGGAAAGTGACAAAATTTCAGGACAAGAAATTGGACAAAAATTCAGGATGCAAAAAGCGACTAAATTTCAGCACACGAAAGCTACAAAAATTCAGCACACGAAAAGCGATGTAAATTCAGGACGTGGAGAGTGATGAAACATCAGCATGCGCAAAGTGCCGAAATTTCTGGACATGAAATGCGACTAAAAATCAGCACGAGAAAAATGACGAATTTTCAGGACGCAAAATGTGACTACATTTCAGCACACGAAAAGCTAAAAAATTTCAGCACGCGTAAAGTGACAAGATTCAGCAAGCGAAAAGTGACAACCCATCAGGACGGGAAAAATGATGAAAATGAAGCACGCGAAAAGCGACCAAAATGAAGCACACGAAAAGTGACATCAATTCAGGACACAAAAAATGACGAAATTTCAGGACAAGAAAAGGTACGAAAATTCAGCGTGCGAAAAGCGTCAAAAATTCAACATACGATAAGCGATGAAATTTCAGGACGTGAAAAGCGATGTAAAAGAAGCAGGTGAAAAGCGAATGTAATTCAGCACGAGAAAAGCGACATATATCAGGAGTCAAAAAGCAACGAAACATCAGGAAGCATTAAGTGACGAAATTTCAGAAAGTGATAAGCGACTAAATTTCAACACGCATAAAGCGACGAAAATTCAGACCGCGAAAAGCGATGATAATTCAGCACAGGAAAAGTGATGAAAATTCAGCACATAAAACGCAACGAACTTTCAGGACGCGAAAAGCGATGGAAATTCAGCACGAGAAAAGTGACAATAATTCAGCCCTTGAAAATCAATGAAAATTCAGCACATGAAAAACAACATGAATTCAGAATGCAAAAAGCGTCAAAACATCAGGACGCATTAAGCTAAAATTCAGCACACGAAAAGCGACGAAAACATCAGGACGCATAAAGCGACGAACCTTCAGGACGTAAAAAGCGATGAAAATGAAGCAGGCAAAAAGCGACGAAAATTCAGCACACGGAAAGCGACATAAATTCAGGAGTCGAAAAGCGACGAAACATCAGGAAGCATTAAGCGACGAAATTTCAGGAAGTGATAAGAGACTAAATTTCAGCACGCTTAAAGCGATGAAAATTCAGACTGCAAAAAGCGATGATAATTCAGCACATGAAACTTGACTACATTTCAGGACATTAAATGCGACGAAAATTCAGCATGAGAAAAGTGACATTTCAGGATATGAAATGCGACGAAAAATCAGGACGCAAAAAGCAACAAAATTTTAGGACGCGAAATGCGACTAAATTTCAACACACGAAAAGCTACAAAAATCCAGCATGCGAAATGTGACACAATTACGCAAGCGGAAAGCTACAAATCTTCAGGACGGGAAAAGTGATGAAAATGAAGCAAGGGAAGAACGACGAAAATGAAGCACATGAAAAGCGACGTAAATTCAGGACACAAAAAGCGATGATATTTCAGGACGCAAAAGGCGACGAAAATTCAGCATGCGAAAAGTGACGAACCTTCAGGACGTGAAAAGCGATGAAAATGAAGCACGCGAAAAGCGACGAAAATTCAGCATGCGAAAAGCGACGAAAATTCAGTATGCGAAAAGCGACAATAATTCAGCACACGAAAAACAACAAAAATTCAGGATGCAAAATTCAGGAAGTGCCATAAATTCAGGACGCAAAATTCAGGACGTGAGCGGACAAGGAGCCGTTGCAGAGGGAGGAGCGACATCCGGGCGGTAGGTTCAAAAACCGATCGCGGGGCTAGTTTCCACAGAAGCCGAGGAGCTGTTGCAGAGGGAGGTGTGCCCAACTCTGTAACATTCCATTCGCATTTCAAAACAAGTGGGCTTGAGGAAGCCGCTGATTGATGGAAACGGACTAGAGAAAGCAGCAAATTGGGAGTCAGATCCCTGCTGATTTCTTCCAGCAGTTTGTATTGTATCCTGGGTAAGGGGGGGATGATGAGTGCCAGGGCAGTTTACTGGATGTCAGATGTGAGAGGTCATGGAGTCTGATAGCCCTCCAGACGTCCACATCTGCACCAGTTGAGTCAAGATTGTGCTCCTAATGGACCGTATTAGGAACCTGGAGCAGCAGCTTGATGACCTCCGTCTGGTCAGGGAGAGATCATAGAGAGGAGTTACAGACAGGTGGTCACACCAAGACCACAGGAAGCAGACAAGTGGGTTGCGGTTAGGAGGGGCAAGGGGCAGAAGCAGGGACTAGAGAGTACCCCGATGGCTGTGCACCTTGGTAACAAATACTCCTGTTTGAGTACTGTTGGGGGATTCAGCCTACCTGTGGGTAGCGACAGCGGCCAGGCCTCCGGGACAGTGACCGGTCCTGTTGCTCAGAAGGGTAGGGAAAATAAGAGGGCATTAGTAGTAAGGGACTATAGTTAGGGGGTCATATATGTGATTCTGTAGATGCAGTAAGGAGACCCGGATGGTAGTTTGCCTCCCTGGTGCCAGGTTCCAGGATGTGTCTGAACGTATCCAAGATGTTCAGCTCCCAGCCTTGGTCACCCTGGAGCCATGTCTCCGTGATCCCAACTATATCATATTCATTAATAACTATCTGCACCTTATTACGAATACTCCTTGCATTGAAATGGGAGGGAGAGGAGCCAGAGGTCGTGGTATATATAGGTACCAATGACATAGGTAGAAAAAGAGAAGAGGTCCTGAAAGGAATTTAGGGAGTTAGGAGGAGAGTTATGGAGAAGGACCGCAAAGGTAACAATCTCAGGATTACTGCCTGTGCCATGTGACAGTGAGAGTAGGAATGGAGAGAGGTAGAGGATAAATGCGTGGCTGAAGGACTGGTGCAGAGGGCAGGGATTCAAGTTTCTGGATCATTGGGACCTCTTTTGGGGAAGGTATGACCTGTACAAAAAGGACGGGTTGCACTTGAACCCGAGGGGGACCAATATCCTGGCAGGGAGATTTGAAAAGTCTACTAGGAAGACTTTAAAATAGGACGGTTGGGGGGAGGGAGTCAAATAGAGAAAGCTAATAGACAGTGTGTGACGCAGGAGGCAAAGAAGGGAAGCACTCAGACAATGCATGGGGAGAAAGAAGAAAAATATAATAAACAGAGAATAAGAGGTGGTGGGTTTCTTAAATGTGTGAGCAGAGAGACAGATGGGTGTAAAATGAGGGGCGAAGCAATAGGCGGCAAGGTGAAAAGTAAAAGTGGCAGGCAGTCAAATCCAGGGCAAAAATCAAAAAGGGCCACTTTCAACATAATTGTGCAAGGGGTAAGAGTGTTGTAAAAAGAACACTGAAGGCTTTATTTCTCAATGCAAGGAGCATTCGTAATAAGGTGGATGAGCTGAATGTGCAGATAGATATTAATGAATATGATATAGTTGGGATCACGGAGACATGCTGCAGGGTGACCAAGGCTGCGAGCTGAACATCCAAGGATATTCAATATTCAGGAGGGATAGACAGAAAGGAAAAGGAGGTGGGGTAGCGTTGCTGGTTAGAGAGGAGATTAACACAATAGAAAGGAAGGACATTAGCTTGGAGGGTGTCGAATCAATATGGGTAGAGCTGCGAAACACTAAGGGGCAGAAAACGCTAGTGGGAGTTGTGTACAGGCCACCTAACAGTAGTAGTGTTGGGGATGGTATCAAACAGGAAATTAGAAATGCGTGCATCAAAGGTAAAACGGTTATAATGGGTGACGTCAATCTACATATAGATTGGGTGAATCAAATTGGCAGGGGTGCTGAGGAAGAGGATTTCTTGGAATGTATGCGGGATAGTTTTCTAAACCAACATGTAGAGGAACCAACGAGAGAGCAGGCTATTCTAGACTGGGTATTGAGTAATGAGGAAGGGTTAGTTAGCAGTCTTGTTGTGCGTGGCCCCTTGGGCAAGAGGGACCATAATATGGTTGAGTTCTTCATTGGGATGGAGAGTGACATAATTAATTCAGAAACAAGGAGACGTGAATTGGCCAAGATAGATTGGCAATTGATTCGTAAAGGATTGACGGTGGATAGGCAATGGAAGGCATTTAAAGACTGCATGCAGGAACAACAACAATTGTTCATCCCAGTTTGGCAAAATAATAAATCTGGGAAGGTAGTGCATCCATGGATAACAAGGGAAATCAGGGATAGTATCAAAAACAAAATATGAAGCATACAAATTAGCCAGAAAAAGCAGCCTACTAGAGGACTGGGAGAAATTCAGCAGAGGAGGACAAAGGGCTTAATTAGGAAATAGAAAATAGATTATGAAAGAAAACTGGCAGGAAACATAAAAACTGACTGCAAAAGTTTTTGTAGATATGTGAAGAGGAAAAGATTAATTAAAACAAATGTAGGTCCCTTGCAGTCAGAAACAGTTGAATTGACCATGGGGAACAAAGACATGGCAGACCATTTGAATAACTAATTTTGTTCTGTCTTCACTAAGGAAGACATACATATTCTGCCGGGAATAGCAGGGGACCGGGGGTCAAATGAGATGGAGGAACTGAGTGAAATCCAGGTTAGCCGGGAAGGGGTGTTCGGTAAATTGAATGCATTAAAGGCCGATAACTCCCAGGGACCAGATAGGCTGCATCCCAGATTACTTAGCGAAGTAGCCCCAGAAATAGTGGATGCATTAGTGATAATTTTTAAAAAGTCTTTAGATTCTGGAGTAGTTCCTGAGGATTGGAGGGTAACTAATGTAACCCCACTTTTTAAAAATGGAGGGAGAGAGAAAACGGGGAATTACAGACCAGTTAGTCTAACATCGGTAGTGGGGAAACTGCTAGTCAGTTATTAAAGATGCGATATCAGCACATTTGGAAAGCGGTGAAATCATTGGACAAAGTTAGCATGGATTTATGAAAGGTAAATCATGTCTGACGAATCTTATAGAATTCTTTGTGGATATAACTAGTTGAGTGGATAAGGGATGTATGTGTTATATCTGGACTTTCAGAAGGCTTTCGACGAGGTCCCACATAAGATATTAGTAGGCAAACTTAAAGGACACGGTATTGGGGGTTCAGTATTGATATGCATGGAGAACTGGCTGGCAGACAGAAAGCAAAGAGTAGGAGTAAACGGGACCTTTTTAGGATGGCAGGCAGTGACTAGTGGGGTACCGCAAGGCTCGGTGATGTGATCCCAGCTAATTACAATATATATTAATGATTTGGACGAGCGAATTGAATGCAATATCTCTAAGTTTGCAGATGACACAAAGCTGGGGGCATTGTTAGCAGTGAGGGGGATGCTAGGAGGCTGCAAGGTGATGTGGATAGGTTGGGTGAGTGGGCAAATGCATGGCAGATGCCGTATAATGTGGATAAATGTGAGGGTATCCACTTTGGTCGCAAAAACAGGAAAGTAGACTATGATCTGAATGGTGGCCGATTAGGAAAATGGGAGATGCAACGAGACCTGGGTGTCATGGTACACCAGTCATTGAAAATAGGCATGCAGGTGCAGCAGGCTGTGAATAAAACGATTGGTATGTTAGCATTCACAGCAAAAGGATTTGAGTATATGAGCAGGGAGGGTCTAATGCAGTTGTACAGGGTCTTGTAGAGACCACAGCTCGAGTATTGCGTAAATTTTTGGGCTCCTAATCTGAGGAAAGACATTCTTGCCATAGAGGGAGTTCAGAGAAGGATCAGTGATTCCTGGGATGTCAGCACTTTCATATGAAGAAAGACTGGATAGACTTGGCTTGTACTCGCTAGAATTTAGAAGATAGAGGGGGGATCTTATAGAAACTTATAAAATTCTTAAGGGGTTGGACAGGCTGGATGCAGGAAGATTATTCCCGATGTTGGGGATCTCAAGAACAACGGGTCAAGGTCTAAGGATAACGGGGAAGTCTTTTAGGACCGAGATGAGAAAAAACATTTTTCACACAGAGTGGTGAATCTCTGGAATTTTCTGCCACAGAAGGTAGTTGAGGCCAGTTCATTGGCTATATTTAAGAGGGAGTTATATGTGGCCCTTGTGGCTAAGGGGATCAGGGGGTATGGAGTGAAGGCAGGTACGGGATACCGAGTTGGATGGTCAGCCATGATCACATTGAATGGCCTTCGCCTGCACCTATTTTATATGTTTCTATGAAAAGCGACGAAACATCAGGATGCATTAAGCGATGAAATTTCAGGATGTGAAAAGCAACATAATTTCAGCACGCAAAAAGCAACGAAAATTCAGACTGAGAAAAGCGATGATAATTCAGCATGTGAAAAGTATCGAAAATGCACCACACAAAAAGCGACAAACCTTCAGGCCATGGAAATTCAGCACGAGAAAAGTGACGAAACTTCAGGATATGAAATGCGACAAAAATTCAGGTCGCAAAAACTGACGACATTTCAGGATGCGAAATGCGACTAAATTTCAGCACACGATAAACTAAAAAAATCAGCACACGAAAAGTGACAAAATTCAGCAAACGAAAAGCGACAAACCTACAAGAAGGGAAAAGTGATGAAAATGAAGCACTGGAAAAGCGACGAAAATGAAGCACACAAAACGCGACGTAAATTCATGACAAAAAAAACAACGACATTTTAAGAACCATAAAGCAATGAAATTTCAGGACATGAAAAGCGACGAAAATTTAGCAAGCGAAAAGCTACGAAAATTCAGCATGCAAAAAACGACAAACCTTCAGGACATGAAAAGCGATTTTACTTCGGAGTCACATGAGTGACTACGTGAAGAAGCCCCGCATGGCGCTAGAACGCCATTACGTCGACGCTGACGGCAGAAGCAAGAGCTGCAGAGCGCAGCTCCTCGCAGCGGCCGGAACGGACCCGCAGGTAAGTGCAAGGAAAAGAGGGGACGTTCTAAAAAAGATGTTACACTGGTAGAACCAGCAAAAGTGAAAGTAAAATTTAAAATCAGAGTCACACTGGCGTACTGATTTAGCCAGATAATACAAAAGAAAAATGGAGAAGTCTCAAAGGAAAATTTTGCGTGTAAAAAGATCGTCCCGGGGTGAAGCCAAAGAGTCGGGACAAGAGATTAGTGCGGATCCGGTTCCGATACCGGTGGCCGCTGATTCACCCGTTAGTGAGACTATAATTTCTCCAGAAATACAAACCATGGAGGAAAATGTTCCTAGAAAAAGTAAAAAGAAATCCGTGAGGCCCGGGGTTTCTGATAATGACTCTGATAATGAAAGTCCTCCGGATAATAAAGCTATATGGCTTAAAATGGAACATATGGAGAAAGTACTCCAAAATATAATGAGACAAGGGTCACAGTACCCAGAAGTTTCCCAAAATGACCCTGAGGGGTTTGAATATCCAGAATATGGCTGTGCCAAATTGGGAATTTGAAACTCCAGATCCAGGATTAAGGGTGGAGGAAGTCTCATTGGATATAATTCCAATTGTATCAGGGCTGCAAAAGTCAGACCCTGCAAGTGGTGATGTGGATTATGAGTGCACACCACGAATAAAAAAGAGGCCAGATGTGCCTGATATGGCAAAAGATTTTGCTATACCTGAAGGAAGTGGTGAGGCTATGGAAGAAAACCTAGCTGCCAGTATTAATTATATGGTATCTCACTAACTTCAAGATTCTGTGATGGTTGAAACAGCAGAATTATATAAAACACCGGAAAATTGCACCTCATTGAAGGTACCTACGATCAATCCGTCTATATGAACGCCTATGACTCCAGGCAAGAGAGGACAAGAAATAAGATTTCAAAGAATCCTCAAACTGATTTCAGCTGCCATTACTGCTTTTGGAAGGCAAATGGAAGGGTCGGAAATGGTTAAAATCCAAAAAGATACTTTGGGCTTATTGTGCAATTCCTTCTATGAAATTAATTGTATGAGGAAAATTGCGATTTGGCCCATATTTCATCCAAGGTTTGCAGGTCTGTGTCGATCAAGTGGTGTTCAAGCTCCTGGTTATCTATTTGGAGAGAACCTGCCTAAGCAAATAAGAGAAATGGATGAAGAGGCTAAATCTATTAGCCACATGAGACCTTTCGTTTTTGGAAATTACTTGGAATTTGAGACCTTACTACTAATGCCCTCTTATTTTTCGTCAAGAAGGGGATTTGATTTTGGAAACAGAGGCAGGAATATGATAAGAAAATATTACCATCCGACACAGCCTAATGTTCACCCATATACGGGGAGAAAGAGACCACCACGTTCATATGGAGAGGTACAAAAAATGTATTCAATTCTTAAAGAAACTGTGGACAAATCTCCAGTTTGAGGGAGATTACAAATGTTTTATGATGAATGGCTTGCCATCACATCTGATCGGTTTATTTTACAAACAGTTTCAGGAGCTACTATAACATTTAAAGAAGGTGTTAACTCTCCGGTACAAAATAAACCTGCTTATGGTTTCATGTTTTCTGCAATTGAAGAGGCAGAAATTTTTTTTTAAATATTTTTTTTATTGTAGAAACAATATATACCAAGTACACTCTTATACGACATTGAGAGTTATGTAATATATAAAATTATAACATATTGATTATCGATTAATACTATTTATGTTAATTGCAATATTATCCATTATACATTTCATTGTTATTTATTTTATATAATTGGGAGTATATGTAGTATATATTCCTAAAATAAGTAATACACTTAGATTTCTCAAATCATAGATATTCTTCTAATTACCAAATAGAAATCCCCGCTAATATAACTACGTAGTACCCAATCTTAAACAAAGTTTTTTTGATATTCATAATGTTATCAAAATATTAATAATGTTTGTATTATTGTTAATTTTATATTTCATAATTATTGTATAATTGAAAATACATAGTTTTATATAAATACAAATTTAAGACATCTATAATCTTTTCATACGAACAGAAATAAGTGTGTACGTATTAAAAATTTATATAATATGTTTCTATAATTTTTTCCTTAATTAAAGATAGAAAGATAGTGAAAAAGAATAGAAAATAGAAAAGAAAATGTGAAAAGTTTGATGGAGATTGAAGTATTACTAAATAATCCAATCTTGGAGATACATTCATGATTTGTTATGTGTATTTCTTCATCCATTCAGATATTCAGGCCTCAGTCAAGTCCCTGCGCCGAACCATTGTGACCCTGTAGATATTTAATATAGGGAGACCATATCTCCTTGAAGAGATCTAACCTGTCCATAAGGACAAGTCTCAATCTCTCCAAGTGAAGTGTCTCCGTCATTTCTGTATTCCACATTTTAATTGTTGGGGATACAGGGCCTTTCCAAAATTTTAATATTAATTTTTTTCCCAATTATTAAAGAATAGTCGATAAAAGTTCTATGATTCCTTGTAATTATTTGTTCCGTTTCCGGTATTCCAAGTATGATTAACTTTGGGTCATAAATCATAGTAATATTAATAACTTTCGAGATTATTTTAAATATTTCATTCCAATATTCTAAAATCTTCGTACAATTAGTAAATGAGTGTGACAAAGTTGCTTCTATGATTTGACATTTATCACATATAGGTGATAGTTTTGGAAATATATTATGTAGTTTAGATTTAGAGTAATGTAATCTATGTAAGATTTTAAACTGTATAAGTGCATGTTTAGCATTTAAAGAGCAGTAATGTATATGTTGTAGGCTTTCTTCCCATATTTCTGGACTTATTATTTGACTTAATTCATTTTCCCAGCGCTGTCTATGTATTTCCGATGATGGAATATCACTTTCCAACAGAATATTGTAAATGTATGATATCATTTTTTCTGTATTTGGATGTTTATTCAAGCATTCATCTAAAATTTCACTCTTTCTATTTCTAAGTTCTTGTGTATTTGCAGAGATATAGTTTTCTGATTTGTAAATATCTGAAATATTCATTATTATGAAGCCCGTAGGTTTGTTGTAATTCTTGAAATGAAAGAAAAGAATTATCCTTATAAAGATCCCCTATATTTAAAATTCCTTTATTTTTCCATTGTATAAAAGCTTTATCCATCATTGACGGTTTTAAACGTAAAGTTGTTGGCAATTGTAAGACCTAGCGGTATAAATTTTAGTTTTAGTGTTTTCTTTATTTGTTTCCAAATACGTATTCCACTTTCTATTATCAAATTTTCACTATAAATTTTTCTTAGGTACATTAGTATTAGCAAATATTATAGAGCTAATTTCAAATGGAAAACAGTCTTCTCTTTCCATTTTTAACCAATTTGGTTTATTATCTATTTCTCCTAACCAAAAATTCATATTTCTAATGTTAACTGCCCAATAATAAAACATAAAATTTGGTAAAGCTAAACCCCCGTTTATTTTAGCTTTACATAAATGTTTTTTATTTATTCTATGATTTTTATAATCCCAAATAAAGTTAGTGACTATTGAATCTACTTTTTTAAAAAAAATTTTTAGAGAGATATATCGGGATTGATTGAAATAAATATAATAATTGTGGGAGGAAAATCATTTTTATTGCGTTTATTTTACCTAACATTGAGATAGGTAAGCTTTTCCAGTATAAGATATTTTTATTTAATTTATTCAATAATAACGGGAAATTAGATTTAAATAAAGAGTCAAATCTTTTTGTAACAAAAACACCAAGATATTTAATATTTTCATTTGTTATCTTAAAAGGAAATTGTTGTAATATATGTAAATTATTCATGGTTATTGGCATAAGTTCACTTTTATTCCAATTGATACTGTATCCTGAAATTAAACCAAATTCCGTTATTAGTTTTAACAAATTACAGATACTTATTTCCGGTTTAGTAATATAAAGTAATATATCGTCCGCATATAACGAGATTTTATTCTTAGTATCTTTAGTATCGTATCCATATATTTCTGGATGTAATCTTACCCTTTGAGCAAGAGGTTCGAATGCTAACGCAAACAGTAATGGTGATAAAGGACAGCCTTGTCTACAACCTCGAGATAAACTAAACTTAGTTGATAACATATGGTTTGTTATTATTCTAGCTGTTGGATTTGCATATAATAATTTAATCCAAGTAGTAAACTTATCACCAAGCTTAAAGGCTTCCATCACCGAAAATAGATAAGGCCATTCCACCTGGTCAAAAGCTTTTTCTGCATCCAACGAGATGACTACTAAGTCTTTTTTATCACTTCTTTTCGAATATATGATATTAAATAACCGTCTTAAATTATATGAAGAATATCTTTTAGGTATAAATCCTGTTTGATCAGGATGAATTAATTCGTTAACAATTTTGCTTAGTCTTTGTGCAAGAATCTTTGTTAAAATTTTTTGATCCGTATTTAATAAAGCAATTGCTCTATACGATCCTGGGTCATCCAAATCTTTATTTATTTTGGGTATAAGTGTTATAATAGATTCGTTCAATGTATCTGGTAATTTCTCTTGTGTATATATCTGTTCATATAATGATTTTAAATATGGGACCATTTGGTCATGAAAAATTTTATAAAATTCCGAGCCTATACCATCTGGTCCTGGAGTTTTACCATTTTTTAAAGATTTAATAGATTCTTGGATTTCTTTTATTGAAATATCGGCATTTAAAAATTCTCTATTTTGTAAATCTAATTCTTTTAAGTTACATACATTTAAAAAGACATCTATTTCTGTTTTATTTACTGTTGTGTTACCAGTATACAAATTTTTATAATATTGCATAAATATTTCATTAATATCCTTGGGTTGTATTAATAATTCACCGTTTTGTGATTTAATCCTATGTATAATTTTTTCAGCTTCAATTTTCCTTAATTGTCGAGCCAATAGTTTTTTGTGGTTTGTCTCCAAATTCAAACAACAATTGTTTAGTATGTTGGTAGTATTTTAAAACTTGATCAGTATATATTTTATTTAATTTATACTTCAATGCTACAATTTTATTATGTATTATTATATCTGATTTTGTTGCATTCTGTATATCTAATTGTTTAATCTCCCTTTCTAAGTCATGTTGTTCCTTCCGAATCTTCTTATTATGGAATGCTTGTGAAGAAATCATAATTCCTCGAAGATATGCTTTAAATGTTTCCCATAATAAAGAGCGAGATATTTCTGGTTGATCATTTATTTCAAAAAACATCTTAATCTGAGTTATGATGTATTCCTGAGTTGTTTTATTTTTTAAAATTTGTGGATTAAGTTTCCATTGTCCTAGATTTTCTGTTTTACCATTTATTTTAATTTTAAATGTTAATGGTGCGTGATCTGAAATTATAATATTATGATATTTGGATTCGTAAGTAAGTGAAATAAGCTTTGCATCTACTAGGAAGTAATCTATTCTTGAATAGGTTTTATGTACTGGCGAGTAGAAGGAATATTCTCGACCAGTAGGATTTTCTGTTCTCCAAACATCTTTAATGTTAGTCGTTTGAATGTATGCGTTTAATAAATCACTAGAATGCGATTTAGTTTTCCTTTGTTTTGAAGATCTATCTAAATAAGGGTCTAATGTACAATTAAAATCTCCTCCAATTATCAAATTGTAATGTGTTAATTCTGGAATATTATTAAGTACTTTCTTAAAGAATAAAGGACTATCAAAATTTGGTCCATAGATGTTAACAAAAATCATTTTTTCCCTATTTATTTCTCCTATTACAATAATGTATCTGCCATCTTTATCAGATATAGTAGATATATGCTTAAATAAAGTACCTTTACGAAATAATATTGCTACGCCTCTTGATTTATGCGTAAAGGAAGAGTGATATATTTTATCTATCCATTTAGCTTTCAGCCTATTTTCAGCGTCTTTCTTTAGGTGAGTTTCTTGAATATAAATTACATCAGCTTTCATTGCCTTTAAGTGTGTCAATATTTTTCCTCTTTTTATTGGTTCATTGATACCTTTAACATTCCAACTGCAAAAGGTTAATCCCTCGTTCCCCATATTTCTTTTTAAATCCTGCATTTTAGGTTTGTGGGAACCTAGAGTAGGGTCCAAGGGTCCGCGCAGTAGACTTAACCTTACACCCGAACACCGAATAGATGAATTTTAGATCTCTTTTATGTGCTTCACGAATGTATCTCCATTGTTCCAGTATATAGCTCCATTCAAACTGAAAGATATAGTAAACATAAAAGAATAATGAAAAGTGAGTAAAAAGCTTAATAGAGTGTATAAAGAAGAGAAAAAACTACAAATAAAATATTTGTAGTTTGTGAAAGCCAAGCTATATTGGCTATTAATCTAAAGGCTTCCGGCATTGATGTTGGTTAATTTAGCCAGCTCCTAATTTTAAGGAATTATTATTCCATGATAATATTTAACGGGAATATAGTATTAAATAAATGAAAGGAGTGATATTAATCATCATAAAAGTATATATATCTAAGATTAGTTTAAAAAAATCTAATTATAAAGCCACAGATAAAGAATTTTTTTTTAAATACAAAAAATAGAAATCATTATTAAAAGAGGGAGAAATACATTAAGGGGAGGATATCTCCAAATGTAACAAGACATAAGATATTAATTATTAGTAGTATTAATTAGCAATAGTGCACAGTCTTGGTTAATAACAGTCATAGTAATAATAAAACCGCGTTATAATTTTAGTATGTGTGTTATTTGTTTGTGTTAGTTGTATATTATGAGTAATTGTCAATGTTCGGTGAGCTTCTTCCAATCCGGGAAAACATTTCGTTCCATACGACATTGTCCGTTCCTTCTGATTTCTTCTAATTCCATATTGTCGTATAAAGTTTCATAAAATGTTAAGAGACCGTACTAGGTCTTTAAAAATAGTAAAAGGCAGTATATTTGCTTGTAGATGGTTTTCAAGTGTCAAACTGCTTTGCAAATTCCATTGCTTCTGTTGGAGTCTTGAAAAAGTGTTCCACGCTGTTATAAGTAACTCTTAGGATGGCTGGGTAATTCAGACCGTATCTCAAGTTTTCTACACCCCTCATAAGGTTTTTGGCTTCGTTAAACGCTTTTCGTTTTCTGGCAACCTCTGGGGGATAGTCTCGATAGATACTGATTCTTTGTCCTTGAAACATCAGATTCTTTGTTCTCGAGGCTCTTCGCATAATATCCTCGAGGGTGAAATCATATTGTAACTTTACAATGATTTGTCTTGGGGGGGCGTTTGCACTGGTCTGTCTTCTGCCGACTCGATGTGCACGAGCTAAAACAGGCATATCATCCAAAGATAAAACAGCTTGCAGTAATTTAGCAGTGAATTCTCGAGTGTCTTCGTGTTTCTCTAGACCTTCAGGAATCCCTGCAATCCTCAAGTTCTGCCTTCTTTGATAGCCTTCTAGCTGCGTGCATTTATCTGTTACTTTGGATAACAACTCCAGTAGACGTTCTTGTTCTGTTATCAGCTTTGCTGTAGACACAGTACTAGCCTCCGCTATCTTTTCAAGGTTTTTAATGCCATCAACTTGTTGTTCGACCACATTTGCAATAGGGTCAATCTTATGTTTAAAGTATTTTTTAACATTTTCAAGTTTACCCTCCATCTTGCGTTCCAGATTATTAATCATATCAATGATTTCATTCTTCAATATTTCTGATTCTTTCTTGAACTTATTATCAATTTGTGTCTTTGTATCTTTTTGAAATTCACACCATTGATTTTTCATCAAGTCCATCTGATTATTAATTTGAGAGATTTCTTCCTTTATATCTCCCTTTATTTCTTTCATTTCTTTCTTTATATCTTTCATTTCTGCCTTGAACTCACGTTTTAAATCAGCCATCTGATGAGAAATAAAAGTTTTCAAGTCCTCACCTCCTGTGTCTGCTTTCCTGGAGACGTCTTCCAAGGAGCTGGCCCTACTGGAGTCCGAGGCTTCTCCCAGGCCTTCTCCCGGTCTCGCCCGGGTTTTTCGACCCTTCGTTTTCTCGGTAGGGCTCCGTGCCGTCATGATTTGTCGCAGGGCTGATGACGTCAGCCGGTACCGTCGATGTTGAAGCGGCAGACAGTGAAAGCAGTCGATCGGTAAGTTCTTTTAAATCCGTTTAAATCCCCGTTTTTTGCAAAATTTTTGCGGAGCTGGCTGGTGCTATGGCTTAACGCTCCACAGCGCCACCGGAAGTCCTTGAAGAGGCAGAAATTAATGTGGAAATTGACAAATTGTTTAAAAAAGGTGTTATTGAAAAAACTGTTGAACATAAACATCAATGTGTGTCAAATATATTTCCAAGAAGTAAAAAAGATGGTGGTTGCAGAATTATTCTGGACCTTACAAACTTTAATACATTTGTCCAGTATAAACATTTTAAGATGGAAACATTCAACATCACAAGACATTTGATATCAGCAGGTTGTTATATGGCTACAATTGATTTAAAGGATGTGTACTATTCAGTACCGATACACCAATTATTTCAAAGGTATTTAAAATTTAATTGGCTGGGACAGCTGTGGCAATTCAAAGCTTTACCAAATGGGTTAAGTTCAGCTCCCAGGCTCTTTACAAAGCTGTTGAAACCAGCTTTAGGACAATTAAGAGCACAAAAGCACATCATTATGGCTTATGTGGATGACATTTTAATCATCAATAGTAATCAGGAATCAGCTGAAAAATCTGTTTCAGCAACTAAAACTTTATTTGAGAAGTTAGGTTTCTTGATTCATCCAATTAAGTCCCAGCTGCAGCCAGCACAGTCAATTAACTATTTGGGGTTTGTGATTAACTCAGTTACTATGTTAGTAACTTTGCCAACAGATAAGATTGATGATATGTTAATGACAAAAACTGTAGGGGTCTCATTCACAAATCTTATCCCTCCATCCGGGAAGTAGCAAAGGTTATTGGTTAAATTAGTAGCAGCATCAATCAGATATGCAGTGTGTAGCACCAAATTTATTTCGGCAAATTCTATCCCCAATTACATTAAAGACAACCACCCAAATTTTCCTTACCAGACATTGATCTGGCATCAAGATTAAATCATCAATTGCCTAAAAATGTGTCTTATGCAATGCTTTTTCAAACATTGGGGAATAGTTAATTTAGCCATTTGCTCTGGTTCAGCAATGTCATTCTGATTATTGGTGCCTGGCCGACACAACCATGGTTTTCCCATTGATTAAACATGATTAAAGAAACCATATATGTCAAAGCAGCAGTGATTTATTAATAAAACCGGTAACCAAAGAAATTCATCCATTACATGCTTATATGAATTTGTTAATCTGCAGGTTTTGACAAGACCACTACAAGAGCTTGGATTGTCGGATAGAACTATGAATATTATAGTCGCATCATGGCGAGATAGCACTCAGAGACAATATATGACACAAAGAAATGGGAAAATTTGTGTAGACAATCAAATATATCCAATCATACTGTGAACATTGCAAACATATTGGAGTTCCTTGCCGAGTTGCATTTTGAACAGCACTTAAGTTATAGTGTCATTAATAGTACACGTAGTGCCTTATCATCTTATTTAGGACAAATCTCTGACCAGAAATCAATTGGATCACATCCATTAATATCCAGATTTATGAAAGGAATATTTAACAAAAATCCACCCAAACCAAGATATACAGAAATTTGGGATGTCAGTATTGTACTTACTTCACTTAGGCAATGGACTCCAATCGACGTTTTATCACTGGAAAAGTTAACATTTAAATTAGTAATGTTAATGGCATTGGTTTCAGCTCAAAGGGTGCAAACATTACAAATGCTACGTTTAGACTGTATGCATGTGGCTGCAGATAACATTGTGTTTTATGTTTACGATCTGATCAAACAAAGCAGACCAGGGAGAACTGGAGCAAAGGTAATGTTTCAAGCTTACCCTATTGATCCAACGTTGTGTGTAGTTAAACATTTGAATCAATATATAAAAGTTACCAAAACTCTTCGAGGTGATGAAAAAACATTAATGATTACGCATAAGAAACCACACACAAAAGCTTCAGTGCAAACAATTTCAAGGTGGTTAAAACAGGTGTTACTTTTAGCAAGAGTAGACACTGATGTGTTCAAATCTCACTCCACCAGGGCAGCAGCAATGTCCGCGGCGAAGTTACAGGACGTAGCACTAGAACACATTTTAGAAACCGCAGGGTGGTGTAAAGAAGAAACGTTTTCAAAGTTCTACAATAAACCTGTTCACACAATGACAGGGTTTGGACACGCGGTGTTGGGTTCACTATAATCACCTGGTTTGTTTCACTATCGATTGATATTATCGATTATGTTATCACTTATATCTTTTATCACTTTGTAATGGTTTCCCCAGATGTAAAAAGGGGGTTATTATATGTTCTTTTATCATTAAAAGATTCATGGAAAGGACTAAAACTGGTCTGGTAAAAGGTTTTTTACTCATGTATGTGTTGACCTAGCCGGACTGTCGTATGGAAGGATTCTACGACATGGAAAACACAGAAGCTTCAAAATCTTCACGTAGTCACTCACGTGACTCCGAAGTAAAATAGTAAGATTAAACGAGAACTCACCAGTTCGAAGTTTGATCGTTATTTTATGAGTAACGATGAGGGATTACGTGCCCTCCACTCCCCACCCTCATAAAATAAATGATCATCTGGTAGTTCTAAATCTATGATGAGCCTTACTATCTTACTCCGGCTATTGTGTTCTGTGTTTTTCATGCCGCTGCTTTGAAGTATGCCGTTCTAGCGCCAGGCGGGGCTTCTTCACGTAATCCCTCATCGTTACTCCTCATAAAATAACGATCAAACTTCGAACTGGTAAGTTCTCGTTTAATCTTACAATTAAAATGAAGTAGGCGAAAAGCAACAAAAAATCTGCATGCTAAAATCAGTAAAAATTCAGCACGTGAGAAGTGACAGAATCTTCAGGATGTGAAAAGTGACAAAAATTCAGCAAGCACAAGGCGACAGGAATTCAGGACAGGAAATGCGACAAAAGTTAAAAACGTCAAAAGCGACATAAATTCAGGACGCGAAAAGTGACCAAATTTCAGGATGTATAAAGCGTCGAAATTACAGGATGCCACAAGCGACAAAATCTCAGCACATGAAAAGCGACAAACCTTCAGGATGTGAAAAGCGATTAAAATTCAGGACGCTGAAAGCGACGAAAATTCACGACATGAAATGCGACAAGAATTCGGGACATGAAATGCAACTAAATTTCAGTACGTGAAAAGCAACGAAATTTCTGCACAAGAAAAGCAACAAAAATTCAGCACGCGAAAAGACAAAACCTTCAGGACGTGAAAAGCGACGAAAATTCAGCACGCTAAAAATGTCGAAAATTCAGATGCGAAAAGCGACAAAAATACGGCACATGAAAAGTGATGAACCTTCAGGGCATAGAAACATAGAAAATAGGTGCAGGAGTAGGCCATTCGGCCCTTCGAGCCTGCACCGCCATTCAATATAGAAACATAGAAACTAGGTGCAGGAGCAGGCCATTCGGCCCTTAGAGCCTGCACTGCCATTCAATGTGATCATGGCTGATCATCCAACTCAGTATCCTATACCTGCACCTCTTTATACCCCCTGATCCCTTCAGCCACAAGGGCCACATCCAACTCCCTCTTAAATATGGCCAACAAACTGGCCTCAACTACCTTCTGTGGCAGAGAATTCCACAGATTCACCACTGTGTGAAAAATGATTTTCTCATCTCGGTCCTAAATCCCCCTTATCCTTAAACTGTGACCCCTTGTCCTGGACTTCCCCAACATCGGGAACAATCTTCCTGCATCTAGCCTGTCCAACACCTTAAGAATTTTGTAAGTCTCTATGAGATCACCCCTCAATCTTCTAAATTCCAATGAGTACAAGCCGAGTCTATCCAGTCTTTCTTCATATGGAAGTCCTGCCATGCCAGGAATCAGTCTGGTGAACCTTCTCTGTACTCCCTCTATGGCAACAATGTCTTTCCTCAGATTAGGAGAGCAAAACTGTACGCAATACTCCAGGGTGGCCTCACCAAGACCCTGTACAACTGCAGTAGAACCTCCCTGCTCTTGTACTCAAATCCTTTTGCAATGAATGCCAACATACCATTCGCTTTCTTCACAGCCTGCTGCACCTGCATGACTAGTTTCAATGACTGGTGTACCATGACACCCAGGTCTCGTTGCATCTCCCCTTTTCCTAATTGGTCACCATTCAAATAATAGTCTACTTTCCTGTTTTTGCCACCAAGGTGGATAATATGTATCCACATTATACTGCATCTGCCATGCATTTGCCCACTCACCCAGTCTATCCAAGTCATCCTGCAGCCTCCTAGCATCCTCCTCACATCCAACACTGCCCCCCAGCTTCGTGTCATCCGCAAACTTCGAGATGTTGCATTTAATTCCATCGTCCAGATCATTAATGTAAATTGTAAATAGCTGGGGCCCCAGCACTGAGCCTTGCGGCACCCCACTAGTCACTGCCTGCCATACTGAAAAGGACCCGTTCACTCCTACCCTTTGCTTCCTGTCTGCCAGCCAGTTCTCTATCCACATCAATACTGAACCACCAATACCGTGTGCTTTAAGTTTGTATACCAATCTCTTGTGTGGGACTTTGTCGAAAGCCTTCTGAAAGTCCAGATATAACACATCCACTGCTTCTCCCTTATCCACTCTACTAGTTACATCCTCAAAAAAATTAAAAAAGATTCGTCAGACATGATTTACCTTTCGTAAATCCATGCTGACTTTGTCCAATGATTCCACCACTTTCCAAATGCGCTGCTATCCCATCTTTAATAACTGACTAGCAGTTTCCCCACTACCGATGTTTGACTAACTGGTCTGTAGTTCACCGTTTTCTCTCTCCCTCCCTTTTGAAAAAGTGCGGTTACATTAGCTACCCTCCAATCCTCAGGAACTACTCCAGAGTCCAAAGAGTTTTGAAAAATTATCACTAAGGCATCTGCTATTTCTGGGGTTACTTCCTTAAGTACCCTGGGATGCAGCCTATCAAGCCCTAGGGATCGATCGGCCTTTAATCCATTCAATTTACCTAACACCACTTTCCGACTAACCTGGATTTCACTCAGTTCCTCCATCTCATTTGACCCGCTATCCCCTGCTATTTCCGGCATATTATTTGTCTTCCTTAGAGAAGACAGAACCAAAGTAGTTATTCAATTGGTCTGCCATGTCCTTGTTCCCCATGATCAATTCACCTGACTGCAAGGGACCTACATTTGTTTTAACTAATTTTTGCGCTTCACATATCAATAAAAGCTTTTGCAGTCAGTTTTTATGTTCCCTGCCAGTTTTCATTCATACTCCATTTTCCCTTTCCTAATTAAGCCCTTTGTCCTCCTCTGTTGGTCTCTGAATTTCTCCCAGTCCCCTGGTAGGCTGCTTTTTCTGGCTAATTTGTATGCTTCATCTTTTGCTTTAATACTATCCCTGATTTCACTTGTTATCCACGGATGCGCTACCTTCCCTGATTTATTCTTTTGCCATACTGGGATGAACAATTGTAGTTCATCCATGCAGTCTTTAAATGCCTTCCATTGCATATCCACTGTCAACCCTTCAAGAATCAATCGCCAGTCCATCTTGGCCAATTCATGTCTCATACCCGCAAAGTTACCCTTCTTTAAATTCAGGACCCGTGTTTCTGAATTAGCAATGTCACTCTCCATCCTAATGAACTCAACCATATTATGGTCACTCTTGCCCAAGGGGCCACGTACAACAAGGCTGCTAACTAACCCTTCCTCATTACTCAATACCCAGTCTAGAATAGCCTGCTCCCTTGTTGGTTCCTCTACATGTTGGTTTAGAAAACTATCCTGCATACATTCCAAGAAATCCTCTTCCTCAGCACCCCTGCCAATTTGATTCACCCAATCTATATGTAGATTGAAGTCACCCATTATAATGGTTTTACCTTCGTTGCACGCATTTCTAATTTCCTGTTTGATGCCATCCCCAACTCCACTACTACTGTTAGGTGGCCTGTACACAACACCCACTAGAGTTTTCTGCCCCTTAGTATTTCGCAGCTCCACCCATATCGATTCCACATCCTCCAAGCTAATGTAATTCCTTTCTATTGAGTTGATATCCTCTCTAACCAGCAACGCTGCCCCACCTCCTTTTCCTCTCTGTCTATCCCTCCTGAATATTGAATATCCCTGGATGTTCAGCTCCCAGCCTTGGTCACCCTGGAGCCATGTCTCCATGATCCCAACTATATCATAATTATTAATAGGTATCTGCACGTTCAACTCATCCACCTTATTACGACCTCTCCTCGCATTGAGACAAAGCCTTCAGGCTTGTTTTTACAACACTCTTGTCCCTTTTACAATTATGTTGAAAAGTGCCCCATTTAGATTTTTGCCCCGGATTTGTCTGCCTGCACTTTTCACCTTGCTACCTATTGCTCCTATCTTCATTTTACACTCCTTTGTCTCTGCTCACACATTTAAGAAAGCCTCCACTTCTTATTCTCCATTTGTTATTTTTTTCTTCTTTCCCCCCTACGTATTGCGCCTGACTGCTTCTCTTCTCTGCCTCCTGCCTCAAACGGACTACTTGCTTTCTCTATTTGAGTCCCTCCCCCCAATGATCATGGCTGATCATCCAACTCAGTATCCCGTACCTGCCTTCTCTCCAAACCCCCTAATCCCGCTAGCCACAAGGGCCACATCTAACTCCCTCTTGAATATAGCCAATGAACTGGCCTCAACTACCTTCTGTGGAGGAGAATTCCAGAGACTCACCACTCTGTGTGAAAAAAAAATTCTCATCTCAGTCCTAAAATATTTCCCCCTTATCCTTAAACTGAGAACCCTTGTTCTGGACTTCCCCAACATTGGGAACAATCTTCCTGCATCTAGCCTATCCAACCCCTTAAGAATTTTGTAAGTCTCCATAAGATCCCCCCACAATCTTCTAAATTCTAGCGAGTACAAGCCGAGTCTATCCAGTCTTTCATCATATGAAAGTCCTGACATCCCAGGAATCAGTCTGGTGAACCTTCTCTGTACTCCCTCTATGGCAAGAATGTCTATCCTGAGATTTGGAGACCAAAACTGTACGCAATACTCCGGGTGTGGTCTCACCAAGGCCCTGTACAATTGCAGTAGAATCTCCCTACTCCTATACTCAAATCGTGACATGAAAAGCGACAGAAATTCAGCACATGAAGAGTGATGAAAATTCAGGAATGCAAAAGGCGACAAAAATTCAAAACTGCAAAGGTGACGTAAATTCAGGACCTGAAAAGTGACAAAATTACAGGATGCATAATGCTAGCTAGATGGCTACATATAGGCGGTGTGCCTATAAATAGGGGGAGGGGGGGTGTTAGAACAGGGCACCTGTAAATGTGGACTTAGAATAGGGCATGTAAATAGGAGGGGAATTTAGGAGAGGGCACCTTTAAATGGTGAATTAGGAGGGCATCTGTACATGGTGAATTAAGGGAGGGCACCTTTAAATGGTGCAGTAGCGAAAGCATCTGTAAATTTAGGGTAGATTTAGGAGAGCACCAGTAAAGGAGCAATACAATATGAGCACCAACAACTAAAGCTTAACAACAACTGGTGTGTTGTTACACCAATCCACGTAACAATCTCATATAATTATTTCCTCCTCATTAATTCATTCTCACTTGTACTGAGGTAAAGTGAAAAGCTTAAGTCACGTGTTAACCAGCAGAAAGACAAAACATGATCACAAAAGCGACAAAATTTCAGGACGCAACAGGCGATGAAATTTCAGCACACGAAATGCGATGAAAATTCAGCATGCGAGAAGTGTAAAAAATTCAGCACATGAAAAGCGACAAACCTTCAGCATGCGAAATGTGATGAAAATGAAGCACACGAAAAGCGGCATAAATTCTGGACAAGATCAAGTTTGGAAATTTCAGGACGCATAAAGCGACAAAATTTCAGGACGTGAAAGGCGACAAAATTTCAGCACATGAAACGCATGCGAAAAGAAAGGAACCTTCAGGACACGAAAAGCGATGAAAATTCAGCATGCGAAAAGCAATGAACCTTCAGGATGCAAAAAGTAATGAAAATAAGGCACGCTAAAAGCGACGAAAATTCAGCCAGCAAAAAGCAATGAAAATTCAGCAAGTGACAAGTGACAAAAATTCAGCATGCGAAAAGCGACGAAAATTCAGAACACGAAAAGAGAGGAACCTTCAGGACGCTAAAACCAACTAAAATTCAGCACGCGAAAATGACAAAAATTGAGCACGCAAAAAGCGACGAAAATTCTGCATGCGAAAAGCGATGAACCTTCAAAACGCGAAAAGTGATGAAAATGAAGTCTGCGTAAAGCGACGAAAATTCAGCCAGCGAAAAGTAATGAAAAATCAGCATGTGAAAAGTGACCAAAACTTTGGCACATGAAAAGCGACAAAAATTCAGACTGTCAAAAGCAATGAAATGTCAGTATTTCAAAAGTGATGAAACATCAGGACACGGAAAGCGATGAAAATTTAGGACACAAAGCGCGACTAAAATTTAAAACGGCAAAAGCGACATAAATTCAGGATGCGGAAAGCGACGAACTATCAGGATGCATAAAGCATCGAATTTACAGGATGCGACAAGCGAAAACATTTCAGCACAGGAAAAGCGGCGAAAATTCAGCCCGCGAAATGCGATGAAAATTCAGCATTCAACATGCGACATAAATTCAGGACTCGAAGTGCGATGAAACCTCAGGATGCATAAAGCGACAAAATTTCAGGACGCGGAAAGCGACAAAAATTCAGCCTGCGAAAAGCAATGAAAATTCACCACGCAAAAAGCTACGAAAATTCAGCCTGCGAAAACCGAGGAACCTTCAGCATGTGATGACATTTCAGCACAGGAAAAGTGACAAAATGTCAGCACGCAAAAAGCGAGGAAAATTCAGCATGCAAAAGACAACTCAAAGTTAGCACGCAAAAAGCAACAAAAGACTTCCGGTGGCGTCAATGCTGGGTTGAGAGATGCTGCTGCTTTGCTCAGCTCCTGAAAAATGCTTCAATGTGCTAAAATACGAGTTGGAAGATGGGGGAGTTCTAAAAATAACTAAGGTGCGCAAAGGTGGGGGGGGGGGGGGAGACTCAGATACTTGGAAGTTATCCAAGGGTCTGAATCTGGTTAACCCCTTGGAACCTACTGTTATATATATAATTTTAACTTTGTATCGCTCTCTTCCAATTAATAATAATTACAGGCAGAGCGAAACATATAAAAACACCTACGGAAGTTAACAAGAATTTTTCTGACACCTGTTGGTGGTTTGTTTTTAATTATAATACCTTTATTTTTGGATATTATAATATCACTTTGTTTGTTAATTATCTTTTCACGACTTTACACTTCTTGGTCTTTTTCAAGGTCTATTCTGAAGGGGAGATGCCAACAAAAGAAAACAGCTGGTGATGATCATCCTTCACCTAGAGTTATGAGGTTCTTAGTTGCACCATATGAAGTAAAGGTAGTAACACGATCCATAATGCAAGACGATAAACAAAAGAAAACTGGAGGAATCACGTTCTGTAGCTGGAATATAAGAGGCGCTAATGAACCAATTAAAAGGGGTAAGATCTTTGCCCAATTAAAAGCTCTCAACAGTGATATCATTTTTTTACAAGAAACCCATCTGAAACATCAAACACAGATAAGACTGAAGGCAAATTGGATTGGGCAAACATACTTCTAAATCTATAGGCACGGCTATTATCATTCGTAAAGGTGTACCATAGCAGATAAAGAGGGGAGATACGTCATAGTCATGGGAGAAATTCATTCTACTCCACTTACTTCGATAAATATTTATGTTCCTAATTTTGACAACCCCCAATTCTTTAGTAAAATTCTGGATACAATTTCAGAATTTGACTATCAAATTGTGATAATAGGGGGAGATTTGAATTGTGTTTTAGATCCATATCTAGATAAATCAGCAAAACAAAAAAGGATTAACATAAAATTTAAAACTAGGGAACTCCTAAATACATACATGAAAAATACCAACATAACAGATGTATGGAGGATCACTAACCCAGTAGATAGGGAATATTCATTTTATTCAAAGGTACACAAAACATATTCACGTATTGATTATTTCTTAGTGGACACAAAATTCTATACACACACACACACACATACATATATATATATATTTATAGAATTTCTATATTTTCTAGAATTTATATATAGAATTTATATATATATATATATATATATATATATATATATATATATATATATATATATATATATATATATATATATATATATATATAAATAAATAATGGGGAATGATCATAAATAATACTATTTATATATTAATAGTATTATTTGTGATCATTCCCCATTAACCTTTTCTTTAAAATTAGAAGGAATGCCTGATTAAAAAATCATTCTGGAGGTTTAACCCACAAACCTTAAACTCACAAGGTTGCACATATTTAAAAGAGCAAATGATATTCTTCTTTGAGCCAAATGATACACCAGAAACTTCACCTTCCTTATTATGGGAAACTTTTAAGGCATTTATTAGAGGAACTATAATTTCATATCAAGCTTTCCAAAATAACAAGAACAACACTGAACAATTGCAGTTAGATCAAGAAATTTGACAATTAGATTTAGAAAATGCCAAATAACCAACTATAGATAAACATAATAAGATTAAAATACTAAAATGTAAATTAAATTTTATTGGCCAGAATAATAAGATTTCAAATTACAAAACAAGAACATTTCGAATTTGGTGATAAATCACATACTCTTAGCACGGCAACTGAAAAAACGGGAAACATAAAATACAATTACTAAAATTAAATCAGACAAAGGTGAATTACTAACACTACCTAAAGATATTAATAAAAGATTTGCTCAATTTTACCAAAATTTATATACATTAAAAAACTCTGCAAATAATACTCAAATTACAAATTTCTTAGACAATTGTAATCTTCAAAAATTAAATATGATGGAACAAGAGGGATTAGGAGCTCAGATTACACTTCAGGAAATAGAAGCAATAAATTTGTTGAAGAATGGCAAAACGCCAGGACCAGATGGCTTTAGTAATTAATTCTATAAAAGATTCGAGATAATTTCTCCATGCCTGCAAGATTTATATATACACGCTTTTAAAGAAAATAAACTACCAGAAACACTGAGTCAACTATTACACTTATACCAATAAAGGATAAAGATCTAGAAGACCCAGGCTCATATAGAGCCATAGCACTCCTGAATACAGATCAAAAAATATTAGCAAAGACCCTAGCGAGAAGATTGAGAAAAATGTTGGCAAACTAATAAACCCAGACCAAACAGGGTTTATACCAAAGAGATACTCATTTAACAATCTGAGACGGCTGTTTAATATAATGTACTCACATAATACTGAAGACCTAACAATTACTTCATTGAATGCAGAAAAAGCTTTTGATCAAATAGTGTGGCAATATTTATTCAAAGTATTGCAAAAATTTAACATGGGAGATAACTTTATCTCAGGGTTAAATTATTATACGATAAGCCGACGGCTAGAATACTAACTAATAATATTATCCCCGAAATTCCAATTAGCAAGGGGCAATAGGCAGGAGTGCGCACTATCGCCCCTGCTATTTGCACTAGTGATAGAGCCTTTAGCAGAAAGTGTCATCCGAATATTCATGGATATAATACCAAACACTCAAATAATAAAATCTCATTATAAAGACGACATATTATTATATTACAAATTAGCATACCAAATATACTAAATTTAATAGAGGAATTCGGTTCTTTTTCAGGATATAGAACAAAATGGAACAAACGTGAAATTATGACGATAAAACCTCAAGAGTTGACACATCTGTTGAAATTCCCTTTTAGAATTGCAAAAGAAAAATTTAAGTATTTGGGCATCCAAATTACTAGGAAATATAAATCACTACTCAATGCAAACTATATGCCTTTATTAACTAAATTAAATGGGTTGATATTTTGGAAAACACTGTCGATCTCCTTATTAGGCAGAATAAATGCGATAAAAATAATCTTCTTACCACAAATACTGCACCTATTTCAACCAATACCCATATACTTACCAAAAAAATTCTTTAAAAAACTAGATTCTGATATTATAAACTTCATAGGGGTTTATAAATCACACAGAATTCAAAGAAAACACTTGTGTAAATCTAAAGAATCAGGGGAACTGACACTCCCTAACTTATTGTATTACTATTGGGCAGTGAATATTAAAAACACAATCTACTGGTTGGACAGTTCTGCCCAACAGGTAGATTGGATAAGAATGGAGAAAGAGGATTATTCCCCTTATAATATAGGAGTGATCCTTCTTTTCCCGATGAAACTGAACAATATAAGAATCCAATTATTCACAGTATAATATGAATTTGGAAAGAAATAAAATTTAAAATCAAGAAAATTATCGCTTCTTTCTCCAATAGCTAATAATCCCTCATTCAAACCATCTATTATGATAAAACATTTAATCAATGGGAAAGAATAGGAATTAAAATGATGGGAGATATATATGAAATGGAAAAACTTTTATCATTCCAACAATTACAACTAAAATATAATTTGAGAAGTAATCAATATTTAAAATATCTTCAAATTCAAGATTATTGAAAAAATATATACAAGGATATCAAACTCTAACCCCAGATTTATTAGAGGAAGGAATGAATAGAAAGGCAGAATCAAGCAATTTAATATCTTACTTATAATATAATTCTAAATATGAAACACCAACACCAGAGGCAATTAGAAGGAACTGGGAACAAGAGTTATTGATAAAAATTCCGAACGATAGATGGGGAAAAAAATCTATTATATGTAAATAAATGTTCAATTAACGTAAGACATAACCTAATTCAATTTAAAATTTTACATAGATTATATTATTCGAAAACTAGACTGAATACAATATTTTCAAATGTTTCCCCCATCTGTGATAAATGTCTAACTCAAAATGCCACTATAGCACATTCCTTTGTCTCTTGTACAAAACTGCATAAATTTGAAATTTGGAATTAAATTTTTGGAATTTTTACAAAACTATTTAACACAAAATTGAACCCCAAGACAGAACTGATTATCTTTGGATCAATGGAAGAGAGAAGTAAACTAACTACATTCCAAGAAGCTTTTCTTAATTACAGTTTAATAACAGCAAAAAATCTTATACTCAAATTTTGGAAAAATGCAACCACACCAACATTCAAAATGTGGATTTCAAATATGTTGGAAACGCTACATCTTGAAGAAATGAGATTCCTCCTACTATGTAAAGTAGACCAATTTTTAAAGACTTGGTCTCCTTTTATCAACTTTTTACAAGCAGATGGTGCAACATAACATAACCTTAGAAATTAAATGGTTTAAACCTGGTGACGGATGGGCAAAAATACGAAATAGGTAGATCTCTCCTAATCTCTCTTTCTCTACTTTCTACTTTTCTTTCAATCTTTTTAGCTTCTCATCTCTGTCCTTTATTTCATTTGCTATCTGTCCCAACTTGCTGGTCTATCTATTCCGACACTATTTATTTATTTTTTTTCTTACTGCTCTTTTATCATTAAATTAAAAATACGAAGTTGTACAAGAATGGAAATATGTATTTACGCATTAGGTACACTCAAGTACCACACTATTGTACTTCTAACAAAAATAAACAAAAAAAACCGACAAAAATTCAAAACGGCAAAAGAAATATAAATTCAGGATGCAAAAAGCGATGAAATTTCATGACGAGTAAAGCGATGAAAATTCAGGACATGAAAAGTGATGACATTTTGGCACACGAAAAGCGACAAAAAATCATTACGCAAAATGTGACAAAAATCCAGCACGCGAAAAGTGTCATAACTTGAGAACATGAAAAGCGACAAAAGATCAGGAGATATGAAGCGACAAAATTTCGGGACACGAAAAGCGACAAAAGTTTGGCACATGAAAAGTGAAGAACCATCAGGACGCGAAATGCGATGATAATTCAGTTTGCGAAAAGCAACGAAAATTCATTACGCGAAAAGTGACATAATTTCCAAACAAGAAACGCAACGAAATTCAGCAAATAAAAAGCGACTAAAATTCAGGAGGCGAAAAGCAACGAAATATCAGGATGTGGAAGCGACGAAATTTCAGCACATGAAAAGCAATGAAATTTCAGCACACAAAGAGTGATGCAAATTCAGCATGCAAAAAGTGACGAACCTTCAGGACGGGAAAAGCGCTGAAAATTCAGCACGCAAAAAGTGACGAAAATTCAGCATGCATAAAGCGACAAAAATTCAGCACACGAAAAGCGACGCAAATTCAGGACGTGAGTGTGACAAAACATCAGGATGCATAAAGCTACAAAATTTCAGGACGTGAAAAGCTATGACATTTCAGCAGCAATAAGCGACGAAAATTGAGCCTGTGAAAAGCGATGAAAATTCAGCATGTGAAAAGTGAGGAAAATTCAGCAGACGAAAAGCGACGTAAATTCAGGACTCGAAGAGAGACGTAACATCAGGACGCATTAAGCGAAATGCGACAAAAATCCAGTACGCGAAAAGTGGCTAAATTTCAGGACATGAAATGCAACAAAAATTGACTCAAAAGCAACGAAATTTCAGGACGCAAAATGGACTATATTTCAGCACACATAAACCTACAAAAATTCAGCATGTAAAAAGTGATAAAAGTTCAGCACACGAAAAGCGACGTAAATTCAGGACTCGAAGAGAGACGTAACATCAGGACGCATCAAGCAATGAAATTTCTGGACATTAAAAGTGACATTTCAGCACGGGAAAAGCCACTAAAATTCAGCCTGCAAAATGTGATGAAAATTCAGCACGCGAAAAGCAATGAAACATCAGGACGCAAAAAGCGATGTAAATTCAGCATGTGAAAAGTGATGAAATTGCAGGAAATAAATGCGACGAAATTTCAGGAAATGAAATGTGACAAAAATTCAGCACGCGAAAAGCGATGCAAATTCAGCACGAAAAATATGACCACTGAAAATATTATCCCTGAAATTCCACTTAGCAAGGGGCAATAGGCAGGGGTGCGCGTTATCGCCCCTGCTTTTTTGCACTAGTGATAGAGCCTTTAGCTGAAAGTATAAGAAGCCATCCGAACATTCATGGGTATATTACCAAACACTCAAATAATAAAATTTCATTATATGCAGATGACATATTATTATATATTACAAATTCGCAAATTAGCATACCAAATATACTAAATTTAATAGAGGAATTTGGTTCTTTTTCAGGATATAGAATAAATTGGAACAAAAGCGAAATTATGACGATAAAACCTCAAGAGTCGACACATCTGTTGAAATTCCCTTTTAAGAATTACAACAGAAAAATTTAAATATTTGGGCATCCAAATTACTAGGAACTATAAATCATTACTCAACGCAAACTATATGCCTTTATTAACTAAATTAAATGGCTGATTAAATTTTGGAAGACACTGCCGATGTCATTAATAGGCAGAATAAACGCGATAAAAATGATCTTCTTACCACAAATATTGTACCTATTTCAATCAATACCAATATACATACCTAAAAAATTCTTCAAAAAATTAGATTCTGATATTATAAACTTTATATGGGATTATAAATCACACAGAATTAAAAAAAAAAAACACTTGTGTAAATCTAAAGAATCAAGGGGACTGACACTCCCTAACTTATTGTATTATTATTGGGCAGTGAATATTAAAAATATAATCTACTGGTTGGACAGTTCTGCCCAACAGGTAGATTGGATAAGAATGGAGAAAGAGGATTGTTCCCCTTATAATATAGGAGCGATCCTTCTTTCCCCGATAAAACTGAACAATGTAATATACAAGAAGAATCCAATTATTCATAGTATAATACGAATTTGGAAACAAATAAAATTAACTTTAAAATTAAGAAAATTATCGCTTCTTTCTCCAATAGCTAATAATCCCTCATTCAAACCATCCATTATCGATAAAACGTTTACCCATTGGGAAAGAATAGGAATTAAAATGAATGGGAGATATGTATGAAATGGGAAAACTTTTATCATTCCAACAATTACAACTAAAATATAATTTTGAAAAGTAATCAATATTTCAAATACCTTCAAATTCAAGATTTATTTGAAAAAGTATATACAAGGATATCAAACTTTAACCCCAGATCTACTGGAGGAAGGAATGAATAGAAAGGCAGAATCAAGCAATTTAATATCTTACTTATATAATATAATTCTAAATATAGAAACACCAACGACAGAAGCAATTAGAAGAGACAGGGAACAAGAGTTATTGATAAAAATTCCGAACGATAGATGGGATAAAAATCTATATATGTAAACAAATGTTCAATGAATGTAAGACATAACCTAATTCAATTTAAAATTTTACATAGATTATATTATTCGAAAACAAGACTGAATAAAATATTTCAAATGTTTCCCCCATCTGCGACAAATGTCTAACTCAAAATGCCACTATAGCACATTCCTTTGTCTCTTGTACAAAACTGTATACATTTTGGAATGAAATTTTTTGGAATTTTTACAAAACTATTTTAACACAAAATTGAACCCCAATACTGAATTGATTATCTTTGGATCAATGGAAGAGGGAAGTAAACTAACTATATTCCAAGAAGCCTTTCTTAATTATGGTCTAATAACAGCGAAAAAACTTATACTTAAATTTTGGAAAAACGCACCTACGCCAACACTCAAAATGTGGATCTCAATATGTCTGAAACGCTACATCTTGAAGAAATGAGATTCCTCTTACTAGGCAAAGTAGACCAATTCTTAAAGATTTGGTCTCCGTTTATCAACTTTATACAAGCATATGGTGCAACATAACATAACCTTAGAAATTAAATGGTTCAGAACTGGGTGACGAATGGCAAAAATATGAGATAGGTAGATCTCTCCTAATCTTTCATTTCTTATTACTTTTTCCTTTTCTTCAATCTTTTAACTTCTCACCTCTGTCCTTTATTTTTTTTTACTTTCTGTTTCTACTTGCTTGTCTATCTATTCCGACACAAAAAAAAAAAAAAAAAAAAAAAAAAAAAAAAAAGAAAAATATGACCACATTTCAGGACATGAAATGTGACAAAAATTCAGCACGCAAAAAGTGACAAAATTCAGCAAGCAAAAGGCGACAAACTTTCAGGACATGAAAAGCGACGTAAATTCAGGACGCAAAAAGCGACAAAACCTCCGGATATATAAAGCGACAAAATTTCTCGACATAAAAAGCGATGAAATTTTAGCATATGAAATTCGACAAAAATTTCAGTACGCGAAATGCGACTAAATTTCAGCACGCGAAAAGCGACGAAAATTCAGCATCTGAAAAGCATCAAAAATTCAGCATGTGATAAACGACGAACCTTCAGGACATGAAAAGCGATGAAAATGAATCACGCAAAAGTGACGAAAATTCAGCATGCGAAAAGCACCAAAATTTCAGGCGGTGAAATGCGACTAAACTCAGCACGTGAAAAGCAGGCGAAAATTCAGCCGCGAAAAGCGATGAAAATTCATCACATCAAAAACAACGAAATTTCAGGACATGAATGCGACAAAAATTAAGGACGCAGAAGTGACGAAATTTCAAGACACTAAAAGCGACAAAATTTCAGCCTGCGAAAAGAGACGAAAATTCAGCCTGCAAAAGACGAACATTCGGCATGCAGGATGCAAAAAGCGACAAAACCTCCGGATATATAAAGCGACAAAATTTCTCGACATAAAAAGCGATGAAATTTTAGCATATGAAATTCGACAAAAATTTCAGTACGCGAAATGCGACTAAATTTCAGCACGCGAAAAGCGACGAAAATTCAGCATCTGAAAAGCATCAAAAATTCAGCATGTGATAAACGACGAACCTTCAGGACATGAAAAGCGATGAAAATGAATCACGCAAAAAGTGACGAAAATTCAGCATGCGAAAAGCAACAAAATTTCAGGCGGTGAAATGCGACTAAACTTCAGCACGTGAAAAGCAGCGAAAATTCAGCCTGCGAAAAGCGATGAAAATTCAGCACATCAAAAACAACGAAATTTCAGGACATGAATGCGACAAAAATTAAGGACGCAGAAGTGACGAAATTTCAAGACACTAAAAGCGACAAAATTTCAGCCTGCGAAAAGAGACGAAAATTCAGCCTGCAAAAGACGAACATTCGGCATGCAGGATGCAAAAAGCGACAAAACCTCCGGATATAATAAAGCGACAAAATTTCTCGACATAAAAAGCGATGAAATTTTAGCATATGAAATTCGACAAAAATTTCAGTACGCGAAATGCGACTAAATTTCAGCACGCGAAAAGCGACGAAAATTCAGCATCTGAAAAGCATCAAAAATTCAGCATGTGATAAACGACGAACCTTCAGGACATGAAAAGCGATGAAATGAATCACGCAAAAAGTGACGAAATTCAGCATGCGAAAAGCAACAAAATTTCAGGCGGTGAAATGCGACTAAACTTCAGCACGTGAAAAGCAGCGAAAATTCAGCCTGCGAAAAGCGATGAAAATTCAGCACATCAAAAACAACGAAATTTCAGGACATGAATGCGACAAAAATTAAGGACGCAGAAGTGACGAAATTTCAAGACACTAAAAGCGACAAAATTTCAGCCTGCGAAAAGAGACGAAAATTCAGCCTGCAAAAGACGAACATTCGGCATGCGAAAAGTGATGAAATTTTAGGACATGAAATGCGACAAAAATTCAGGAAGCAAAATGCGAGGAAATTTCAGGACCTTAAAAGCAACGGAAATTCGGTATGAGAAAAGTGACGAAATTTCAGGACGTTGAATGCGACTAAATTTCAGCACGCGAAAAGCGACATAAATTCAGCATGCGATAAGCGACGAACCTTCAGGACGTGAAAAGCTATGAAAATGAAGCACGCAAAAAGTGACAAAAATTCAGCACATGAAAAGCTACAAAAATTCAGCATGCGAAAAGTAACAAAATTCAGCAAGCAAAAGGCCACAAACCTTCAGGACAGGAAAGCGACGAAAATTCAGCACAAGAAAAGCGACGCAAATTCAGTACGCAAATAGCGAAAAAGCCTCCGGACGTATAAAGCGACAACATTTCTGGACATGAAAAGCAACAAAATTTCAACACATGAAATTCTACAAAAGAATTGAGGACGTGAAATGCGACTAAATTTCAGCATGTGATAAACGACAAAAATTCAGCATGCGAAAAACATTGAAAATTCAGCATGCGATACGCGACGAACCTTCAGGACGTGAAACATGATGAAAAAGAAGCACGCAAAAAGTGACGAAAATTCAGCATGTGCAAAGCGACGAAATTTTAGGCAGCGAAATGTGACTAAATTTCAGCACGTGAAAAGTGACGAAAATTCAGCCTGTGAAATGCGATGAAAATTCAGCACATCAAAAACAAAAATTCAGCATGCATAAAGTGACGAAATTTCAGGACGTGAAATGCGACTAAATTTCAGCACACGAAAAGCTACAAAAATTCAGCACATGAAAAGCGACAATAATTCGGCACGCGAAAAGCAACGAAAATTTTTTCAGGACAAGAAAGCGACATAAATTCAGGACATGAAAAGTGACAAAATTTCATGACGTAAAAAGCGATGAAAATGAAGCGGGCGAAAAACGACGAAAATTCAGCACGTAAAAGCGACGAAAATTCATAATTCAAAAGCGACATAAATTCAGGACGCGAAAAGCAACGAAACATGAGAACGCATAAAGCGATAACATTTCAGGACAAGTGACTAAATTTCAGCAAGCGAAAAGCAACGAAAATTCAGACTGAGAAAACTGATAATTCAGCACGAGAAAAGTGACGAAATTTCAAGACGCGAAATGCGACAAAAATTCAGGACGCAAAATGAGACAAAATTTGACGTGAAATGCGACTATTTCAGCACACGAAAAGCTACCAAAATTCAACAGGCCAAAGGTGACACAATTCAGCAAGCAAAAAGCTACAAAAATTCAGCATTTGAAAAGTGATGAACCTTCATGACATGTAAAGCGATTAAAATGAAGCACGCGAAAAGCAACGAAAATTCAGCATGCAAAAAGCGACAATAATTCAGCACGCGAAAAGTGACGAAAATTCAGCACACGAGAAGCGACGTACATTCAGGACACGAGTGCGACGAAACATCAGGACGCATAAAGCGACAAAAACTCAGCCTGCAAAATGTGATGAAAATTCAGCACCTGAAAAGTGACGAGCCTTCAGGGCGCGAAAAGCTACGAAAATTCAGCACGCGAAAAGCAACGTAAATACAGCACGAGAAAAGTGACTAAATTTGAGGACATGAAATACGACAAAAATTCGAGACAAAAAGCGACAAAATTTTAGGTTGGGGAATGCGACTAAATTTCTGCACATGAAAAGCTACAAAAATTCAGCACACGAAAAGCAACGAAAGTTCATCATGCGAATTTCAGGACACGAAATGCGACTAAATTTCAGCACACGGAAAGCAACATCAATTCAGGACAAGAAAGGATTCAGGACGAAAATCCAGCATGCGAAAAGGGACGAAAATTCAGCATGTGAAAAGCGATGAACCTTCAGGACGTGAAAACTGATTAAAATGAAGCACGCGAAAAGTGACGAAAATTCAGCATGTGAAAGGCGACAATAATTCAGCACACGAAAAGCGACGTAAATTAAGGACACAAAAAGCAACTAAATTTCAGGACGCTAAAAGCGACCAAACATCAGGACGCATAAAGCGACGAAACATCAAGACGTGTAGAGCAACGAACCTTCAGGACGTAAAAAACTATGAAAATGAAGCAGGCGAAAAGCGACGAAAATTCAGCATGCGAAAAGCGACAATAATTCAGCACACAAAGCGACGAAACATCAGGACGCATAAAGCGACGAAATTTCAGGATGTGAAAAGTGACTAAATATCAGCACGCAATAAGCAATGGAAATTCAGACTGCAAAAAGCAATGATAATTCAGCACGTGAAAAGTGACGAAATTTCAGGACATGAAATGCGACAACAATTCAGGACGCAAAAACAGACGAAATTTCAGGACGCGTAATGTGACTAAATTTCAGCACACGAAAAGCTACAAAAATTCAGCACGCGAAAAATTACAAAATTCAGCAAGCAAAAAGCTACAAACCTTCAGGATGGGAAAAGTGATGAAAATGAAGCACGTGAAAAGTGACGAAAATGAAGCACATGAAAAGCGACGAAAATTCATGACGCCAAAAGCGACAAAATTTCAGGACGTGAAAGGCGACGAAAATTCAGCATGTAAAAGGCGACGAAAATTCAGCATGCGAAAAGCGACAAACCAGGACGTGAATATCATTGAACACGAAGCAGGCGAAAAGCGCCGAAAATTCAGCATGCGAAAAGCAACAATAATTCAGCAGACGAAAAGTGACGAAACATCAGGACGCATAAAGCTACGAAATTTTAGAACGTGAAAAGCGATGAAATTTCAGCATGCGAAAAGCGACAAAAACTCAGACTGCAATAAGTGATGATAATACAGCACTTGAAAAGTGACGAAAATTCAGCACACAAAAAGCAACGAACCTTCAGGATGTGAAAAGCGATGAAAATGAAGCACGCGAAAAGCAACAAAAATTCAGGACATGAAATGCAACAAAAATTCAGGACATAAAAATTAACAAAATTTCAGGAGATAAAATGTGACTAAATTTCAGCATGTGAAAAGCGACAAACCTTCAGGACGTGAAAAGCGATGAAAATGAAGCACGCAAAAATCGACGAAAATTCGGTGGCGCTATGGAGGACCAGATGGCAACATCAGCCATGACAAAATGAGAAAAAACCGGGGAGAAAACCTACCTGCTGCTACTGCTGATTCTGCATCTGCTGCTTCTACACCTGCTGCCGTGAGTAACGTCATCAGACGTGCGACCCGTAATTGCAACACAGCGTAGCCCACCGGAGAAATCCAGACTCCGGTATCAAAAAAGAATAGCTGAACAAGAACAAGGCCCGACTGAAGCCTCGGCCTCAGGTAGGACACAGTCCCTAGAAGATGTGTCGAAAAAAATTGGAATTGGAAGAACTTAAAAAAAAATTTGTGCAAGAAATGGCAGAATTAAAAAAAGAAATGAGGCTTGAATTAAAGATGGAATTGGAAAAAATGAATTTTATGGAAGAAATGAAGAAAATTAAGATGGAGATGAAGGAGTTAAAGTCTGAAATTAATCTTTCGACTACGGAATTATCAGAAATGCTGCGAAAGGAAATTGCAGAATTAGTGACGGAAAAATTTGCAAGTATAATGGAAGAGTTGCATGAAAAAATTGAAGGTGGAAATGGAAACGGAACCTGTGCTGGAAGAAATTAAGCTACAATCAACATCCATTAAAGACCTTGAAGAATTAGTCAAAACAAATACTCAGACTACGAAAACACTCGTCAAAGAAAGTCAACGATTATCCGACTTACTGGGCAAAGTTACTGATAAGTGTACTGAGCTGGAAGGACGCCAGAGAAGGCAGAATCTAAGGATCGTGGGTATTCGAGAAGGGAGAGAAAAGAATCAAGATACCCGAGAGTTTACTGCAAACTTACTACAAAAGGTTTTATCTCCGGAAGAAAAGCCTTTGCTAGCCCGAGCACACAGAGTAATGAGACGTTATACAAAGCAAGATGCTCCAAGACAAATGATAGTAAAAGTCCAGTATGCTTATGTTTTGGAAGATATGATGAATAGAGTTGTAAAAAGTAGAAATCTTAAATATGAAGAAGATTCGATCAGCATCTACCGAGACCATCCAGCAGAAGTCTCCAAGAAACGAAATGCGTTTAAAGAGACCAAAAGAATTTTGAGGGAAGTGAAGAATCTGAAGTACAGTCTGAGATACCCAGCCACACTGAGAGTCACCTACAATCAGGAAGAACATGATTTTAAAAATCCAGAGGACGCATTGAGGATTTGCCCAAAGGATTAGGAGCGAGAAGACCTGAAATGTAAATCTTCAAAGATGAATAAACGAACAATTAAACCGTACTTTCAAGATTGGTTGAAGATTGCAATAGACTATGGACTTGTTTTATCTAAAGAAGACGGAGAAGGAGGCGGATGGGAAACTCGAGGAGATATGGATTGAAGATTATTCCATGGATACTAATAATTAGAATACTAACACTACTAATTTAATAATTAACATATATTAACATATATAAACATATATTAAATTTTAAACACTGGTATAATTATTAATTAGTTAATAACTGCTCATTATTGATTAATAATTAATAATTAATTATAGCTGACTAACTTAGAATTAAGTAAATAGTAAATAAAAATATACAAAATATTAATAATTAATTATAGCTGACTAACTTGGAATTAAGTAAGTAGTAAATAAAAATATACAAAATATAAACTTTGACATCATTTATCCCCCCGGTACCTTTTATTTCTTTTTTACTTTATTTTTTCCATAATTTGGGGTTTTTTCTTTATGTTTTATTTTTTATTTTTTTATTATATATTCTTATTATTAGAGTTTCCAATAGGCATTAAGTGTGTGTGTGTAAATATATATATATAAATATATATATTATATATATATAATATATACACTAATACTAGAATGTAGTTTTTTTTCTTTCTTTGTGCACTCTACTAATCTCTTAATCCTTTTTAATATTATTTCTGGTTATTATTATTTTACATTTGAGTGGAATTATAAATTAATGCAAAGGAGATATATATATATATATACACATATATACATATGTACATGTGAGAGAACATTAAGGGTCTTGAAATTCGTCTATTCGAAGTTCAGGTGTAAGGTCTGGTATGTTGAACTGTACCATTTGCTCTATTATATATCCCTTTAGATAAAAGATGCAAGACTTACATATGAATATGGGGAATGGAGGAATAACGTTTTGTAGTTGGAATGTTAAAGGTAATTAAACGAACAAATAAACGGTAAAGTATTACACATTTAAAAAGCACTTAAAATAGACGAGGCATTCATCCACGAGACATTTTTAAAAAATAGAACAGAACATAGATAAAGCCAAATGGATTGATAAAGTATATCATTCTTCTTTCACACACAAATCTAGAGATGTAGCAATATTACTAAGGGGCAGAAAACGCTAAGGGGCAGAAAACGCTGGTGGGTGTTGTGTACAGGCCACCTAACAGTAGCAGAAATTGGGGATGGGTATCAAACAGTAAATTTAAAATGCGTGGCGACAAAGGCAAAACAGTTTATAAATGGGTTTTCTTCAATCTACATATAGATTGGGTTAATCAAATTGGCAGGGGTGCTGAGGAAGAGGATTTTTTGGAATGTATGCGGGATAGTTTATCTAAATCAACATGAAAGAACCAACGAGAGAGCAGGCTATTTTAGACTGGGTTTTTTGAGTAAGAGGAAAGGGGTAATTAGCCGTCTTGTTTGTACGTGCCCCCTTGGCAAGAGTGACCATAATATGGTAGATTTCTTCCATTAGGGATGGAGAGTGACATTGTTTAATTCAGAAACAATGGTTCTGATCTTAAAGAAAGGTAACTTAGAGGTATGAACGAGAAATGGGCCAAGATTGACTGGCAATTAATTCTAAAAGGTTGACGGTGGATATACAATGGAGACATTTAAAGAAACTGCATGGATGAACTACAAAAATTGTTCTAACAAGAAATCAGGGATAGTATCAAAAGCAAAGGATATGCTACAAAGTACCAGAAAAAAGCAGCATATACCAGAGGACTGGGAGAAATTCAGAGACCAGCAGAGGAGACAAAGGCTTAATTAGGAAAGACAAAATATTAGATTATGAAAGAAAACTGTCAGGGAACATAAAAATGACATGGCAAAAGTTTTTATAGATAATATGAAGAGAAAGAGGTTAGTTAAAACAATATGAAGTCCCTTGCAGTCAGCAACAGGTGAGCTGATCAAGGGAACAAGGATATGCGGACCAATTGAATAACAACTTTTGTTCCGTCTTCACTAAGGAGACAATAAATAATCTGCGGAAATACAGGGGACTGTGGGATCAAAGGGAATTGAGTGAAATCCAGTCAGTCGGGAGGGGGGGGGGGGGGGGTGGTGTTGGGTAAATTGAATAGATTAAAGGCCGATAAATCCCCAGGCCAGATAGGCTGCATCCCAGAGTACTTAAGGAAGTAGCTCAGGAAATAGTGGATGCATTAGTGATAATCTTTCAAAACTCTTAGATTCTGGAGTAGTTCCTGAGGATTGGCGGGTAGCAAATGTAACACCCTCTTTTTAAGAAGGGAGGGAGAGAGAAAAAACGGGAATTACAGACCAGATAGTCTAACATCGGTAGTGGGGAAACTGCTAGAGTCAGTTATTAAAGATGGGATAGCAGCACATTTGGAAAGTGGTGAAATCATTGGACAAAGTCAGCATGGATATTACAAAAGGTAAATTGGTCTGACGAATCTGTGGAATTTTTCGAGGATGTAACTAGTAGCAATGGATAAGGGAGAACCAGTGGATGTGGTATATCTGACTTCCAGAAGCTTTCGACAAGGTCCCACATAAGAAATTAGTATACAAACTTAAAGCATACGGTATTAGGGGTTCAGTATTGATGTGGGATAGAGAACTGGCTGGCAAACAGGAAGCAAAGAGTAGGAGTAAACGGGTCCTTTTCACAATGGCAGGCAGTAAACTAGTGGGGTACCGCAGGCTCAGTGCTGGGACCCCAGCTGTTTACAATATATATTAATGATTCTGGATGAAGGGAATTGAAGGCAATATCTCCAAGTTTGCGGATGACACTAAGCTGGGCAGTGTTCGCTGTGAGGAGGATGCTAGAGAGACTGCAAGGTGACTTGGATAGGCTGGGTGAGTGTGGGCAATGATTTTGGCAGATGCAGTATAATGATGGATAAATGTGAGGTTATCCACTTTGGTGGCAAAAACAGGAAAGCAGACTATTATTTAAAATGGAGGCCGATTAGGAAAAGGGGGATACGGCAGCGAGACCTGGGTGTCATGGTACACCAGTCATTGAAAGTAGGCATGCAGGTGCAGCAGAGCAGTGAACAAAAAGCGAATGGTATGTTTACTTTTCATAGCAAAAGGATTTGAGTACAGGAGGCAGGGAGGTTCTACTTCAGTTGTACAGGGTCTTTGGTGAGACACACCTGGAGTATATGCGTACAGTTTTTGGTCTCCAAATCTGAGGAAGGACAATTATTGCCAAGAGGGAGTGCAGAGAATGTTCTCACCAGACTGATTCCTGGGATGTCAGGACTGTCATATGAAGAAAGACTGGATAGACTCGGTTTATACTCTCTGGAATTTAGGAGATTGAGAGGGGATCTTATAGAAACTCACAAAATTCTTAAGGGGTTGGACAGGCTAGATGCAGAAGATTGTTCCCGATGTTGGGGAAGTCCAGGACAAAGGGGTCACAGCTTAAGGATAAGGGGGAAATCCTTTAAGACCGAGATGAGAAAGACTTTTTTCACACAGAGAGTGGTGAGTCTCTGGAACTCTCTGCCACAGAGGGTAGTTGAGGCCAGTTCATTGGCTATATTTAAGAGTGAGTTGGATGTGGCCCTTGTGGCTAAGGGGATCAGAGGGTATGGAGAGAAGGCAGGTACGGGATACTGAGTTGGATGATCAGCCATGATCATATTGAATGGCGGTGCAGGCTCGAAGGGCTGAATGGCCTACTCCTGCACCTAATTTCTATGTTTCTATGTTTCTATGTTTCTATTAATTCATAAAGGCACTGCATTTAAACATACTTCGACAATAATGATAGCAATGGTAGATATATTATTGTAATAGGAGAATTATACATACAAAAAATGATTTTTGTCAATGTATATGGCCCGAATTTTGATAGTCCGCTGTTTTTTAGAAAAAATTAATACCATCCCGGAATTATCACAACACAATCTAATAATTGGAGGAGATTTAAATTGTGCACTAGATTTTAAAGTTTTTTAGCCCATAAATTTTTTATTATTTTGGATAGATCATCAAAACAACGGAAACTTAAATCGCATTCCCAGTGAGTTTAATAAATGCATATATAGACACTAGTAATATTAAAGATGTTTGGAGATTGCAAAATCCAACAGGACGAGAATACTCATTTTACTCACCTATGCATAAAACTTATTCAAGAATAGATTATTTTCTGGTAGATTTAAAACTCATTCCACTTATGTATAATTCAAAATATCATGATATTATAATTTCAGATCATGCACCTTTAACTTTTAAGATGAAAATAACTGGTAAATGGAAAAACAAGGTTTTTTTTTTCCCTCCCCAAAAAAAAAAATTGGAGATTTAACCCACAAATTTTAAGACAAAATAACTCAAGAATATATTACAAAACAGATCAAGATTTTCTTTGAAATAAACGATACACCAGAAATATCTTCGTCCCTTTGATGGAAAACTTTTAAAGCGTATGTTCGGGGAATTATGATATCTTCTCAAGCATTTTATAATAGAGAATCGGAAGGTACAACAGGCATTGGAAAGAGAGATTAAACAGTTAGATACAGAGAACGCTGTTAATCCAACCATGATAAAATCTTTGCATTGAAATATAAATTAAATAAAATACAGTCAGACCAAGTTGTGAAACTATACAATATACTAAACAAATACAATTTGAATTTGGTGACAAACCACATAAACTATTGGCTCGTCAATTAAGAAAATTGGAAGGAGAAAAATTGATAGGATTAAATCAGATAAAGGGGAATTACTAGTAAAAAGATATAAATGAGAGATGTTTGCAATATTATAAAAATTTATACTCAGCTAAAATAAAAGAAAATCGGATAGGAGTAGAAACATTTTTTAAAAATTGTAATCTAAAAGGACTGGATTTAGAAGATAGATAATTATTAAACGTTGAAATAACTACTAAATAAATTGAAGCTATTAGATCATTAAAAAATGGTAAGACTCCAGGACCAGATGGTATTGGAGCAGAATTTTATAAAATATTTTATATGATAGCTCCACGTTTGAAGACACTATATGAACACATTTATGCACAACAGAAATTACCAGAAACATTAAATGAATCTATTATAACCCTTACACCTAAATTAGATAAAAATCTTGATGATCCTGGGTCAGAGCTATATCTCTTTTAAATACTGATCAAAAAATATTAACCAAAATACTAGCACAAATACTAAACACAGTGATTAATAAACTAATTCATTCAGATCAAACAGGATTTATACCAAAACGATATTCCTCAAACAACCTGAGAAGATTTAATATTATATATTCGAAAAGAAACATTAATAAGGATGTATCAATTATTTTGTTGGACACAGAGAAAGCTTTTGATCAGATTGAATAGTCTTATTTATTTTCAGTTATGGAATTTTTTTCAGTTGGGGGAGAAGTTTATAACATGGGTTAAATTACTATATGCCAAGCCAACAGCCAGAATATTAATAAACCAAATGTTAACAACTAAATTTAACTTATTCCGAGGCTGCAGACAAGGTTGCCCTTTATCTCCACTACTGTTTGCACTTGCAATAGAACCACTAGCAAAATCTGTGAGATTGCATCCTGAAATATGGGTATGAAACCAAAGAAACTGAAAATAAAAATTCCCTTTCCTCTTATAAAGCATAAATGATATGTCAATACTCTTTAATATCACAAAAACCGGAATTAGTAATCCTAACTGTAAGGATTTTAGCATGTCGATAACTCAATTTGAATCTCGCGATTCAGGATATAAGAATTAATTGCTTAAAAGTGAACTTAATGCCAATAATGGAAATAACTTACATATATTACCACAATACCCTTTAAAGATTGCAATTAAAAAATAAAATATCTTGGATTTATGTAACAAAAATATGATTCATTATTTTAAAATCTAATTACCCACCCTTATTGAAATAAACTTACTTAAGAATATCAAATATTGGAAAACATTACCTATTTCAATGCTAGGTAAGATTAATGTGATAAAAATGATTTTTTTTTCACAATTATTATACTGGTTTCAAATGATCCCGATACATCTTCCTAAAAATTTTTGTAAGGAAGTGGACTCTATAGTTACCAATTTTATTTGGGATTATAAGAATCATAGAACAATTAAAAAGCATTTATGTAAATGAAAAATCAATGGAGGTTTTGCGTTGCCTAATTTTAAGTTTTATTATTGGACAGTTAATATAAAAAACATGAATTTCTGGTTGGAAGAACTAGATAAACAAACAATCTGGTTAAAAATGGAAAAGGAAGACTGTTTACCTTTTGAAATTAGCTCGAATTTATTTGCTAACACTACAATACATAAGAAAATTTATAGAGGAAACCCAATAATAGAAAGTGGTATACGTATTTGGAAACAATTAAAAAACACATTAAAATTGCAGAATACACCGCTAGCTCTTCCAATTGTAAACAATATTACTTTTAAACCTTCATTGATGGGTAAAGGTTTGTTTAAAATGGAAGAACTATGGAATAAATAAGATTGGTGATCTCTACAGGGAAAATTTCTCTCATTTCAGGAATTACAACAAAATTATGGATTACACTCCAAAGAATATTTTAGATCTACAAATTAGAGATTATGTTAAATCAAATACACTAGATTTTAGGAATAGAAAGACATAAATTTTAGATGAATGTCTAAATAAATATCCAAATACAGAAACATGAATCATATTTATAATATTTTACTGGAAAATGATTTACCAAATACGGATAAATATAGACAAGCATGGGAAAACGAACTAGGTCAAGTAATTAGTAGAGAAGTATGGAATGAAAGTTTACAACATATACACCACTGCTCATTAAATGCCAGACACTCCTTGATACAATTTAGTTATACATAGATTACATTTCTCAAAATCCAAATTAAATAGAATTTTCTCAAATGTTTCCACTATGTGATAAATGTCAACAATTAGTAGCTAATCCAATGCATTCATTCACAAAATGTATAACAATTACTATTTTTTGGACAGAAATGTTTAAGATAATCTCAATTGTAGTTAATGCAAATTTAATTCCAGACTCAAAATTAATTATATTGGGAATATTAGAAACGAATCAGATACTAACACAACAAATAATTGTTATTGGTTATAGTTTAATAATTGGTAAAACATTAATACTAAGATTTTGGAAAGGTCCCATATCCCCTACAATCAAAATGTGGATTACAGAAATGTCGGAGACACTTCACCTGGAACGATTAAGACGTCCTAATGGACAGGTTAGATCAATTCAGAGGAATATGGTCTCCATTTATTGAATAAAGGGTTAAGATGGTCCTGTTCGAGGTCATGACTGAAGCCTGAATGAAGGAATAGATGAAGAATTATATACAATAGATCATGAATATATCTCCAATGAAGAATATCGTGTTTAATACTCCACTCATTTTATTTCTCTTTTTTATTTTTCTTTCTCTTTATTACCTATCTCTATTTCCTACTGTTATAAAATTAAAAAAATATAGAAGTATAAATCAGATTTACTGTAATTTTTAAAAATATTAAGAATGTATGTGACGATAATATTTTCTTTTTTTTATTTTATATTATTTCTTCTTAAAATATGTAATTACTTCTAATAAAAATATTTTACAAAAAATCAACGAAAATTCAGCACGTGAAAAGTGATGCCTTCAGCACATGAAAAGTGACGGAAATTCAGCACGTGAAAAACAACAAAAATTCAGCATGCGAAAAGCGACAAACTTTCAGGATGCGAAAAGTGATTAAAATGAAGCACGCGAAAAGTGACGAAAATGAAGCACACAATAAGTGATGTAAATTCAGGATGCGAAAAGCAACAAAATTTCAGCACACGAAAAGTGACATTTCGGCACAAGAAAAGTGATGAACCTTCAGGACACAAAAAGCAACAAACCTTCAGGACGCGAAACGCGATGAAACTGAAGCACGCGAAAAGCGACGAAAATTCCAGACATGAAATGCTACAAAAATTCTGGACTCAAAAAGCAACTAAATTTCAACACGCAAAATGTGACTAAATTTCAGCACACGAAAAGCTACAAAAATTCAGCATGTGAAAAGTGACAAAATTTCAGCATGCGAAAAGCGACAAATCTTCAGGACATGAAAAGCAATGAAAACGAAGCACGTTAGAATCGTCGAAAATTCAGCATGCGAATAGCTACGAAAATTCAGCATGCGAAAAGCGACGAACCTTCAGTGCGAAAATCGATGAAAATAAAGCATGTGAAAAGCGATTAAATTTCAGGACATGAAATGCGACAACAATTCAGCTTGCGAAAAGTGACAAAATTTCAGGACGCAAAACACAACGAAATTTGAAGATGCGAAAAGTGACAAAAATTCAGCATGCGTAAAGCGACAAACCTTCAGGATGCGAAAAGTGATGAAAATGAAGAACGCGAAAAGTGACAAAAATTCGGCACGTGAAAATCGACGAAGCATCAGAACGCATAAAGCGAGAACATTTCAGGACGTGAAAAGCGACGAAATTTCAGCACACGATAAGTGACGAAAATTCAGTCTGCGCAAAGCTATGAAAATTTTGCACGTGAAAAGTGACGGACCAGGACATGAAGTGACAAAAATTCGGCATAGAGTGAGAAAATGTCACAACGTGAAAAGCGACAAACCTTCAGGACACGAAAGGCGCCAAAAATTCAAAATGCCAATAATGACGTAAATTCAGGATGCAAAAAGTGACAAAAGTTCAGGACGCACGAAAAGCGACGAACCTTCAGGACGCGAAAAGCGACAAAAATTCAGCATGCCAAAAGTGATGAACCTTCAAGACGCAAAAAGCGCCGAAAACTCAGCAAGTGAAATGCGACAAAAATTTAGCATGCGAAAAGCGACGAAAATTCAGAACCCGAAAAGAGAGGAACCATCAGGACACGAAAAGTGATGAAACTGAAGCACGCGAAAAGTGACAAAATTTCAGCACCTTCAGGACGTGAAAAGCAATGAAAACGAAGCACATGAGAATCGTCGAAAATTCAGCATTCGAAAAGCGACAATAATCCAGCACGCGAAAAGGGACGAAAATTCAGCACATGAAAAGCAACGTAAATTCACGATGTGAAAAGTGATGAAACATCAGGACGCATAAAGCGATGAAATTTCAGGATGTGAAAAGCGACAAAATTTCAGCATGCAAAAAGCGACGAAAATTCAGCATGCCAAAGGTCATGAACCTTCAGGATGTGAAAAGCGCCGAAAATTCAGCACATGAAATGCGACAAAAATTCAGCATGCGAAAAGCGACGAAAATTCAGAACACGAAAAGAGGAACCATCAGCACGCGAAAAGTGATGAAAATGAAGCACGCGTAAAGCGACGAAAATTCAGCCAGCAAAAAGCAATTAAATATCAGCACGTGAAAAGTGACGAACCTTCAGGACGCAAAAATACTCAGGGATACTGAGTTGGATGATCAGCCATGATCATATTGAATGGCGGTGCAGGCTCGAAGGGCTGAATGGCCTACTCCTGCACCTAATTTCTATGTCTATGTTTCTAAAAAGCAACGAAAATTCGGCTCGCGAAAAGTGACGAAAATTTGGCACGTGGAAAGCGATGAAAGTTCAGCATGTGAAAAGAGTTGAACCTTCAGGATGCGAAAAGCAACGAAAATGTAGGTCACAAAACGCGACTAAAATTTTAAATGGCAAAAACGACATTAATTCAAGATGCGGAAAGCGACAAAATTTCAGGTTGAATAAAGCTTTGAATTTACATTACGCGACAAGTGACAAAATTTGAGCACAGGAAAAGCGACAAAAATTCAGCCCCCGAAAAGTGACGAAAATTCAGCACATGAAAAGCAACGTAAATTCAGGACTCAAAATGCGACAAAACCTCAGGACGCATAAAGCAACAAAATTTCAGGACGTGAAAAGCGACGAAATTTCAACATGCGACATTAACACAATAATTCTCAATTTATTTGATTTTTAAATCTCTTTGTCATTAATTTATAGGCCAAAATGAAGGAATTAGTGTTTAATTCCCGTAAATTAATGGCCATTTAAATCAACTTGCGAGTGGGTTTTTGTGGAACGCAATGCATTGGAACTTTGCGGTTTGCAGTGAAATTAACCCCCATAACGGCAGGAAAAATACTGCCGGTTCATATATTTTTTAAGTCACCTTTTCGCAACATGAAATTTTATGAAAACCATATTATGGTCACTCTTGCCTAAGGGGCCACGCACAAGACTTAACTAACCCTTCCTCATTACTCAATACCCAGTCTAGAATAGCTTGCTCTCTCGTTGGTTCCTCTACATGTTGGTTTAGAAAACTATCCCGCATACATTCCAAGAACTCCTCTTCCTCAGCACCCCTGCCAACTTGATTCACCCAATGTATATGTAGCTTGAAGTCACCCATTATAATTGTTTTATCTTTGTTGCATGCATTTCAAATATCCTGTTTGATGCCATCCCCAACTCCACTAATACTGTTTGGTGGCCTGTACACAACTCCCACTAGTGTTTTCAGCCCCTTAGTGTTTTTCAGCTCTATCCATATCGATTCCACATCCAAGCTAATGTCCTTTCTTTCTATTGTGTTAATCACCTCTCCAACCAGCAGCGCTACCCCACCTCCTTTACCTTTCTGTCTATCCCTCCTGAATATTGAACATCCCTGGATGTTCAGCTCCCAGCCTTGGTCACCCTGGAGCCATGTCTCCGTGATCCCAACTTTAAAAGGACAGGTGTTTAGATATGGTAATTGACTTTTGTAATTAGCTACAATTAGGTAACTAACTAATTATATTCTTTAATTTCAAGTCATCCAAGTAAGATTGTTTCATATTTGTTTCAGAATGCTTATAATAACTGCACATTTCATTCAGTTCTCTTAATTTTTAAGAAAGTTATGAGCTTTTGACTGTCCTTGATCACAGCTTGTGTTAAGTCAATGGAAAAACAATAGGGTGCAAGATGCTAATTTCTGAGTATGAAAATGGCCATAACTTCTTTAATACTGAAGATATGAAACTGAATTGGGTGTCAAATTAAACTTCTTTTTATGCTTTATCTGATGGGATAAATTGCAGACCTGATTTTTTTAATCTCAAAATTTTGTAACATTACTACATAAAGCGACAAAATTGTAGGATGCATAAAGTGATGAAATTGTAGGATGCGATAAGCGACAAAATTTCAGCACAGTAAAAGTGACAAAAATTCAGCATAAGCGACGAAAATTCAGCACGAGAAAAGCGACGAACATTCAGCATGCAAAATGCGATAAAAATTCAGCACGTGAAAAGCGACGAAAATTGAGCACATGAAAAGCAAAGTAAATTCAGGACTCGAAAAGCAACGAAACCTCAGGATGCATAAAGCTTCAAAATTTCAGGACGTGAGAATCTTCAGATTGCAAAAAGTGATGAAAATTCAGCACGCGAAAGGCGACAAGAATTCAGGACGCAAAAAGCGACAAAAATTCAAAACGCCAAAAGTGACAAATTCAGGACGTGGAAAGCGACCAAATTACAGGATGCGATGAGCGACAAAATTTCAGCACAGGAAACGCGAGGACAATTCAGCACACGAAAAGCGACAAACCTTCAGGATGCGAAAAACGCTAAAAATTAAGGACGTTGAAAGCGTCAAAAATTCAGGACAAAAATTCAGGACAGATTCAGGAGTGAAAAGCAACGGAAATTTCAGCACGCTAAGAGCGATTTAAATTGAGGATGCGAAAGGTGACGAAAATTCAAAACACCAATGGCGACGTAAACTGAGGACATGAAAAGCGACAAAATTACAGGAGGCATAATTAGGGGCGCAGAATGCTAGCTTAGATGGCTCATATAGAAATTAGGGGGGGGGGGGGGTTTAAGGGAAGGACACCTGTAAATTTGGATTTAGAATAGGGCATGTAAATGGGAGGGGAATTTAGGACAGGGGAATTTAGAATCTTATAGAATTTTTTGAGGATGTAACAAGTAGAGTGGATAAGAGAGAACCAGTGGATGTGTTATATCTGGACTTTCAGAAGGCTTTCAACAAGGTCCCACATAAGAGATTAGTAAACAAAGTTGGGGGGGGTGGGGGGGGGGGGGGGGGGGGGGGGGGGGGGGTTTATTGCAAACTTAAAAGCACGAGGTATTGGTGGTTCATTATTGATGTGGATAGAGAACTGGCTGGCAGACAGGAGTAGGAGTAAACGGGTCCTTTTTAGAATGGCAGGCAGTGACTAGTGGGGTACCGCAAGGCTCAGTGCTGGGACCCCAGCTATTTACAATATACATTAATGATTTAGAAAAGGGAATTGAATGCAACATCTCCAAGTTTGCAGATGACACGGCTGGTGGGGCAGTGTTAGCTGTGCGGATGCTAGGAGGCTGCAAGGTGACTTGGATAGGTTGGGTGAGTGGGAAAATGCATGCCAGATGCAGTATCATGTGGATAAATGTGAGGTTGTCCACTTTGGTGCCAAAAACAGGAAAGTAGACTATTATTTGAATGGTGGCTGATTAGGAAAAGGGGAGATGCAACCAGACGTGGGTGTCATGGTACACCAGTCATTGAAAGTAGGCATTCAGGTGCAGCAGGCTGTGAAGAAAACAAATGGTATGTTAGCATTCATAGCAAAAGGATTCGAGTATAGGAGCAGGGAGGTCTACTGCAGTTGTACAGGGTCTTGGTGAGACCACACCTGGAGTATTGCGTACAGTTTTGGTCTCCTAATCTGAGGAAAGACATTCTTGCCATAGAGGGAATACAGGGAAGGTTTACCAGACTGATTCCTGGGATGTCAGGACTTTCATATGAAGAAAGACTGGATAGACTCAGCATGTACTCGCTAGAATGTAGAGGATTGAAGGGGGATCTTATAGAAACTTACAACATTCTTAAAAGGTTTGAACAGGCTGGATGCAGGAAGATTGTTCCCGATGTTGGGGAAGTCCAGAACAAGGGGTCACAGTTTAAGGATAAGGGGGAAGTCTATTAGGACCGAGATGAGAAAAAAAAAATTCACACGGAGAGTGGTGAATCTCTGGAATTCTCTGCCGCAGAAGGTAGTTGAGGCCAGTTCATTGGCTATATTTAAGAGGGAGATAGATGTAGCCATTGTGGCTAAGGGGATCAGGGGGTATGGAGAGAAGGCAGTTACAGCATACCGAGTTGGATGATCAGCCATGATCATATTGAATAACGGTTCAGGCTCGAAGGGCCAAATGGCCTACTCCTGCACCTATTTTCTATGTTTCTATGTTATGTCTATAACAATTACAGCACGGAAACAGGCCAGCCCAGCCCTTCTAGTCCGTGCCGAACACTTATCCTCCCCTAGTCCCATCTACCTGCACTCAGACCATAACCCTCCATTCCTTTCCCATCCATATACCTATCCAATTTATTTTTAAATGATAAAATCGAACCTGCCTCCACCACATCCACTGTAAGCTCATTCCACACTGCTACCCCTAAACTTCTATACCTTAATTTTCAAATCATGTCCTCATGTATGAATCTTCCCTACTCTCAATGGAAAAAGCTGATCAACATCAACTGTCTATCCCTCTCATCATTTTAAAGACCATCCATCAAGAACCAATAACCCTTCACGCTCCAAAGAATAAAGACCTAATTTTGTTCAATACTTTCTCTGTAACTTAGTTGCTGAAACCCAGCAATATCTTGTAAAACTCACTCTGTACTCTCTCTATTTGTTTGACACTTTCCTATAAATTTGGCGGCCAAAATTGTACACCAACACCAGAATTGGCCTCACCAATGCCTTTGTACAAATTTTACCAATACTTCAACAGCTATACTTTCATACTCTGACTAAGAAGGCCACACACCAAAAAGCTTTCTTTACACCCATCTACATGAGATCCCACCTTCAGGGAACTATCCACAGTTATTTCCTAAGCCCTCCGTTCACCTCATTCCTCAATTCCCTACCAATTACCATGTACGTCCTATTTTGATTTGACCTGCAAGATGTAGCACCTCACAACTTATCAGCATTAAACTCCATCTTGTCGTCGTTCAGCCCACTCCTTCCCAAATGGCCTAAATTCTGTCTGTAGACTTTTGAAAATCACCTTCATTATCCCACACCACCACCTATCTTAGTATCATCGCATGCTTACTATTCCAATTTTACCACACCATCCAGATCATTGATGTATATACAAACAACAGTAGGACCCAACACAATTCCCAGAGGCACCACTAAGTCACCGGCCTCCAACCTGACAAACAGCCACCACCATTACTCTCTGGCATCCTCCTATTAGAGCCACACTGTGATTCAGCTTGCAACTTACCCGCCATTAATACCAAATGAACCTTCTTAACCAGCCTTTCCATGTGGAACCTTGTCAAAGGCCTACTGAAGTCCCATATGGACCAACATCCACCACTTTACTCTTATCCATTTCCCTAGTAACCTCTTCTAAAATTCAAGAAGATTATTCAAACATGACCTTCCAGGCACAAATCCATGTTGACTGTTCCTAATCGGACCCTGTTTATCCAGATGCTTATATATATTATCATTAAGTATACCTTCCATTAATTTGCCCCACTGAACCTCTGGACGTCAAACAACAGGTCTATAATTGCTAGGTTTATTCTTAGAACCCTTTTTAAACAATGGAACAACATGCGCAGTACGCCAATCCTCTGGCATCATTCCCGTTTCTAATGCCATTTGAAATATTTCTGCCATAGCCCCTGCTATTTCAACACTTCCCTCAAAGTCCCAGGGAATATCCCGTCAGGTGCTGGAGACTTATCCACTTTTATATTTTTCAAAAGTGTCCGTACTTCCTCTTCTTTGAATCTCATAGTTTCCATAGCTACTCAGTGTGTGGGCTTTGAGTTTGGGCTTGAAATTTCGCGTCTTGAAAATTGTTGACTTATTGCATGCTGAATTTTCTTCATTTTTTGCGTCCTGAAATTTTATCGCTTTTCGCATCCTGACATTTTCCCCCTTTTCAAATGCTGAATTTTCTTCGTTTTTTGCTTCCAAAATGTTCCATCGTTTTAGCACCCTGAATTTTCATACCTTTCCGCATCCTGAATTTATTCCGTTTTTTCGCGTCCAAAATGATTGTCGCTTTTTTCACGATCCTGAATTTTTGTACACATGCAGGGGGAGGATA
>CM069160.1:36142557-36225979 GCA_035221665.1 Okamejei kenojei
CATTAGAGAGATAGTATTCTCCCATTCCACACTCCGACCCATCGGTCCTGGGAACCTCCTCCTCGCAGCCAGTGTTGGAGCAAACAGCAAGCGGGAGGATACCTGCACCTCACTATTCCGCTTGGGAGTCTGCTTCCTTTGGGCCTTGAATTAGTGAATTTTCTCAAATTCTGTTAACCCTGGCTGGTTCTCTGCCGACGCTTTCCCACTCTCCCTCAGCACTCAAGGCCCTTGGCATTCCCTACTGATCTCTATCTCGCCACTCCCCCACCCCGCAGTCCACACCAGCTTTCTTTTTCACACCACAAACAGCTGTACATTGGCTTGTTCCCTTTATCATCGATACTTTTTTGCATTTCTTTCTTTCTTTGTTCCTTATTCCTCTCCACATTCACGGGCTATATCTCTCGTTTCACCTGATTCCCTGAGCCAGTCTGAAGAAGGGTCTCGACACGAACCGTCGCCTTTATCCTTCGTACGCTTAGTTGCTGCTGCACCGCTGAGTTTCTCCAGCTTTTTGGGAGCCTGCTTGGAAACATCCTGCGCGTCACATTCTTCAGGAGAGGATCACTTTTCTTACCACGGCGCAGTTTGACCTCAGGAGTCAGCGAGTACATCGTTGGCAGGCTTCGTCTAACTCTAACAGTAGAAAGAGAGCGAGTGTCTGGTAGGAGTATAGATTCTAACTAGCCTCTTTATCTAAGAGTCCGTATGAGTTTCCGCTACTCGAGCGGGGCGGCCGGGGAGCTTTAGTCTGTATTAAAGTGTGTGATGTGAGAGATGATGTATAGATCCGCTCCGACACGCACCCGCCCGCCCGGCGCGCGCACACATACCCCCCTCGCCCATCCTCCCCTCCATAACTATCTTCCGCCTCCACGCTTACCTCTCCCATCTTTACGCTTCCCCGCCCGATTCCCGCATCTAAACAGACTCCGCCTTCTCGCTTCCGCGCTCGCTTACCCGCTACTCCAGCACAGACATCGCGCATCCTGCCGCGATTCCCGCTTCCGGCTACATCCAGCCCGGTCTTCCCTATACCCGGCCGCTTTCCAGCTTTCTCACGCTTACACGTCATCCAAGCTTAGCTCGGCAAGCTGTTTCCTTCGCTACAGCCCGCTTGTAACAGCTCCCAGCTTAACCGCATTATCCGACCCGCTACCCGACCGCTTCTCTGCCCGAAAACCCGACAGCAGACCAGCTTCCCACGCCCGCACTGCCCGCTTCATCAGCCACATGGCACGCTGCTCTACAGAATTATAAAGACATCTTACTGGATTATGGCCAGTTCCGTCTGACTGTATCGAAGTGCGATCGCACTGTGTTTCACCCAGACTCCCTGGGGGTCTTGCGAAAAGGCCTGGGGCAGTGCCACCCACACCCCGCACTCCACGGCTCCCGCGCCCTGCTCAGACCTCTGCTCCCCCAAATCCGTTCAAACCTTCATACCTCTCAACACCTCAACGATTCTCAACTCATAAACCTCAACTCCTCCCTCAAACCTTCAAAACCTCCCTTCAAACGTACAACCCTTAACCTTCTCCAAACTTCAACCGCTCCCCCACAATACATCAACCCAGGCGCCTGCTGAATTCTGAGTGCAGAATGCGCACGGGAACACACTCACCGCATTTAGTGCTTGCAGGCGCCACATGTGGGTGTCAAACCACACTTCTCTGGAGTGTGTAGGAAGCAACTGTGTAATTCAGGTCCTAGAATCGTTTACCCGCGCTTGTCTGGTGCAGTCAAAACCAAATACTGAAACATTGGAAGATCCAATGTCTCGTTTATTATAGTCAAACACCATTACTCGGCGGTGACACAAAAAAAATGGTGGAGAACTCCAGCGGCGGGTCTGCAGCAGCATCTATGGGGGGGGCCATGTGTAGGAGGCTCTAATACTGGGCATTTGTGGGAAGCGATGCTGGTTTAAACCGAACGGTAGACACTAAAAAGTGGAGTACTGCAGGACTATAGCGTGCTATCTCTGGAGAGATGGGAGGTTTGGGTGACGTTTTTTGGTCGAGACCTTCTTCAGACTGGTTAGGTAAGAGAAAATGAGATATGGATGGTGATGTTGGAGAGTTAAAGAACAATGAATGAACGATATGCATTAACGTTAGAGTATGATGATTAAAGGAACAGGCCATTGTAAGCAGTCTTCGAGCAGGGGTGGAAAACGATGGGGGAGAGATCGAGAGAGAGGGAATGCGGGGCTACCTGTAAGTGAGATAAATCATGTTCTCATCCACAGGAGCGTGTAAGCTGCCAAGGTGAGAATTATGTAGATGCTGTTCTCCAATTTGCATTTCTCTGCCTCACTCTGACAATGGAGAGAGACCTAGGACAGATTAAAGGTCTGTGTAGCGAATGGGAATGGAATTTAAAGTGTTTGTCAACCAGGAAGAGTCATGTTTTGGTTATGCATGGCACTGAACGCGAGGGTGTTCACCAAATGGATCTGCCACATTCTGAGTTTGTGTTCGTCGGGGTGTACCATCCACCAAAATCCTGGCGGCCACCGCACGACGGACCGTGTGTCGCAAACCGCGTCCACCACAGACACCATGCGCACGTCACGATCGCGGCTAGGAAGCGCGTTGTCGTGCATCGTGACGTCGTAAAATTATGTGCGAGTGTTCGCTCTTGTAAATGGACGCCTAGTGGGACATGGCCGGTGATAGTGAGGGTCGCGCGCGATCGTGAACAACTAATGCCAGTAGATAAGGTAGGAGGAGGTGCAAGTGAAAACCTCTGGCATAAACCTAATATAGGATTGTCGGGGTTTCTGACTGATTCGAGGGCAGCCGTATAGGGGACAGGTGTTACACCTGAGTTACTCTAGCTTTTTGGGTTATCTTTCTCATGGGCATTCCTGATATTCTTTTTGGCACAGAGGTAACTATTCGCTTTTTCGAGTGGGGACTATACTGTTGATCTTCTGAGGTTTGGATGCGGGAGAGCTCGGACATCCCGTGGCCCCACTGGGATGATTTCTATCTGACATTCACCGGGAGTGGGTATGGCTCATTCAGATAACTCCCGGGAGGCACTGGGCTCAGACATTCACCATCAAAAGTTGGGGGGACATCAGTGCTCTGGCACATCTGTCAGCTAGTCTAGATTGGTTGGCAACTCGTCGCTGAATCAGTGGAGATTGTTCACTGGGATAGTGCACCTGTTTGGTTTGAGGGAGCTATGGGGGGTTACCTGTTGCCAGGGTTAGAGGGGTGTGTAGCCTACTAGGGAGAGATTGTGTAGGCTGGGGATTGTCTATTCCTTGGAATGCTGGATGGATTGGGGAGATTTCTTTATAGAGGTGTACAAAATAGATGAGAGGAGTAGTTCAGGTAGTGTGGCACTTAGTGTGTTGATTCAGAGTGGTGAATCGAGGACCAGAGGACATAGGTAGAAGGTGAAAGTTTAAATAATAATCTGAGGGTACCTTTTTCACATAACGGGTGGAGGGTGTATGTGAACGAGTTGCCAGAGGAGGTATTTGAGGCTGGGGGATCTATACAACGTTTAAGAAAACAGTTAGACTGGAACAGGAATAGGACAGGCTTTCTGGAGGACCATAATGGCAGGTGGGACCAGTGTAGCTGGGCATGTTGTCCAGCGTGGGTATAAGGTGGACGCAAATGGCCTGTTCTCCACACTGTATCATGTATCACGCCTGTGTCTCTGTGTCATTCTGTGTCTCTGTGTCTCGTGTGTCTTCTGTGACTCGGTGTCTCTGTTGTCCTCTGTGTCTCTGTGACTCTGTGTGTTCTGTGTCTCTGTGTCTCTGTGACTTGTGTCTCTGTGACTCTGTGTCTTCTGTGTGTCTGTGATTCTGTGACTGTGTCTATGTGACTCTGTGAACTCTGTGTCTCGTGTGTTCTGTGACTCTGTGACTCTGTGATCCGTGACTCCGTGTCTCTGTGTCTCTGTGACTCATGTGTCTCTGTGTCTCTGTTGTCTCTGTGTCCTCTGTGTCTCTGTGTCTCTGTGGACTTGTGCCTCTGTGACTCTGTGATCTGTGTATCTGTGTCTCTGTGTCTCTGGTGACTGTGTCTCTGTGACTGTGACTTATGACTGTGTCTGTGACTGTGTCTCGCTGTTGTCTCTGTGTCTCTGTGTCTCTGTGACTTGTGACTGTGACTGTGACTCTGTGACTGGATCTGTGTCTCTGTGACTCTTGTGGACTCCTGTGATCGTGTCTCTGTGTCTCTGTGTCTCGTGTGTCTCTGTGATCTCTGTCGTCTCTGGTTGCTATGTGTCTCTGTGACTGTGACTGTGTCTTGTGAATCGCTGTGTCTCTGATCGACCTCTGTGCCTCTGTGGGACTCCGTGTCTATGTGTCTTCTGTGTCTCTGTGTTCTCTGTGACTCTATGACTGTGTCTGTGTATCTGTGTCTCTGTGTCTACTGTGTCTCTCTTTGACTCTGTGTCTCCGCTGTTTGTCTCTGTGTTCTGTGTCTCTCCGTGACTGTGACTCTGTGTCTCTGTGACTAGTGCTACTCGCGGGTGTGCTCTGTGTCGCTGTGACTGTGTCCTGTTGTCTCTCGTGACTCTGTGTCTCTGTGTTCTCTGTGTCTCTGTGACTCTGTGACTGTGACGTTCTGTCTCTGTGTGCTCCTGTGACTCTGTGCTGTGAACTCCGTGTCTCGTGTGTCTCTGTGTCTCTGTGTGCTCTGTGTCTCTGTGTCTCCTGTGCTCTGTGACACTCTGTGACTCTGTGACTCTTGTGCTGGTCTCTGTGACTCTGTGAACTACTGTGACTCCGTGTCCTCTGTGTCTCAGTGTCTCTGTGTCTCTGTGACTCTGGATGTGTCTGTGTCTCGTGTCTCTGTGTCTCTGTGTCTCTGTGACTCTGTTTCTCTGTGTCTCCTCTCTGTATCTGTGACTCTGTTCTCTGTGACTGTGTCTGTGTCTCTGTGTGTGATCGGTCTCTGTGTCCTCTGTGTCTCTGTGTCTCTGTGTGACTGTGTGTCTCTGTGTTCTCTGTTGTGACTCGGGTACTCTGTGTCCTGTGACTCTGTGACTCCGTGTCTCGTGTCTCTGGTGTCTCTCTGATGTCTGTGACTCATGTCTCTGTGTCTCTGTGTCTGTGTCCTCTGTGTCTCTGTGTCTCTGTGTCTCTGTGTCCTCTGTGACTCTGTGACTCCTGTCTCTGTGTCTCTGTCTCTGGACTCTGTCTCTGTGATTCTGTGGACTCTGTGTCTCTGTGTCTCTGTGTCTGTGTCTCTGTGGTGACTCTGTGTCTCTGTCTCTGTGTCTCTGTGACTCTGTTCTCTTCTGTGTCTCTGTGTCTCTGTGATCTGTGACTCTGTGTGTGTCTATGACGTGGGTCCTCTGTGTCTCTGTGTCTCTGTGTCCTGTATCGCGGTCCTGTGTCTCTGTGTCTCTGTGTCTCTGTGTCTCTGTGGTCTATTCTGTGACTCTGTTGGAGCTGTGCTCTCGGGTCTCTCTCTTGTGTATCGTTGTCTCTGTGTCCTCCTGTTGTCTCCTGTGGACTCTGTGTCACTCCTGTGTCTGTGTCTCTGTGTCTCTGTGTCTCTGTGTCCTCTGGACTCTGTCTCTGTGACTCTTGTGACTCTGTGTCTCTGTTGACTAACTCTGTGACTCTGTGTACTTGTCTCTGTGTCTCTGTGTCTCTGTGACTTGTCCTCCTTCTCTGTGGGACTCTGTGTCTCTGTGTATCCTGTCTGTGACTCTGTGTGTCTCTGTTGTCTCTGTGTTCTCGTGTCTCTGTGACTCTTGTCTCTGTTCTGTCTCTGTGTCTCTGTGTTCACTGTTTGTCTCTGTGACTGTGACTCTTGTGTCTCTGTGTTCTCTGTGACTCTTGTGTCCTGTGTCTCTGTGACTCTGTGTGTCTCCCTGTGTCTCTGTGGTCTGTGTCTCTGTGTCTGTGTCTGTGTGAGCTGTGTCTCTGTGTCTCCCCCCCCCCCCCCCCCCCTGTGACTCTGTGTCTTGTGTCTCTGTGTCTCTGTGCGGTGACTCTGTGTCTCTTGTGTCTTTTTCTCTGTGTCAGTCTCTGTGTTTCTCTGTGTCTGTGTGTCTCTGTGTCTCTGTGACTCTCTGTGTCTCTGTGACTCTGTGACTCTGTGACTCTGTGTCTCTGTGTCTCTGTGTCTCTGTGTCTCTGTGACTTCCTGGTCAGGTCAACAAATCGTCCATAGGCCTTATAACCAAATCGCGGGCTGGAATTTGAGTTTGTTCATTGTGGCCTCAGGGTGGAGATACGTTCAAACCATTCACCTCCCCCCCCACCATGCTCCCCGTGCCCCTCTCACCATTGCTCCCCCCACCCCCCTCCCCCTCCCCCCCCACCTGCTCCCTCTCCCCCACCTCCACCCCCCTGCCCCACTCCCCCCCACCCTCCTCTCTCTCTCCCCACTCCTCCTCCCTCGGGGTAGAGATATGTTCAAACCACTTGTAGTATTATGTTGGTATTTGACAAATATGTATTTAATTGTGTAGCTTTCATATTCAGATACCTGAGCGTGCCCGAGCAACAGGTAGGATGTTGAGACAGACAAAGTGCTTATTCCTGTAAATATTTCAGCCCAGTAAACAAGTTATTAAATTCCTTCCCCACCTGCCCACTGGAATGTGACTGCAGAGGGTTTAATCTGCCCAGAATCAGCCTTAGCTTGTTAATGTCAGCCCGCTGCCCGGGACCTGTCCGCCCACTCATCCAGAGCAGCGTTAACTCTTGCCAGACAATGCTCCTATGGGGAGCATTCACACCACTGAATGGACACATTCAGGTCTTCACTCAGCTAATCGAACATCATTGTCCGGGTGGAATAGCGGAAGGTGCTAAACGTATGTCCGGCGGTGTTGTGAAAAGTCCAGAAGGAGGCCTGATCAACACTACTGCCCCTGACAAATGGACTTTTGGACATTTGAGAAGTGTGTACCTTCCATTTCTCTCCACAGATGCTGCCTGGCCCGCCGAGTGTTCCAATATTCTTGTTCATAATACTTCATCAGGATTAAGCCAATCGGCCCATCGAGTCCACACCGCCATTAGACCATGGCTGATTGATCTTTCCCTCTCAACCCCATTCTCTGCCTTCTCCCTATAACCCCTGACACCCGCACTAGTCAAGAACCGGCCAATCTCCGCGTACAAAATAGCCAATGACTTGGCCTCCACCGCCCTCTGTGGCAAACAATTCCACGGATTCATCACCCTTTGACTAAAGAGCCTCCTTATGATTTAGATGAAGGGATTACAAGTAACATTAGCAAATTTGCAGATGAGACAAAGCTGGGTGGCAGTGTGAACTGTGAAGAGGATGCTATGAGAATTCAGGGTGACTTGGGCAGGTTGGATGAGTGGGCAGATGCATGGCAGATGCAGTTTAATGTGGATAAATGTGAGGTTATTCGCTTTGGTAGCAAAAACAGGAAGGCAGATTACTATCCAAATGGTGTCAAATTGGGAAAAGGGGAAGGACAAAGGGATCTGTGGGCCCTTGTTCATCAGTCAATTAAAGTAGGCATGCAGGTACAGCAGGCAGTGAAGAAAGCGAATGGCATGTTGGCCTTCATAACAAGAGGAGTTGAGTATAATTGAAAAGAGGTCCTTCTAAAGTTGTACAGGGCTCTAGTGAGACCACATCTGGAGTATTGTGTGTAGTTTTGGTCTCCAAATTTGAGGAAGGGCATTCTTGCTATTGAGGGAGTGCAGAGTAGATTCACAAGATTAATTCTCGGGATGGCGGGACTGTCATTTGCTGAGAGAATGGAATGGCTGCGCGAGTATACTCTGGAATTTAGAAGGATGAGAGAGGATCTTATGGACCCATATAAGATTATTTAGGGGTTGGACACGCTAGAGGCAGGAAACATGTTCCCGATGTATGGGGAGTCCAGAACCGGGGCCACAGTTTAAGAATAATGGGTAAACCATTTAGAACGGAGACTAGGAAACACTTTTTCACACAGCGAGTTGTGAGTCTGTGGAATTTTCTGCTTCAGATGGCAGTGGAGGCCAGTTTTCTGGATATTTTCAAGAGAGAGCTAGATAGGGCTCTTAAAGATAGCGGAGTCAGGGGATATGGGGAGAAGGCAGGAATGGGGTACTGATTGTGGATGATCAGCCATGATCACATTGAATGGCGGTGCTGTCTCGAAGGGCCGAATGGCTCACTTCTGCACCTGTTGTCTATTGTCTTTAATCTCATTTCTAAAGGTACATCATTTTATTCTGAGGCTCTGCCCTCTGGTCCTAGAATCTCCCACTAGTGGAAACATCCGCACGATCCAAGCCTTTCACTATTTGGTAAGTTTCAATGAGGTCCTCCTTATCCTTCTAAGTACAGGCCCAGTGCTGTCAAACGTTAATCATACCTTAACCCACTCATCCCAGGGATCGTTCTCGTAAACCTCCTCTGGACTCTCCCCGATGCTAGAACAACCCTCCTCAGATATGGAACCCAAAAGTGCTCTCAGAAGAAACGTTTGCTCCCCTCATTTATATTATTGGCCAGGTTACCTTCATTTCTCTTCTGTTCACATATTTAAATTTCTGGTGGAAAACCTCACAAACTGGGTCGAAATATAATTGCCACCATGACTACTTCTTGCAAGTGAGGGGGAATGGATTGTGTGCAGGGTTAGGTTTAAGAAGAGTTGGTTTTGGCATCATGTTCGATACAGACTTTGTGGGCTCAGATGGGGCGTCAAGGTCAGCATGGAAGAGTTGGGCCGAATGGCCTGTTTCAGTGCGGTATGGCTCTATGTCTGGGCTATTAGTCAAACTCTTGCCACTCATAAAACTTTTGGAAAATTAAATTTGAAACAAATGCTTGGTGTTTCATTCTGATTTTGGGAGTTATTAAAGTTAAAACGCGTGACTCATTTTAAATAATAATATAATAATAATAATATATTTTATTGTCATTACACATAAGTGCAACGACATTTGGTTTGCAACTTCCATCTGATGTCATAACTTAATCGACAAATAAAATTTAGGTTTAGATACCCTGAGAACAAGGTTTGTAAAACGAACATTAGACCAGTAAAATCAAAACAGACTAAAGTGCAGATGTGTCTGTGTCGACGTGACCATCCTAGGGAGGACAGTCCATGGGGGTGGTGGGGGGGGGGCGATACTCAGCAGGGCCGGTTCAGAGCCGCTATATAGCTCTGGGAATGAAGCTGTTCCCTGAGTCTGGTGGTGGGGGCGTTAGCGTAGAAGGCCTTGTAACGTCTGCGGTAAGGGAGTAGTTCGAACAGTCCATTACAAGGGTGAGAGGGGGTCTTTATGGATGCTGACGGCCTTCCTGAGGCACCGTGTGTGGTAGATGCCTCCAAGGCTGGTTAGCGGTGGTTTTCTTATTGCCTGTCCCAATAATCTTCAGCGCTCTGTGGACCAACGCGCTGAAGAGCTCTCCTCTCCGCCTCCGTGCATCTGAGGTAGCACACAGAGATGCCATACGTTAGTATGCTCTCTGTGGTTGCAGCGGTTTTATTTTTAGATTTTTTAGAATGGTCTACGAAGGTTAGAAAGAGAAGGGTCGTCAGCAGCTGTTGGGGCAGAGACCAGACCGTTTCAATGTTCTTAGGAAACAAGAACAGTCAGTCGTTGCTGTGCCCCTTTTTGACCAGCGCAGTGGGTGTTGGTGGACCATTGTGAGGTCCTCTGAGATGTGTTCTTTGTTGTGAGTGCCCCAGAGAACTTGAAGCTGGACACTCTCTCCACACTGTCTCCGTAGATGGAGATTGGGGCGTATTCCCCATTCTGTGACCTCCTGAAGTCGATAATCAGCTCCTTGGTCTTTGAGGTGTTTAGTGACAAGTTGTTCCAGTGAGCACCAGTCCGCCAGGTTCTGCACCTCCCGCTCTATTCTTCTATTAGTTGTTTCATCACCGTTGGTGGATCAGCCCGATCACCGTTTTTGTTTTGTGTCTGTTTGCAAACTTGACAATGGGTGTTTGTGTTGTCGTCGAATCCAGTCGTGAGTGAAGAGGGAGTAGGGCATGGGGCTCAGTACACAGCCCTGTGGTGTGCTTTTTTAATGGATTGTGTTTTTGCTGTTGCCGGTGCACATTGGGTGATAGTGGAGGACAGGTGCGGCCCCAGTCTCACTGCCTGCGGTCGCTCCGTCAGAATATTCAGGATTCAATCGCACTGTTATTATCAGTGAGCTGAGGCCTAGATGGTGGATGTTTGGTGGTGGAGCTTGGTGGGGGAGGATGACCGTATTGAAGGCAGAGCTACAGTCTATGAAGAGCATCCTCACGTAGGTGCCCTGTCTTTCCAGGTGGGTCAGGACAGTGTGAAGAGCCACAGAGGTGGCATCCTCTGTGGATCTATTTGCCCTGTATGCAAATTGACGAGAGTCCAATGATGCAGGGAATGCTGGATTTGATGTGGGAGAGGACCAGCCTTTCAAAGGTATTGGAGTTAGGGCAACTGGGCGGTAGTCATTCAGGTTGGTGACCTTACACTTTGTCGGCACCGGCACTATGGTCTTCAGGCACATGGGGACCGTTGCCAGAGATAAAGACAGGTTAAAGATCCTCGTAAATACCTCCGCCAGCTGTACAGCACAATCCTTTAGTAAAGTAAAGTAAAAAGTAAAGTATCCTTTATTGTCATTCAGACCTTCCGGTCTGAATGAAATTTAGTTGCCTTGCAGTCATACATATAATAAAAATGACAAAAACACACAACACAAATTTAACATCCACCACAGTGAGTTCACCAGGCACCTCCTCACTGTCATAGAAGGCAAAAGTCTTTAAGTCTCTGTCTCTTCCCTCCTTATTCTCCCTCTGCGCCGAGGCGATCCAGGCTTCAGATGTTATGACCCCGCCGGGCGATGGTAATCACGTGGTGACGTTTAAAATTAGCAAAACTAATATAGGATTGCTGACAGTAACATAGAGCGATTAGTGGTCAGAGTCCTTCAACCCACAGAAATATCCCACAACAGAACACAGTTCCACAAACTGAGTACTAGGGCTCCTGCAGTGTGTGTGTGTGTGTCAAAAAGTCAAAAGAGTTTATTGTCATGTGTCCCTGACAGGACAATTAAATTATTTCTTTGCTTCAGCCCAACAGAACATAGTGGGGATTGACTACAAAACAGATCAGTGTGTCCATATACCATTATATACGTAAATACAGACATGAATAAATAAATTGATAAAGTGCAAATAACAGATAAAGGATTATTAATATTCAGAGTTTTGTCCGAGCCAAGTTTACTAGCCTGATGGCGGTGGGGAAGTAGTTATTCCTGAACCGGGTCGTTGCAGTTCCTCAGGGCTTCCTGTACCTTCTACTGCAGATAGCAGGGAGATGGGAGTGTGTGGCCAGGATGGTGAGGGTCTTTGATGATGCTGCCAGTCTTTTTGAGGCCCAGCGACTGCGATAGATCCCCTCGATGGAAGGGAGGTCAGAGCCGATGATGGACTGGGCATGTGTTTTACTACTTTTTGTAGTCTTTTCCTCTCCAGGGCACTCAAGTTGCCGAACCAAGCCACGATGCAACCGGGTCAGTAAGCTCTCTACTGTGCACCTGTAGAAGTTAGAGAGAGTCCTCCTTGACAGGCCGACTCTCCGTAATCTTCTCAGGAAAAGTAGAGGCGCTGATGAGCTTTCTTAATAATTGCGTCTGTGTTCTCGGACCAGGAAAGATCTTCACAGATGTGCACGCCCAGGAATTCGAAAACTCTTGACCCTTTCAACCATCAACCTGTTGATAATATAAAACAGGGACTGTGGGTCCCCATCCTACTCCTTCCAAGTCCACAATCAGTTCCTTGTGTTTTCTGGTGTTGAGGGCCAGGTTATTGTGCTGGCACCATATGGACAGTCCCTCGATCTCACTTCTGTACTCCGACTCATCCCCATCAGTGATTCGTCCAACTACAGTGGTATCGTCAGCGAACTTGATGATGGAGTTTGCACTATGACCGGCTATGCAGTCATGAGTATAGAGTGATTACAGCAGGGGGCTGAGCACGCAGCCTTGAGGTGCTCCCATGCTAATTGTTTTAGAGTCTGACACATTTCCACCAATATGAACAGACTGTGGTCTGTGAATGAGGAAGTCGAGGATCCAATTGCAGAGGGATGCGCAGAGACCCAGTTCAGCGAGTTTCACAACCAGCTTGGAGGGGATGATTGTGTTAAATGCCGAGCTGTAATCGATGAATAACAGCCTGACATATGAGTTTTTGTTGTCCAAGTGGTCCAGAGCAATCACATCCACTGTTGATCTGTTGTGGCGGTAAGCGAACTGCAGTGGGTCCAGGTTTTTGTTGAGTTGATTTGCGCCATGATCAACCTCTCAAAGCACTTCATCACCACAGGCGTTAGTGCCACAGGTCGATAGACATTGAGGCACGTCACCTTGCTCTTTTGGGCACTGGTATAATTGATGCCCTTTTGAAGCAGGTGGGAACCTCAGACCTCAGAAGTGACAGGTTGAAAATGTCCATAAAAACTCCAGCCAGTTGGTCCGCACAGGTTTTTAGAACACGACCAGGTATGCCATCAGGTCCAGACGCTTTTCGAGGGTTCACCCCTCTGAAGGATTTCCTGACGTCGGCCTCTGTGACTGAGACTGAAATACCATCACAGCGAATGGGGGCTCGGGAAGGCACATTGGTGTTCTCCCTATCAAAGCGTGTGTAAAACGCATGGAACTCGTCAGGGAGTGATGTTTCACTGACTTTCGAGCTGCCTCCTGGTTTCGCCTTGTAGGAGGTGATTGCATTCAGGCCCCGCCACAGCTGCCGAACATCTGTCTCATCCTCCAGCTTGGAGCAGAAGTCCCTTTTGGCCTTTTTGATGGCCTTACCAAGGTCGTATCTGGACTTCCTGTAGACCACTGTATCATCAGACATGAATGCCTAGTGTCTGGTCTTCAGAAGAGTGCGGATCTCAAAGCTCATCCAAGGCTTCGGATTGGGAAACACTCGGAAGGTTTTTGTAGGGATGCAGTCCTCCACACATTTCTTAATGAAGTCTGTAACGTCTGTGGCGTATTCGTTCAAGTCCTTGAACATTGCTCAGTCCACAGACTCCAAACAGTCCTGTAGTTGTTCCTCTGTCCCCCCCCCCCCCCCCCCCCCCCCCCCCCCCCCCCCCCCCCCCCCGGACCAGCTCTGTACTGTCCTCACCTCTGGGGGTGTGCTCTTTAATTGCTGCCTGTAGGCAGGGAGAAGCAGCACCGTGGTGTGGTCGGATTTACCGAAGTGAGGGCGAGGGATAGAGCGATAGGCATCCTTGATGGTGGTGTAGCAGTGGTCGAGGGTGTTTGGTCCCCTGGTGCAGCAGGAGACATGTTGGTGGAAGTTGGGGAGTGATTTCTTGAGGCTTGCCTCATTGAAGTCCCCAGCAATGGTGGTAAACACCTCGAGGTAAGACGTCTGGTGTTTGTTGACCACGGCGTGCAGCTCCTCCAGTGCCAGACGGACGTCTGCCTGGGGTGGGATGTAGACCGCGGTCAGGATGATGGAGGTGAATTCCCTCGGAAGGTAGAAGGGACGGCACTTCACCGCCAGATGTTCGAGGTGCGGAGAGCAGGAGTTGGACAGGACTGCCACGTCTGAGCACCACGCAGAGTTGACCATGAGGCAGACGCCCCCTCCTCTCCCTTTCCCCGATGCCAGTGTACGGTCCATGCGGTGGATGGAGAACCCTTCAGGCTGGACTGCTGAGTCTGGGGAGCTGGGGGTGAGCCATGTCTCTGTGAAACAGAACACAGAGCATTCCCTCAGCTCCCTGACCCGCTGAGTTACTCCAGCACTCTGTGAAACGTCACCTATCCATGTTCTCCACAGATGCTGCCTGACCCGCTGAGTTACTCCAGCACTCTGTGTCATTTTGTGTATTAACCAGCGCCTGTAGTTCTTTGTTTCAACCACATACAATGATAATACTGTACGCGGTTATAGTGGACATCATAGTGAAAAAGGCTTTCAGCATTTTGGCCTTGATCCGTCAGATTATTTAGTGTAGTTGACGGTACCGATGACCAAGGAAAGATGGGGCCCACAATGATCCATTGTTGGCAGTTGAGGGGGTGATAACAAAAGGACATAGGGCTGTGAACATGGGACAATTAGGGTGGGGAAGGAGTGGAGGGAGAGGGAATGCAAGGGTTAATTATCATCTGTAGCGTGCAGCGAGATTCAGCTGCAGGAAACACGTTGCCTCCCAGCAGCATCACACACTCCAACACGCAAACAGGATAATTACATGGAACATTCAGGAAGAATGAAGACGGCAAAACAAGACATTCCATCCCCACTCTCTCTCTCTCTCTCTCTCTCTCTCTCTCTCTCTCTCTCTCTCTCTCTCTCTCTCTGTCACTCTTTCTCTCTCTCTCTATCACTCTCTCTCTGTCTCTCTCTCTCTCTCTCTCTCTCTCTCTCTCTCTCTCTCTCTCTCTCTGTCTCTCTCTCTCTCTCTGTGTCTGTCTGTCTCTCTCTCTCTCTCTGTCTGTCTCTCTCTCTCTGTCACTCTCTCTCTGTCACTCTCTCTCTCTGTCTCTCTCTCTGTCTGTCTCTCTCTCTGTCTATCCCTCTCTCTGTCTCTCTCTCTGTCTCTCTCTCTCTGTCTATCCCTCTCTCACTCTCTCTGTCTCTCTCTCACTCTCTCTCTCTCTGTCTATCTCTATCACTCTCTCTGTCTCTCTTTCTCTCACTCTGTCTCTCTGTCTCTCTGTCTCTCTCTCTGTCTCTCTCTCTGTCTCTCTCTGCCTCTCTCACTGACTCTCTGAGGGAGGGAGGAAGGGAGGGAGGGGATGGGGAGAAGGAGGAAGGGGGGAGTCCAGTGCTCGGGGTTGCCGCCTGTGACTGGAGAAGATGCGATTATCTCTGTCAAGACATTTACCCGATCTATTCCTCTTGTTGAAGAGGTACTTCGGATCTGTCTTCACTAAGGAGGACACAAACAATCTCCCAGATGTACTGGAGGACAGATTATCTAAGGGGGTAGAGAAACTGAAATAAATTTTCATTAGGGGAGAAATAGTATTGGGTAGGCTAATGGGACTGAAGGATGATAAATCCCCTGGGCCTGATGGTCTGCATCCCAGGGTCCTCAGGGAGGTGGCTCTAGAAATAGTGGATGCATTGGTGATCATTTTCCAATGTTCAATAGATTCAGGATCAGTTCCTGTGGATTGGAGGCTAGCTAATATTATCCCACTTTTCAAGAAAGGAGCGAGAGAGAAAACAGGGAATTACAGACCAGTTAGCCTGACTTCGGTGGTGGGAAAGATGCTGGAGTCAATTATTAAAGAGGTAATAATTCACGATTTGAATAGCAGTAAAAGGATTAGTCCAAGTCAACATGGATTTTTGAAAGGGAAATCATGCTTGACTAATCTTCTGGAATTTTTTGAGTATGTGACAAGTAAAATGGATGAAGGGGTGCCAGTGGATGTAGTGTATCTGGACTTTCAGAAAGTCCTTGATAAGGTCCCACATGGGAGACTGGTGACTAAAATTAGAGCACTTACTATTGGGGGTAGGGTGTTGACATGGATAGAAAATTGGTTGGTAGACCGGAAGCAAAGAGTAGGAGTGAACGGGTCCTTTTCAGAATGGCAGGCAGTGGCGAGTGGAGTGCCGTAAGGCTCGGTGTTGGGGCCGCAACTGTTTACCATATATGTTAATGATTTGGAAGAGGGAATTAGGAGCAACACTAGCAGGTTTGCGGATGACACAAAGCTGGGTGGCAGTGTGAACTGTGAAGAGGATGTTAGCAGGTTGCAGGGTGACCTGGACAGGTTGAGTGAGTGGGCAGATGCGTGGCAGATGCAGTATAATATAGATAAATGTGAGGTTATCCACTTTGGTGGCAAAAACAAGGGGGCAGATTATTATCTCAATGGGGTTAGGTTAGGTAAGGGGGAGGTACAGCGAGACCTGGGTGTCCTTGTACACCAGTCACTGAAAGTTGGCGTGCAGGCACAGCAGGCAGTGAAGAAAGCGAATGGCATGTTGGCCTTCATAACAAGAGGATTTCAGTACAGGAGTAAAGAGGTCCTTCTGCAATTGTATAGGGCTCTGGTGAGACCACATCTGGAGTATTGTGTACAGTTTTGGTCTCCTAATTTGAGGAAGGACATCCCTGTGATTGAGGCAGTGCAGCGTAGGTTCATGAGATCCCTGGGATGGCGGGACTGTCATATGAGGAAAGATTGAAAAGACTAGGCTTGTATTCACTGGAGTTTAGAAGGATGAGCGGAAATCTTATAGAAACATATACAATTATAAAAGGACTGGACCAGTTAGATGCAGGAAAAATGTTCCCAATGTTGGGCGAGTCCAGAACCAGGGGCCACAGTCTTAGAATAAAGGGGAGGCCATTTAAGACTGTGAGAAAAAAAAGTTTTCACCCAGAGAGTTGTGAATTTGTTGAATTCCCTGCCACAGAGGGCAGTGGAGGCCAAATCACTGGATGGATTTAAGAGAGAGTTATATAGAGCTCTAGGGGCTAGTGGAGTCAAGGGATATGGGGAGAAGGCGGGCACGGGTTATTGATTGGGGACGATCAGCCATGATCACAATGAAGTGTGTGTTGGCTTGAAGGGCTGAATGGCCTCCTGCACCTATTTTCTATGTGTCTATGATTTTATTCACCTCTTGAAGATCACCTTCATCCTCCTCCACTCCGGGGAATAAAGTCCGAACCTATCCTAACCTCTTCCTGTAGGTCAGACCCTCAAGTCCTGGAAACATCCTTGTGTTCCTTGCCGACCTGACCTCGCAGCTAACCCGCCCACCAACGCAGGGCGTGAGTGTGTGAGAGTGAGCGCGTGTGTGAGCGTGTGTGTGAGTGTGAGCGTGTGTGTGTGATTGTGTGTGAGTGTGAGCGTGTGTGTGTGATTGTGTGTGAGTGTGTGTGTTTGATTGTGTGTGTGTGTGTGTGTGTGTGACTATGAGCGTGTGTGTGAGAGAATGTGTGTCCGTGTGTGTGAGTGTGAGTGTGATTGTGTGTGAGTGTGAGCGTATGTGTGATTGTGTGCGAGTGTGTGTGAGGTGGTTGCGGCACTGACGGCTGAGGGGGGGTGAAGAAGAGGCGGGGTAGGGTTGGAGGGAGAGTGTGAGGGGAGAGGGGTCGGAGGGGTGCGGGGGGAGGGAGAGGCTGAGGTGTCAGAGACGGGGATGTCGGCGACCCCCCCCCCCCCCCCCACCCCTCCTCCCCAATGACGCAAATGGAGGGGTGAGCGGCGTTTCCCAATCCTGCCCCGACTCGGGAACTCCACAGCGCTGCCGTGAGGAACAAGACCTGTCTATCCGACCCACTCCCCGCCAACCGCGTCCCCATTTACTCAACAAACAACTGGAGGCATTTTGCATTGAGATCAGAATTTATTTAATTCTTTAAATGAGCAGTAAAGCGATGGGGTACTGGCCCGAGCGGGAGTTATCGCCGAGGTGGCTGGGCTGGGAGGCCCCTCGCTGAGCGAGCCTCACACCTGGGCGAGGCTCACATCTGGTTCAGTCCCTCGGTGGGCGAGCCTCACACCTGGACGAGGCTTACACCTGGATGAGGCTCACACCTGGAACAGTCCCTCGGTGGGCGAGCCTCACACCTGGACGAGGCTTACACCTGGATGAGGTCGGAACAGGGTGGGCGAGGCTCACACCAGGCTGGGCGAGGCTCACACCTGAAACAGTCCCTCGGTGGGTGAGCCTCACACCTGGACGAGGCTTACACCTGTGCGAGGCTCACACCTGTACGAGGCTCCCACTGGACGAAGTTTACACCTGGGCAGGGCTCACACCTGGACGAGGCTCTCGCTAGGCGATGCTCACAGCTGAATGTCGCTGCTGAGCAGAGGGCGGAGTGAGGAGAGTTCGTGGTTCCATCTGTAGCGGGTGAAGTTGGGCCACTTGCGCCCTGGAAGGTGATGAGGCGCGGCCCGGTCTGGTTGATATCCTGGTTGAGGATCAACACGCCCTGCTTCACCTTGTGAGACGAGACCAGGTGATTGTCGGCTCTCCGCAGGTCCTCCACTTTTCCAAGATGCTGCTGAGATTGCCCCTGCAATGCAGGTGCTCAAACGGATCGATCTGCGTGTGGTTCAGATCCTCGTTCACCAGCCACAGCGAGCTAATCTTCTGGTTCAACTGGCCCTGTGGTCGCTGGGCCTCAAGACCAAGAACTCGCCCTTGAAGTCGGCTCCCATGAAGGCAATAGACAATAGACAATAGGTGCAGGAGTAGGCCATTCTGCCCTTCGAGCCAGCAGCGCCATTCAATGTGATCATGGGTGATCATCCCCAATCAGTACCCCGTTCCTGCCTTCTCCCCATATCCCCAGACCGCTATTTTTAAGAGCCCTATCTAGCTCACTCTTGAAAGCATCCAGAGAATCCCCTCCGCCACCCTCTGAGGCAGAGAATTCCACAGACCCACCTGTGAGAAAAAGTGTCGTTCTAAATGAAGTGGCGTTACTCCTTATTCTTAAACTGTGGCCCCCTGGTTCTGGACTCCCCCAACATCGGGAACATGTTTCCTGCCTCTAGCATATCCAAACCCTTAACAATCTTATGTTTCAATGAGATTGCCTCTCATCCTTCTAAACTCCAGAGTGTACAAGCCCAGCTGCTCCATTCTCTCAGCACATGACAGTCCCGCCATCCCGGGAATTAACCTTGTAAACATACGCTGCACTCCCTCAATAGCAAGAATATCCTTCCTCAAATTAGGGGACCAAAACTGTACACAATGCTCCAGGTATGGTCTCACTAGGGCCCTGTACAACTGCAGAAGGACCTCTTTGCTCCTATATTCGATTCCTCTTGTTATAAAGGCCAACATGCCATTCGCTTTCTTCACTGCCTGCTGTACCTGCATGCTTACTTTCATAGACTGATGTACAAGGACCCCCAGATCCCGTTGTACTTCCCCTTTTCCCAACTTGACTCCATTTAGATAGTAATCTGCCTTCCTGATTTTGATACCAAAGTGGATAACCTCACATTTATCCGCATTAAACTTCATCTGTGATGCATCTGCCCACTCCCCCAACCTGTCCAAGTCCCTGCATTCTCATAGTATCCTCCTCACAGTTCACACTGCCACCCAGCTTTGTGTCAACTGCATATTTGCTAATGTTACTTTGAATCCCTTCATCCAAATCATTGATGTATATTGTAAATAGCTGCGGTCCCAGCACCGAGCCATGCGGTACCCCACTAGTCACTGCCTGCCATTGTGAAAGAGACCCGTTAATCCCTACTCTTTGTTTCCCGTCTGCCAACCACGTCTCTATTCAAGGCAACCCAGTGCTGGCCCACCACCTGCGCCAAGCGGCTAACGTTGTTGAACGACTGCTTGGCCAGGTCCGGCTCATTCCTCGCAAACTCCTTGGAGTCCCCTTTGAAGTCGGGTTGGTCGTACAGGACGATTTTACTCATGGTACCCGAGGTGACAGCGCTCCACAAGACTCCTGTCAGACGCTGGGGAAACGATGCGCTTCCTCGGGACTCGGCGGCACTTTTATGTTCATCTCTCACCCACGCAGCAGCCGCCCCATCCAATCCCTGGTCACCACCTCAGCCACGCCGACAACCCGTGCATACAAGGAACTGTAGATGCTGGTTTTCAGGGAAAGGCGCAACGTGCTGGAGTGACTCAGCGGGTTTCCTCTCTCCCCTCCCTCCTTATCTCTCCAATAGCACTGCACATGTCGCTGCCCATCTCCCCCGCCCTTGCACTCCCTCCAGCCCAGCAACGCACCCCCTCACAACGCAGTTGCTTTACAGTAGTTGCCGGCTGTTTGATTGCATAAGGATAGCAAAACATGAAGACATTCAACTTGAAACCTGCAACTACCAGCTTAAAGTTGCGGGAAATTAAACTGGAAAAGTTGCCAACGATAAATGAAAGCGCACCAGGAATTTCTATCTCAAAACTCATGACTTTCTGGTCTTCATCGGTAGAGTGTTGGGTATGGAAGTTGAGAGGTCATTTACAAGACATTATTAACCGCAGATGGTGGTTTAAATCTAAGGTAGATACAAAATGCTGGAGTAACTCAGTGGGTCAGGCAGCATCTCTGGAGAGAAGGAATGGGTAACGTAATGGGTCTAGACCCTTCAGATATTAGTAAGGCCACATTTGGAGTATTGTGCTCAGTTTTGGTTATCCAGTTACAGAAAGATGTTATCAATTTGGAAAGAGTGCAGAGAAGATGTATGAGGATGTTGCCATGAGCTCTGAGCTACGGGGAGAGGTTGAGCAGGCTAAGACTCTATTCCTTGGAGCACACAAGGTTCTGGGGTGATGTTATAGAGGCGTACAAGATCATGAGAGGAATACATCCTGTAAATGCAGTCTCTTGCCCAGAGTAGGAGAATTGAGAGCCAGAGGACATAGGTTTAAGGTGAGGGGAGAAAGATTTAATTGGAACTTGAGGGGTAACTCTTTTTTACACAAAGGATGGTGGGTGTATGGAACCAAAATAGAGCATGACCAACTTTGAAGGTGTTAGACAGGAAAACACTCAAATTGAATGGAGCAGGTTGTTTGAAGGAAAAGGAATGTCAGGAAAGTGGGAATGTTTTTCAAAGTGTGCTGACAAGAGTCCAGGACATGCATGTCCGTTTTAGAGTGAAGGGCTAAGCAGTTGGACGTAAGGAAGCTTGGATGATGAGAGAAATAGAGGCTCTGGGCAAGAGTAAGAAGGAGGCATGGGGCAGGTAGATGCAGCTTGGATCAAGTGTATCCCTGGAGGAGATTCTGGAACTAAGGAGCAAGTTATAAAAGGGCAAAAAGGGGACAGGGGTAGCTTTGGAAATTAGCTTCAAGCGTAATCCTGAGATTGTATAAGTATATCAAGGGGAAAAGGGTAGCGAGAGAGAGTGGGACCCCTGAGGAATCAAAGTGGTCAACTCTGTGTGGAGCCACAGGAGATGGGCAAGGTCCTCAACAAGTATTTCTCCTATGATTTAATCATGGGGAAAGACTGATGAACTCGATGTCAATGGAACTGCCTTGAGTACAGTCGAGGAGGTGCTGAAGGTCCAGGTCGCTGATCAGATACATTACAGGACACTGTGGGAAACTAGAGCGGAAATTGCAGGATCCCTGGCTGAGATTATGAATCATCATTAAATACGGGTGAGGTGCCGGTAGACTGGAGGGCGGTAAATGTTCTGTGTTTATTTAAAAAGGACTGCAGGGAAAAGCCTGGGAATACAGGCCAGTGAGCTTGACATCTGTGGTCAGAAAGTTACTAGAGAGTAGACACGAAATGCTGGAGTAACTCAGCGGGACAGGCAGCATCTCTGGAGAGGAGTGAAGACTAAAGAAGGGTCTCGACCCGGAACGTCACCCATTCCTTCTCTCCAGAGATGCTGCCTGTCCCGCTGAGTTACCTCAGCATTTTTTGTCTATCACCGATTTAAACCAGCATCTGTAGTTCTCTCCTACACAGTTACTAGAGAGTATTCTTTGGTAAGAGATACACATGCATTTAGATCAACAAGAGCTGATTAGGGATAGTCGGCATGGTTTTGTACGTGGTAGATCGTGTCTCAGAAATCTGATTGAGATTTTTGAAGATGTGACCATAAAGGTCGATAAGGCAGAGCTGTAGATGTTGTCTACATGGACTTCAGTAAAGCAGTTGACAAGGTTCCGCATGGCAGGCTGCTCTGGAAGGTTACATCCCATGGGATCCAAGGAGAGAAAGCTGCTCTGTCCAACAATCTTATTGGTCTGCTCCTCGTCACAGCCACCATCACCACCACCAGGTCCAAAGAGCCCAGCCATTGTTAATACATCAGCCTCCCCCCTCCACACTTACAATGACTGGCCTTCCTCTTGTGGCTCCATGTGTAGTGAGGGGCGGGGTCAGAGGGGTGAGGGGCAGGGGAACAGAGGGGGGAAGAGGGTGAGGGACAGGGGAACAGAGGGGGGGGCTTCAGCCATTGGCCCCATGGACGACCCAGGCTTACGGCCAGCGCGGAGAAGCAGCGCCAAATCCAGCTCAACTCTGCCTGTCTTGCCGGGTTAACCTACAGCACTGCCTGGACTGACGGGACACCAGTCAGGAACCATGGAACTAGTGCTGCTTCACCGCGCTGGCCGTAAACCTGGGCCGTCGTTCCCGTAGGTCCAGGCAGGGCTGTAGGTTGACCTGGCGGGAGACGCAGAGTTGAGCTGGATTTATTGCTGCTTTTCTGCGCTGGCTGTGGGCCTGGAGGCACAGCTCCCGTCTGATTCCTGACGTCTCTGGCCATCCCCGGGTGTGTGTGTGTGTGTGTGTGGTGTGTGTGGGGGGGGGGGGGGGGGGGGGGGGGGGGGGGGGCACTCGGGTGGGGACGTGGATGGTTCTCTGCCACAGTTGAGGCCAGTTCATTGGCTATATTAAAGAGGGAGATAGATGTGGCCCTTGTGGCTAAAGGGATCAGGGGGTATGGAGAGAAGGCAGGTACAGGATACTGAGTTGGATGATCAGCCGTGATCATATTGAATGGCGGTGCAGGCTCGAAGGGCCGCATGGCCTCCTCCTGCACCTATTTTCTATGATTCTATGGTTCAGTGAAGGTTCGGCGGTGATTGCTGCGCTGGAAACCCGGAATCGATCCTGGCTGCGGATGAGGCGCAGGTCTGTGTCCAGGGCTGCCGAGAGTGTTTTTCCCTTGTGTCCTGGGCATGCAATTCACCTCCTCCAATCGCCGAGCTCTATCCTCAGTCCCACCCCCCCACTGTCTCACTGGATTTCAGGAGGTTTTAAAATCCGGATCACAAAAGAATGGGGGGGGGGGGGGGGGTGTCGTCCCCCACTTCTCAAAACAGGGGGGACGGTCGTGTCCCCCCTGCCCCCACCCCCCCCCCCCCCCCCTGGATTCCAATGTGCACTTGTGTGCGGGATGCAGTGAGACCCATCCGACACGTTATGGAGAGATTACTCCCACGGTAACCCAGCCCCCTGACTCGGGCACTCATTGCCAACACTGCATGGACATTTTCATTTAAAATAAATATCAAATTAACTCGATACCCTGGAAGATTTGACACAAATATCGGGGGTAACTTAGCGTGTCAGGAAGCATCACAGGAGACAATGACGTTTATGGTCGAATTCAGACCTTGGAAAACTGTCAAACTATATTTATATAAAATAAAACGGATGCGGTCAACTATATAATTGGGGCGAGGTTTTCACGGCTTGTGAAATTCACAATTACTTTACAGATCAATACACAAAGTGCTGGCTCCACTTTTTACAGTGAAATTGACAGTAATCTAGGCGTGGACGGGAGCTAATCGGTGCTGAATGAATTCCGTATCAATGCAGCCGAGTGTGAAATCACATCAGTGTTGGAGTGTTTAAAGTTAGTGTGTAGAAAGTACAGCGGTGTGTGTTGTACAGGTGGGCGAATGCCCAGTAAAGTTCAGTAGGAGCGTAGCCATATCTTGCGATGCTTTATCATCTTTGATCTGCAGTTCTTTCTTAAATGTGTTCACAGAAGGTGTGCAGCCGTGCAGGCGGCTTTGCGCAGGATGCGGTACAGCCAGGGCTCCGGCTCGGCGGGCCGGATTACGGGAAAAAAAATCTGCCTGCGGGTCGGATGATTTCGGGTTACAGGCCGCATTCGGCCCGCGGACCCCTGATCCAAACCATTGATGTATATTGTAAATGGCTGCGGTCCCAGCACAGAACCCTGAGGTACCCCACTAGTCACTGCCTGCCATTCCGAAAGGGACCCGTTAATCCTTGCTCTTCGTTTCCCGTCTGCCAAACAATTTTCTATCCTTGTCAGTACCCATCCCCCAACACTATGTGCTCTAATTTTGCCCACTAATCTCCCATACGGGACCTTACCAAAGGCTTTCTGAAAGTCCAGGTACACTACATCCACTGGCTCTGCCTTGTCCATTTTCCTAGTTACATACTGAAAGAAATCCAGAAAATTAGTCAAGCATGATTTCCCCTTCATAAATCCATGCTGACTCGGACCGATCCTGTTACTGCTATCCAAGTGTGCCGCTATTTCATCTTTTACAATTGACTCCAGCATCTTCCCCACCACCGACGTCAGGCTAACTGGTCTATAATTCCCTGTTTTCTCCCTCCCACCTTTCTTAAAAAGTGGGATAACATTAGCTACCCTCCAATCCACAGGAACTGATCCTGAATCTGTTGAACACTGGAAAAACATCAACAATGCGTCCACGATTTCTAGAGACACTTCCTTAAGTACCCTGGGATGCAGACCATCAGGCCCTGGGGATTTATCAGCCTTCAGTCCCATCAGTCTACCCAACACCATTTCTGCCTAATGTGAATTTCCTTCAGTTCCTCCATCACCCTAGACCCTCCGGCCACCAGTACATCAGGGAGATTGTGTCTTCCTAGGTGAAGACAGATCCAAAGTACCTGTTCAACTCATCTGCCATTTCTTTGTTCCAAATAATAAATTCACCTTTTTCAGTCTTCAAGGGTCCAACTTTGGTCTTAACTATTCTTTTTCCTCTTCACGTACTTAAAGAAGCTTTTGCTATCCTCCTTTATATTCTTGGCTAGCTTACCTTCATAACTTCCTCCCTCGTGGCCCAATAGTCACCTTTGTTCAAAATTGTAAATTGTCCCCAGTGTGTGTAGGACAGAGGTAGAGTACGGGGCGATCACTGGTCAGCACTCTCTCAGTGGGCCGAAGGGCCTGTTTCCACGCTGTAAACTTTCACGAGTGTGTCCGTATGGCAGCTTCCTTTAATGAATACGAGGAACGTGTACATGGCAGAGTTTCAGGGAGTGGGGTTCCTTCTCACTGCCCACCATTATCTGTGTGCCCACACTGCCTCGCCCCTGCCTCAGTGTGTGATAGCACTGGCCATCTGTGGCTGAGTGACCACTGCCCACACACCCTGGCCATCTGAGTGACCACTACTCACACGCACTCTGGCCATCTGAGTGACCACTACCCACACACCCTGGCCATCTGAGTGACCACTACCCACACACCCTGGCCATCTGAGTGACCACTACTCACACACACTCTGGCCATCTGAGTGACCACTACCCACACACCCTGGCCATCTGAGTGACCACTACTCACACGCACTCTGGCCATCTGAGTGACCACTCGCTGAGTGACCACTACTCACACACACTCTGGCCATCTGAGTGACCACTGCTCACACACCACTGTGTGCAGGCACAGGGGCACACAGACAATGATGGTGAAACCCAGACACTGTACAAGGACAAGAGCAGCCTCAGTCACACTAACTGGAGCAACAGACGTACAAACTGCACAACACAATTATGTGAACACTCTTCCCCAGGCACAGCAGAGGGCTGAACCCCAGCTCCCTGGACTGGCTTCTGCACCACCTCAACTCGTCAAACTCTCCCGTTTAATCTGCTTTAGTTTCACTTGAGGATCAAGGTCCATCAGAACTGGAAGGAAGAAAACGGGTGGTGAGTAAGGAATTAGTGAGGGGGACAGGAGGGGGAGAGAGAGGTAGAGGGAGAAGGGGAGAGGGGGAATTGGGGAGAAGGGGAGAGAGAGAGAGGGAGAGAGGGAGAGAGGAAGAGAGGGGGAGTGAGGGGGAGAGGTAGGGAGAGAGCGGGAATTGGGGAGAGAGAGGGAGAGAGGGAAAGTGGGGGAGAGAGGGAGAGGGAGACAGAGAGGGAGAGAGGGGAGTAGGGGAGAGGGAGGAGGGAGGGGAAAAGGGGGGGAGAGGAAGACGGGAGGGGGAGACGAAGAGGGGAGGGGGAGGGGGAGAGGAAGAGGGGAGGGGGAGGGAAAGGGGAAGGGGGAGGGGCAGAGGGGAAGGGGAAGGGGAGAGGGAGAGGAAGGAGAGGGAGAGAGAGGGAATTGGGGAGAAGGCGAGGGAGCGAGGGGGAGTGAGGAGGGGGAGAGAGAGGGAGGGGAGGGGCAGAGGGGAAGAGGAAGAGGTTGGGAGGGAGGGTGGGAGGGAGAGGGGAGGGGCAGAGGGGGAGGGTGGGATGGAGAGGGTGGGATGGAGAGGGGAGAGAGGAAGGGGAGGGTGAGGGAGAGAGAGAGAGAGGGGGAGGGGAAGGGGGTGTATACACCAATCCCCCCTCTCGCCTCACCGGCCCGCTCTACCCACATACACCCACCCACTGCCCACCCCTCCTCTCCTGCCACTTACGATGCATGGCGTAAAAGAGTAAAATGACCAACATGGGGAAGATGTAGACGAAGCTGGCTATAAGTCCCTGTGTGATCAGCAGTTCACCTGAATATTGGCACTGATGGGCTGCGAGAAAGCAGAAGATTGTAACGTAGAGAGCCAAGCAGTGATGCAGCTTTACAAGGTCACCATACACAAACATTAACATTATATACCATCCACATCACTACATTTACACAACCTTCACTCACCCTCTAGTCTTTGGCTTTCAATGCACCTCACACCATGTTAGACTCTTGATATTTCACATTGCAACACAATGAAACACTACAAATAATAGTTCAGTTATAACTACAGGCAACACACACCCAGTGTGAGCACACCTATGATCATTACAACTCATACCCAGTGTGGTGTACACACCTGTGATCACTACAGCTCACACATACCTAGTGTGAGAGACAACTGTGATCACTGCAGCTCACACCCAGTGTAGTGAACACATCTGTGATCACTACAGCTCACACCCAGTGTAGTGAACACAACTGTGATCACTACAGCCCACACACCTTGTAGTCGGGCACTGCCTACTGCATGGGAGAATGATGCCTATGTAAGAGACCGATCTCTTAGGTCGGCATAATTCCGCGTGCCTTTCACCCGCAGCGCTTGTAACACGGGAAGCTCTGTGTAGCCCACGGGCCGTCAACGCTGCCTGAAGACGTCACTTTCAATCGGGGCTGAAGGCAGCAGAAATTCTGCCTTTGCTGCACTACGCATGCGCAGCAGCCTAATGCGCATGCGCAGAGCAAGTTTCTTGGCGGGGTTTTAAAATATGGATTGGCATTATTTTAAGTGTATCTTAGGAAACAGAGAGAGAAGAATGGAGCTCATGTGCCAATGATGTGGTAAGTACATTTGTTGGTGATGTTTTTAAATACCATACCGTGTGGAGGTGGGGGGAGGGCTCCTTTCACAGCATTTAGGGTGTCTGGCCCGGGGTAAAGTTGCGGGGAGGGCACAAATGTTGTGAAGGAGGGGATCGGGATAATGCCACTTGCGATGCTCCTTGCACGGAGGCAGGCAAAACCTCTCTCCTGCCGCTCGCTGGCCTCACTCATGTCCTTAAATTCCGACAGCGCGATTGAGGTTACTCGGCTGTGGGAATTTAAGGATTTGCAGGAAGCGGCTTACATGAGCGAGCGGCAGGTGAGAGGTGTTCAGACGGAGAGCACTGCCAGAGGTGAGCGGGCCGGTAGAAGGCGCTGAAGTGGCGGCCAGTTCTGCTGTCGGGTCCCGGCGGCCGCTCGCAGTTTCCCGAGCTGCTTCTATCCCCGGCTACAATGCGGTGGCTTCGCGCCCGGAGACCTGTGGTAGCAGTGAGTGAGTGAGTTACTGGCATTATCCCTGACCCCCTCCTTCTCAACACTCCTGCTCTCCCTGCAACTTTACCCGTGGCACAGACTCTCCACATGCTGTGAAAGGAACTCTCCCCCCAATTGGTCCCTTGAACAAGGGTTGGCTTTCAATAAGATGACAACTGATTCAACTATCCCCTGCACTCCCGATTTTCCCACCATCTCTCCACCTGCCGTCAATCTTCATCCACCCACCCATTCAGTAATTCAGAATAAAGGAGACTAGGAAGCCTTGGGCACATTGAATTGTTACTGTTTTTATTTTTACGGCGAGAACAGTCTGCGCATGCGCGGTTTACATCTTTTTTAAGCCGACTGAGTGCCTACCCTGAGTAATTACTCACGGCACGTGCCTGCTTGTAGTGAACACATCTGTGATCACTACAGCTCACACACAATGTAGCTGAACACACCTGTGATCACTACAGCTCACACACAATGTAGCTGAACACACCTGTGATCACTACAGCTCACACACATCTAATGTGAACACACCTCCAGAAGAAGTTGGTGAACTTCTTCTGGGGCAAGGGAAAGTACTGGGTCTCTGCAGCAGTCCTGAGTGTCCCGATCGAGGAGGGTGGTCAGTCGCTGGTGTGCTTTCGCACCAGGTTGGCGGCTCTCCGCCTCAGGACCCTGCAGAGATACCTGTACTCTGTACTCCTCCCAGGTGGCACGTGCTGGCCACGCTCTTTTTCCAACGGGGCCGCTGCCTTCAAGGAGGTACGCGGATCCCCGTGGTGGGCGTCAGCCGTGCGGTCCTGATAGGGATGCCCGGCTTCTACAGGGACTTGTTGAGAGTCTGCAACCTGGCTGCCGTCGACCGGGCCCCCCTTCCGCCAGCGGAGGGCGACGGCCCAGCTGTGAGAGCAGCTGGTCCTTGCCCCGCCCCACCGGGTGTGGGACTAATTTTTTGATAACAAAAAAAATGTGAACACACCTGTGATCACTACAGCTCACACCCAGTGTAGGTGAACAATAGACAATAGGTGCAGGAGTAGGTCGCTCGGCCCTTCGAGCCAGCACCGCCATTCAATGTGATCATGGCTGATCATCCCCAATCAGTACCCCGTTCCTGCCTTCTCCCCATATCCCCTGACTCCGCTATCTTTAAGAGCCCTAACACACCTGTGATCACTACAGCTCACACACACCTAAAGTGAACACCCCTGTGATCACTACAGCCCACATACAGACAGACACTGCTAAGTTCCAAATATTAAATACATACCAGCAATGTTAAAAGATACTGATTATGAATACAGAGACAGCAATCATCTATAGTTTAATTATTAGCATATAGACCAATGTTAAATATATTCCATCCACACTGTCAAACAGCGGAGGTATAAATACAACGATTGTAAGTGCAGTGACCACACAACTCCAAGGTCAAAGCAGAAGAGACTGCAGCCGGTAATATTAAACTGAGCACCACAGGGACAGTGTAAAACATGAAAGGCACAACAGCATCAACATTGTCTCTGGGGGTTTCACACTTAACTACTCTGAGATGGTAGGTTTGACCTGGTCATTCACTCACTGGTAGCTGCCAAGGGTTTGTCTGTCATTGCCCTGATATACTCACCAATATCTGCAACTTTGTAGAGCAGCACGGATGGAAGCAACACAGATATCACTCCCAGGGAGTAAATCATGCAATTCTGATCTGCAAGTCAATAAAATAATTAATTTGAGCTTGAACACAAAGTGCTGGAGAAACTCTACACCACATTCCAGCATCTGCAGTTCCCAATGTCTCCAATTCACCTGCGCCACTCATGTTGGGAATGATGATGTGACCTTGCCATTCCTGAAGCAGAAGGAAAGCTGGTGCTCCACTTCTCCGGGCAAGGAGCAAGTTCCACACTGCCGGAATCTCCAAACCATGTCGTGACAACCAGGGATCATGAGGCCAATCATTGTTCCCGTAATCACCCACTGGCTCACGGCTGGAGTAAAAGGATGGAGTGTATGTCCGTGCTGGTGAGAGGGTGTGGGGTAGAGTGGGAGTGCGTGCCTTTGGTGGACAGATATGCAGTTTTCTTGGTCGGCAGGTGGTGATGTTTGTGAAATTCATTCCCACAGACGGCGGTCGAGGCCAGGTCATTGGGTGCTTTTGGAGCAGACATTGAAAGGCCCATTATTGCTGAGGGTGTCAAGGGTTATGGGGTAATAGACAATAGCGAATAGGTGCAGGAGGAGCCATTCAGCCCTTCGAGCCTGCACCGCCATTCATAGAAACATAGAAAATAGGTGCAGGAGTAGGCCATTCGGCCCTTCGAGCCTGCACCGCCATTCAATATGATCATGGCTGATCATCCAACTCAGTATCCTGTACCTGCCTTCTCTCCATACCCCCTGATACCTTTAGCCACAAGGGCCACATCTAACGCCCTCTTAAATATAGCCAATGAACTGGCCTCAACTACCTTCTGTGGCAGAGAATTCCAGAGACTCGCCACTCTCTGTGTGAAAAATGTTTTCCTCATCTCGGTCCTAAAGGGATTCACCCTTATCCTTAGACTGTGACCCCTTGTTCTGGACCTCCCCAACATAGGGAACAATCTTCCTGCATCTAGCCTATCCAACCCCTTAAGAATTTTGTAAGTTTCTATAAGATCCCCCCTCAGTCTTCTAAATTCTAGCGAGTACAAGCCGAGTCTATCCAGCCTTTCCTCATATGAAAGTCCTGACATCCCAGGAATCAGTCTGGTGAACCTTCTTTGTACCCCCTCTATGGCAAGAATGTCTTTTCTCAGATTTGGAGACCAAAACTGTACGCAATACTCCAGGTGTGGTCTCACCAAAACCCTGTACAACTGCAGTAGACCCTCCCTGCTCCTATACTCAACTCCTTTCGCTATGAATGCTAACATACCATTTGCTTTCTTCACTGCCTGCTGCACCTACATGCCTACTTTCAATGATTGGTGTACCATGACAACCAAGTCTCGTTGCATCTCCCCTTTTCCTAATTTGCCACCATTCAGATAATAGCCTACTTTACTGTTTTTGCCACCAAAGTGGATAACCTCACATTTATCCACATTATACAGCATCTGCTATGCATTTGCCCACTCACCCAGCCTATCCAAGTCACCTTGCAGTCTCCTAGCATCCTCCTCACAGCTAACACTACCCCCCAGCTTAGTGTCATCCGCAAACTTGGAGATGATGCATTCAATTCCCTCGTCCAAATCATTAATATATATTGTAAATAGCTAGGGTCCCAGCATTGAGCTTTGCAGTACCCCACTAGTCACTTCCTGCCATTCCGAAAAGGACCCGTTTACTCCTACCCTTTGCTTCCTGTCTGCCAGCCAGTTCTCTATCCACATCAATACTGAACCCCCAATACCGTGTGCTTTAAGTTTGTATACTAATCTCTTATGTGGGACCTTGTCCAAAGCCTTCTGAAAGTCTAGCTATAACACATCCACTGGTTCTCCCTTATCCACTCTGCTAGTTACATCCTCGAAAAATTCTATAAGATTCGTCAGACATGATTTACCTTTCGTAAATCCATGCTGACTTTGTCTAATAATTTCACCACTTTCCAAATATACTGCTATCACATCTTTAATAACTGACTCTAGCAGTTTCCCCACTACCAATGTTAGACTAACTGGTCTGTAATTCCCGTTTTCTCTCTCCCTCCTTTTTAAAAAAGTGGGGTTACATTAGGTACCCTCCAATCCTCAGGAACTACTCCAGAATCTAAGTAGTTTTGAAAAATGATCACTAATGCATCCACTATTTCTGTGGCTACTTCCTTGAGTGCTCTGGGATGCAGACTATCTGCCCTGGGGATTTATCGGCCTTTAATCCATTCAATTTACCCAACACCACTTCCCGGCTAACCTGGATTTCCCTCAGTTCCTCCACCTTATTTGACCCCCGGTCCCCTGAGATTATTTATGTCTTCCTTAGTGAAGACAGAACCAAAGTAGTTATTCAACTGGTCTGCCTTGTCCTTGTTCCCCATGATCATTTCACCTGTTTCTGACTGCAAGGGACCTACATTTGTTTTAACTAATCTCTTTCTCTTCACATATCTATAAAAACTTTTGCAGTCAGTTTTTATGTTCCCTGTCAGTTTTCTTTCATAATCTATTTTCCCTTTCCTAATTAAGCTCTTTGTCCTCCTCTGCTGGACTCTGAATTTCTCCCAGTCCTCTGGTAGGCTGCTTTTTCTGGCTAATTTGTATGCTTCATCTTTTGTTTTTATCCTATCCCTGATTTCCCTTGTTATCCATGGATGCATTACCTTCCCTGATGTATTATTTTGCCAAACTGGGATGAACAATTGTTGTAGTTCATCCATGCAGTCTTTAAATACCTTCCATTGCATATCCACTGTCAACCCTTTAAGAATCACTTGCCAGTCTATCTTGGCCAATTCACGTCTCATACCTTCAAAGTTACCTTTGCTTAAGTTCAGAACCCTTGTTTCTGACTTAATTATGTCACTCTCCATCCTAATGAAGAACTCAACCATATTATGGTCACTCTTGCCCAAGGGGCCATGCACAACAAGACTGCTAACTAACCCTTCCTCATTACTCAATACCCAGTCTAAATAGCCTGCTCTCTCATTGGTTGCTCTACGTTGGTTTAGAAAACTATCCCGCATACATTCCAAGAAATCCTCTTCCTCAGCACCCCTGCCCATTTGATTCACCCATCTATATGTAGATTGAAATCGCCCATTATAACTGTTTTACCCTTGTTGCACGCATTTCTTTGATGCCATCCCCAACTCCACTACTACTGTTAGGTGGTCTGTACACAACTCCCACTAGCATTTTCTGCCCCTTAGAGTTTCGCAGCTCTACCCATATCGATTCCACATCTTCCAAGCTAATATCCTTCCTTTCTATTGTATTAATCTCCTCTCTCACCAGCAACACTACCCCACCTCCATTTCCTTTTTGTCTATCCATCCTGAATATTGAATATCCCTGGATGTTCAGCTCCCAGCCTTGGTCCCCCTGGAGCCATGTCTCCGTGATCCCAACTCTATCATATTCATCAATAGCTATCTGCACATTCAAGTCGTCCACCTTATTACGAATGCTCCTTGCATTGAGACACAAAGCCTTCAGGCTTGTTTTTACAACACTCTTACTCCTTATACAATTATGTTGACAAGTGGTCCCTTTTGATTTTTGCCCTGGAAACCCACCACCTCTTATTCTCTGTTTATTATTTTTTTTCTTCTTTCCCCCCCTACATGTTGGGTCTGCTTCCCTTCTCTGCCTCCTGCCTCAGACCCTGTCTACTGGCTTTCTCTATTTGAGTCCCTCCCCCAAACCGTTCTAGTTTAAAGTCCCCCGGTAGCCTTTGGAAATTTCCCGCCATCCCAGGGATCAATCTCGTGAACCTATGCTGCACTGCCTCAATCACAAGGATGTCCTTCATCAAATTAGGAGACCAAAACTGTACACAATACTGCAGATGTGGTCTCACCAGAGCCCTATACAACTGCAGAAGAACCTCTTTACTCCTGTACTGAAATCCTCTTGTTATGAAGGCCAATATTCCATTAACGTTCTTCATTGCCTGCTATACCTGCACGCCAACTTTCAGTGACCGGTGTACAAGGACACCCTTAACATCCTAACATCCTCTTCACAGTTCACACTGCCACCCAGCTTTGTGTCATCCGCAAATTTGCTAGTGTTGCTCCTAATTCTCTCTTCCAAATCATTTATATATATGGTAAACAGTTGCGGCCCCAACACCGAGCCTTGCGGCGCTCCACTCGCCACTGCCTGCCATTCTGAATAGAACCCTTCACTCCTACTCTTTTCTTCCGGTCTGCCAATCAATTTTCTATCCATGTCAACACCCTACCCCCAATACCATGTGCTCTAATTTTAGTCACCAGTCTCCCGTGTGGGACCTTATCAAAGGCTTTCTGAAAGTCTAGATACACTATATCCACTGGCACCCCTTCATCCATTTTACTTGTCACATCCTCAAAAAATTCCAGAAGATTAGTCAAGCATGATTTCCCTTTCATAAATCCATGTTGACTTGGACTAATCCTTTTACTGCTATCCAAATTCTCCATTATTACTTCTTTAATAATTGACTCCAGCATCTTTCCCACCACCAAAGTCAGGATAACTGCTCTGTAATTCCCCATTTTCTCTCTCGCTCCTTTCTTGAAAAGTGGGATAACATTAGCTATCCTCCAACCCACAGGAACTGATCCTGAATCTACTGAACATTGGAAAATCGTCACCAATGCATCCACTATTTCTAGAGCCACCTCGCTGAGGACCCTGAGATGCGGACCATCAGGCCCAGGGAATTTATCATCCTTCAGTCCCATTTTACTTCGGAGTCACGTGAGTGACTACGTGAAGAACCCCGCCTGGCGCTGGAAACGGCATTACGTCGACGCTGACGGCAGAAGCAGGAGCTGCACAGACAGCTCCTCGACAGCGGTAGGTTCGGAACCGGCAGGTAAGTGCAGTTGAAAAATTTTTTTAGGACTGGAAAACTCCGTGCCTGGTGGAAACCAGGATTTTAAAGGATTTTAAAAACAAAGTAAAAGTTTAAATTGAACAGAAATACTCTGTTAAAACAACGGAGTTTTGAAAAGAACGTCCCAGGGGAATACCCAGCGATCGGGACGAGAGATTAATTACGGGGCCGGTTCCGATACTGGTACCGTTAAAAATACGGTAGAGAGGTTAAAATGCTCCACAATCTTTTGGCAGGAAATTTTAAAAGTCAGAAAGGCTGTAATTTAAAAAGTTAATAAAATTCGCGATATGGAGAAAGTACTCCAAAATATAAAAAAGAGACAAGGGTCACAGTACCCAAACAGTTTCCCAAAAAAGACCCTGAGGGGGCTTGAATATACAAAATATGGCTATGTGCCAAATTGAGAATTTGAAACCCTGGACCCTGGATTAGGGTGGAGGAAGTCTCTTTGGATATAATTCCAAGTGGATCAGGGCTGCAAAAGACAGACCCTGCAAGTGGTGATGTGAATTATGAATGCACACCACAAATAAAAATGTGAGGCCAGATGTGCCTGAGATAGCAAAAGATTTTTGCTATATCTAAAGGAAGTGGTGAGGCTATGGAAGAAAACCTAGCTGCCAACATTAATTATATGGTATCTCACCAACTTCAAGAATACGATAAAACTTTTAACTTCCAATGCAGGAGATTTTCCCGATGTTGGGGAAGTCCAACAAGGGGTCACAACTTAAGGATAAAAATCCTTTATGAGAAAGACTTTCTTCACACAGAGAGTGGTGAGTCTCTGGAACTCTCTGCCACAGAGGGTAGTTGAGGCCAGTTCATTGGCTATATTTAAGAGTGAATTGGATGTGGCAAGGGGATTTGGAGAGAAGGCAGGTACGGGATACTGTTGGATTCAGCCATGATCATATTGAATGGCGGTGCAGGCTCGAAGGGCTGATGGCCTGCACCTAATTTCTAAGTTTTATTATATCTTTCAAAATAAAATAAATTGCCATCAGTTGTGGAGCTCAATAGGAAGAAATATATATAATTTACCGAATCTGCACTATAGGTTTGCAGATCAATACAAATCAGTATATATTAAACTCCTGATAATTATAGAATAAACCTGCCTTATGATAAATCAAAGATATTAATTACAAAAGAACAGACTACTGATCTTTAAACTTTGGGGAGAAAAACTATGATCCAATGAAAAATTTTGATAATGGATCAAAACAAAGGCAAAGATCTTTTAACTTGCGGTGAAAAAACTATGATCCAATGAAAGATTTGATAATGGATCAAAACAAAGGCAGAAGTGGTATAATCCAAACATAGCCTTATCTAAACCTATATAATTGGGGAAAAGAAGGCTTGAAGTACGTTGAAGAGGTGCAAACATCTGGTTACAAAATAAGTTCATGAAATCTCCAATTATGGGGGATTACATGTGTATTATGATTGTTAATTTAATATAACTAAGGAAGGATTGGTTCACCTGTATAAGAAAACTTTAAAAATTGATTTCGGGTTTGCACTCAAAAGTATTTTTTAATAAGAAGGGGTATGTATATGTATATTATAAAATTACCTCAGTGTAAAGATTTCATGGTATAAACCATACAAAACATCATTATATTTACACTTTCACAGCGTAAGAAAATGGAAACATCTAGAACATGGAAAAACTGTTGTGATTAACAAAGCGTTAATCAATATTACAGGTGCTTGAAATTAATTAAAGTGGGTCAAGCTGTGCAAGTTAAAACATTGTCCAAACAATCAATCAGTTCAAGGCTGTTAAACCGAACACTGAAGGAACAATTATACTGATAAAAGATCAGCACTTGCACTAATGAGGTCATGGTCATGGGTTATCTCGATTACATTTAAATTGGAAGAGATAAGAGCAGCTGCAAATTAGTGCCTGCCATTACAAACCTGGTGGTAGGTAAGGACCTGACCCATTACATAAAGCATATGCTTAGGCATTAATAAAATATTTATAAATTACTATTCTGAATTTAGAAGTAATTCAAGCACCATAAGAGAGGGGGAAAATTGTTCCATGATACAAATATGTCTAATTGTTGTTGACATACTTTGTCCCTCCATTAGGTTAGGTAAAAAATAAATAAAGTTCCAAAAGAAGGAATACAGAAGCTTATAAGAATATGTATGCCTTGTGAAGAGGCTTATGCAAAATATCAAATGATACGTTATCATTATTAAAGTAATGTAAAAAAGGTTCATAAGCTGCTTCAACTATAAGATTAACAGCTGTTGCAAACTGAAGCAAGTGTTACAGATGATGTACAGCTTCTGTGAATGTTTGAGTAAAGATAAGAGTATTATCTATTCTTATAACAATAATTGATATGTCTCTTGTTCGGACTGCAGACAATAATGCCAGGCGAACATAAATGGTTTGTCCTAAGAAATTTTCCAAACATTCGTATTAATTGTTGAAGTATAAGGAGTTATGGATTAAAAAAGATCGATTGTTTATTATGGAACTGTCCATGTCGTATCAAGATGAACAATACCACGGCTGTGGCATATGTTAACAATGGTCAAATTTGGGAGAAAAACATATTGTCATTATTTTGCATTACTTACGATTAATCTGGTTGTATACAGATTAAATCACTGATCTTTCAAATGTTTCTTGTGGGTCACAAGATAAGTCAAATAACAATCATGGGATTATCTAAGTAAACAGATGTGGCATATTTTAAAGTTTAGTCCACCTGTTTATCTCTAAGGAAGAGACAATGGTATCGGAAGACAACAAATTTGGGAGAACAAACATATTGTCATTAATATGGATTACTTACGATTAATCTGATTGCATACAGATTAAATCGCCGATCTTTCGAATATTTCTTGTGGGTAAACCAAGAACAGTGAAGGTGGATGCTTTTTTCCCAATTACATGAGGAAAAGATTTCTTTGTGTTCCTCATTTTTTAGGGCAGTGTCTGATGAAAATGTAGCGGGACACTGCCAGAGGCATTTTGGTGGCCTAATACGGGTCCTTTATGGTTTCATAAATATTGTGTGATTTTGAACTGCTAGTGATGATTCATAGTGGCAGCAATTTATTGAAGTCAAAAAAGGGGTCTCGACCTAGGTCGTTGCCTGTCTCCCTTCGCTCTTTGGATGCTGCTGCACCCACTGGGATCTCCAGGTTTGAGAAACCCTGCAGTAATTTATTGTTGTACAAAAAACCTCCATGACATGAAAATATGAATTTGACTATCTACAGGTTGACCAGACCATCACAACAGCTGATGGTCAAAGAAGTCTATGAATGTTAACCAATATAACAACATATCAATAAAATAATTATGTATAAAGAAGTGTTATATCTGTAATTTGCAGAAATAAGTCTAAAAAAAAACAATATTTTGTTATAAGAAATTGGAGGTCTGTATATACAGTAAAGTTATTTTATCATATTAGATATATGTGAATTCCTTGTGGATTGCATTTTCTAAGTATCTAATTGATAGAGCCAATAATAGGGCTCAGAGTGTTACCGTCTTATAAACGGACAATATATTAACCAAGAAGTTATCAGATGCATTCATAATATCCCAATATGGAAAGGGATATATATGTAAATGTTAATAAATATATATATATATATGTGTGTGTATATATATATATATATATATATATATATATATATGATATATATATATGTGTATATGTATATATAATCTGTCCAAAATTGTAAAAAATATAAAGGCAGGAGATAAATAATCTTGAATTGCCTTAAGAAATGGACTCTAACTCTATGATTCAAAAAACTTAAACATTGAAAATAATAATGCTGATAACTTTAGTATCAATATAAGAGTGCAAACATTGCAAATGTTACATTATAATTGCATGTGGATACAGATTGCATTATCATATATGTTTATGAATCTACCAAACAAAGCACACCAAGAAGACCTGAAACCAAGGTAAACCTATAAGCATATCCTGCCGGCTTTAAGTGTGGGTGTGTGTATGAACATTGATGAAAATATTGCAGAAGGTAAGAGTCTCTGTGGCAATGAGACTGCTTATTACACACAAAAACCACATTGGGTTCAGTAAAAACTGATGGTTATAGAGGAATGTATTTCTAGATGGTTAAAAATTGGATACATTCAGTAGGAACTAGACACTGAAAGGTGGAAAATCACTCTGTTAATGAGGAAAATACATTCACAAGAATGGCACGGGATGAGCCACTCGAGCAAAGATGCAAGGCGGCAGGAGGCTGTAGATTACTGTTAAAGTAAAAAGGAACCAGTCATGGTGTCAGATTTAGACACGCAATGTTTGGTTCTCTATAATTGTTGCTTTGTCATGCCATCAATGGTATTAGTGATAAACTTGCCTTTTCAATGGAAGGGCATTATTTTCATTTTTCATAATGTGAAATAATTTATCTCATAACTTGAGGCAATGTTTGGGGAAAATGTGTTATTCGCTCGTTATTGTGTTAAATGAGCCGTACTGTCGTATGGAATAAATTCTACGACACGAAAAACACAGAAAGCTTCAAACTCTTCACGTAGTCATCACGTGACTCCGAAGTAAAATAGTAAGATTAAACGAGAACTTACCAGTTCGAAGTTTGATCGTTATTTTATGAGGAGTAACGATGAGGGATTACGTGCCCTCCACTCCCCACCCTCATAAAATGAATGATCATCTGGTAGTTCTAAATCTATGATGAGCCTTACTATCTTACTCCGGCTATTTGTGTTCTGTGTTTTTCATGCCGCTGCTTTGAAGTATGCCGTTCCAGCGCCAGGCGGGGTTCTTCACGTAATCCCTCATCGTTACTCCTCATAAAATAACGATCAAACTTCGAACTGGTAAGTTCTCATTTAATCTTACTATTAGCCTACCCAATACTATTTCTCGCCTAATGAAAATTTACTTCAGTTCCTCTACCCCCTTAGATCTTCTGTCCTCCAGTACATGTGGGAGATTGCTTGTGTCCTCCTTAGTGAAGACAGATCCGAAGTACCTATTCAACTCTTCTGCCATTTCCTTGTTGCCCATAATTATTTCATCCGTGTCTGTCTTCAAGGGACCCACATTTGACTTTGCTACTCTTTTTCCCTTAACATATCTAAACAAGCTTTTACTCTCCTTCTTTATATTCCTGGCCAGTTTCCCTTCGTACTTCATCTTTTCAGCCCTTATTGCCCGTTTTGTTTCCTTCTGTTTTCCTATGAAAGTTTCTCAATCCTCTGGCTTCCGGCTACTTTTTGCTGTGTTATACATCTTTTCTTTTAGTTTTATTCTATCCCTAACTTCTCTTGTCAGCCACGGTTGCCTCCTACTCCCTTTAGAATCTTTCTTCCTTTTTGGAATGAAATGATCCTGCGTCTTCCAGATTAAGCCCAGAAATTCCTGCCATTGCTGTTCCACCGTCATTCCTGCTAGGATCCCTTTCCAGTCTACTTTGCCAGCTCCTCTCTCACGCCTTCATAGTCCCCTTTGTTCAAGTGCATCACTGCCACTTCTGATTTAACGTCCTCCTTCTCAAATTGCAGGTTAAAACTGATCATATTATGGTCACTACCTCCAAGTGGTTCCTTTACCTCGAGTTCTCTTATCATATCTGGTTCATTGGACAACACTAAATCCAGAATTGCTTTTTCTCTGGTCGGCTCCATTACAAGCTGCTCTAAGAATCCATCTTCGAGGCATTCTACAAACTCTCTTTCTTGGGGTCCTGAACCAACCTGATTTTCCCAGTCTACCTGCATATTGAAATCCCCCATCACCACAGTGGCATTACCTTTGTTACATGCCAGTTTTAACTCCTGCTGCAACTTACATCCTACATCCGGGCTACTATTTGGGGGTCTGTAAATAACACCAATTAGTGTCTTCTTGCCTTTACAATTCCTCAACTCAATCCACAGTGACTCTACCTCGTCAGTCCGTATGTCTTCCCTCGCAAGGGACTGAATTCCATCCCTCGCCAGCAAAGCTGCCCCCCTCCTCTGCCCACCTGCCTGTCCTTTCTATAGGATGTATAACCCTGAATATAAAGTTCCCAGGCCCGATCCGCCTGCAGCCACGTCTCAGTAATCCCCACAATGTCATATCTACCAACCGCTAACTGAGCCTCAAGCTCATCTACTTTACTTCTTATACTTCGCGCATTCATATATAATACTTTTAATTCCTTACGCATCTCGCCTTTCACGTTGATCCCTATTACACTTGGCCATACTCTCCTATCCCTTTGTGAGCTTCCTTTCCCGTTAATTCTGGGGTCATTAACCATCCCTTTACTCTCTTTCCCTTTAACTCCATCCTCGACTATCCCATTTGACACCCCACCCCCTTATTCAGTTTAAAACCACCCGTGTAGCAGGCAAACCTGCCTGCCAGAATGCTGGTCCCCCACCAGTTAAGATGCAATCCGTCCCTTTTGTACAGTTCCCCCTTACTCCAAAACAGATCCCAGTGATCTTAGAATCTAAATCCCTGCCCCTGCACCAGTTACTCAGCCACACACTCAGGTCCTGTATCCCCCTGTTCCTGCTCTCGCCAGCACGAGGAACTGGAAGCAAACCGGAGATAACAACCCTGGAGGTCCTGCTTTTCAGCATTTTCCTGAGCTCTCTAAAGTCACGCGGCAGAATATTCATCCCCTTCTTTCCGACATCGTTTGTGCCGACATGCACTACCACTTCCGGCTGTTCACCTTCGCCCTTGAGGATTTTCTGCACTCTGACTTCCATGGATCCTGGCACCAGGAAGGCAGCACACCATCCTCGAATCCCGTCTGTTCCCGCAGAAACCCCTACCCGTACCTCTCACAATGGAGTCTCCAACTATAATGGCGTTGCCTGATGTTGGCCTCTTTGGTTTTGGCTCAACAGCCCTTTTTTCTTCGCAAGCTCAGTGTGTTAACGTCTTCTGTCCCTACAGCTTCTAAGTGGGTGAACCTGTTCACAAGAGGTACAACACCCGGGGACCTTTGCATTCCAAGTTTCCCTCCCTTTCTCACCGTCTCCCACTTTCTCTCTTCCAGTAGCTTAGGTGTAACAATCTCACTGTAGGACTTGTCGAGGAATTTGTGGAATTCCCTGTCACAGAGGGCAGTGGAGGCTAAATCACTGGATGGATTTAACAGAGAGTTAGACAGAGATCTAAGGGCTAGTGGAATCAAGGGATATGGGGAGAAGGCAGGCACGGGTTATTGATTGGGGCCGGTCAGCCATGATCACAATGAATGACGGTGCTGGCTCGATGGGCCGAATGGCCTCCTCCTGCACCTATTTTTTCTATGACAGGACTCACTGACAAACTTTCTCCCTGATACACGGCTCCTAATCTGTCAAGATGAATTAGAAGATTATATTCAATGTATATAATTTTACAAAGACGCCTATTCCAATGTGCACTTGTGTGCGGGATGCAGTGAGACCCATCCGACACGTTATGGAGAGATTACTCCCACGGCAACCCAGCCCCCTGACTCGGGCACTCATTGCCAACACTGCATGGACATTTTCATTTAAAATAAATATCAAATTAACTCGATACCCTGGAAGATTTGACACAAATATCGGGGGTAACTTAGCGTGTCAGGAAGCATCACAGGAGAAAATGACGTTTATGGTCGAATTCAGACCTTGGAAAACTGTCAAACTATATTTATATAAAATAAAACGGATGCGGTCAACTATATAATTGGGGCGAGGTTTTCACGGCTTGTGAAATTCACAATTACTTTACAGATCAATACACAAAGTGCTGGCTCCACTTTTTACAGTGAAATTGACAGTAATCTAGGCGTGGACGGGAGCTAATCGGTGCTGAATGAATTCCGTATCAATGCAGCCGAGTGTGAAATCACATCAGTGTTGGAGTGTTTAAAGTTAGTGTGTAGAAAGTACAGCGGTGTGTGTTGTACAGGTGGGCGAATGCCCAGTAAAGTTCAGTAGGAGCGTAGCCATATCTTGCGATGCTTTATCATCTTTGATCTGCAGTTCTTTCTTAAATGTGTTCACAGAAGGTATGCAGCCGTGCCGCGCTCCGCGGGCCGGATGATTTCGGGTTATAGGCTGCATTCGGGCCAGGGGCCGTAGGTTGCCGACCGCTGACCTAAATCATTAATGTAGACTAGACCAAGGGGGACCCGTTGGGTCCCGTCCAGTCAACGCGCAGTTACGGGGGGGGGGGGGGGGCTGCAGCGTCACACACACACTAACCACCCCCCCCCCCCCCCCACACACACATACACACCGTGGGGGGAAGGGGGTGGGGGGAGGCAATAGTTATTGCCTGCCATTCTGAAGGTCTGAATGGCCATTCTGCCATTCCCTTTTAACCGTTACTCGTTAATCGTTATTTGTTTCAATAGACAATGGGTGCAGGAGGAGGCCATTCGCCCTTCAAGCCAGCACCGCCATTCAATGTGATCATGGCGGATTATCCCCAATCAGTCCCCCGTTCCTGCCTTCTCCCCATATCCCCTGACTCCGCTATTTTAAAGAGCCCTATCTAGCTCTCTCTTGAAAGTATCTAGAGAATGTCTGCCAACCAATTTTCTATCCATGTCAGCACTCTAACCCCAATACCATGTGCTCTAATTTTGCACACTAATCTCCTATGTGGGACCTCAGCAAATGTTTTCTGAAAGTCCAGGTACACTACATCCACTGGCTCTCCCTTGTCCATTTTCCTAGTTACATCCTGAAAAAAATCCAGAAAATTAGTCAAGCATGATTTCTCCTTCGTAAATCCATGCTGACTTGGACCGATCCTGCTACTGCGATCCAAATGTGCCACTATTTCATCTTTTATAATTGAATCCAGCATCTTCCCCACCACTGATGTCAGGCTAACTGGTCTATAATTCCCTGTTTTCTCTCTCTCGCCTTTCTTAAAAAGTGGGGCAACATTAGCTACCTTCCAATCCACTGGAACTGATTCTGAATCTATAGAACATTGGAAATATATCACCAATACGTCCACGATTTCTAGAACCATTTCCTTAACTACCCTGGGATGCAGACCATCAGGTCCTGGGGAGTTATCAGCCTTCAGTCCCATCAGTCTATCCAACACAATTTCCTTCAGTTCCTCCGTCACCTAGATCCTCTGGCCACTAGTACACCTCTGCTTCAACAACTGCAACTCGTCTCCATACACTGTGGATTTGGCTTAACTATTGATTCTAGTCATTCGTACAGTCTTTTTCTGTTGCAATTTACCAATCCTCTTGATCCTGGTTGTACTAGTCCCTGACGTCAGACACGGTGTTAAAAAGAAATGGATACATGTTTAGATCTAGTAATTGAATTTTGTAATTAGCTACAATTAGGTCCACTGGCCCTACCCCCCAACTCTATCTCCGTTACATTAATGACTGCATTGGTGCTACCTCCTGCACATGTCATGGACTTCATCAACTTCACCACCAATTTTCATCCTGCACTCAAATTTATTTGGACCATCTCCGACTCCTCCCTCCCCTTTCTTGATCTCTTGACATCTATTACAAACCCACTGACTCCCACAACTATCTCGACTACACTTCTTCCCACCCTGCTTCCTGCAAAGGCTCTATCCCCTACTCCCAATTCCTCCGTCTACGCCCAAGATGAGGTGTTCCATACTAGGGCATTCGAGATGTCCTCATTCTTTAGGGAACATAGATGAGGCCCTCACTCGTTTCTCCTTGGTATCCCACAGCTCTACCCTTGTTCCCTTTCCCCCTAATCGCAACAGAGACAGAGTCCCCCTAGTCCTCACCTTCCACCCCATCAGCTTCGCATACAACACATAATCCTCCAAAATTTCCGCCACCTCCAAAGGGATCCCACCATTAGCCACATTTTCCCATCTCCATCCCTTTCCGCAGAGACCATTCCCTCTGCAACTCTCTGGTTAACTCTTCCATTCCCACCAAAACCACCCCCTCCCCAGGTAACTTTTCCTGCAACTGCAGAAGATGCCACACCTGCCGCTATACCTCCTCCCTCGATTCTGTCCAGGGACCACTACCGTACGTTCAGGTTAGGCAGAGGATCACTTGCACCTCCTCCAACCTTATCTACTGTATCCATTGTTCAAGATGTGGACTCTTATACATTGGCGAGACCAAATGCAGACTGGGCGATCATTTCAAGGAACACCTTTGCTCAGCCCAACCTGACCTCGTCAGAACCAACCTGATCTCCCGGTTGCTGGACACTTTAATTCTCCTTCCCATTCCTACACTGACCTTTCTGTCCTCTGTCTCCTCCATTGTCATAGTGAGGCTGAACACAAATTGGAGGGACAGCACCTCATATTTCGCTTGGGCCATACCCAGTGGTATGAATATTGATTTCTCTCACTTCAGGTAGCCCCGGCATTCCCTCTCTCTCTCTATCCCTCCCCCACCCAAGTCACACCAGCTTCTAGTTTTCACCCAACAGCTTACAATGGCCTGTTTCCTTTTTGCATTTTTGCATATCTTTCATTCATTGTTCTTTATCTCTCCATATCACTGTCAATATCTCTCATTTCCCTTATCCCTAACCAGTCTGAAGAAGGGTCTCGACCCAAAACGTCACCCATTCCTTCTCTCCTGTGATGCTGCCTGTCCCGCTGAGTTACTCCAGCTTTTTGTGTCTATGATGGGTTCACATGCAATAACCAATCTACAACTAGCATCTGCAGTTCCTTACACAACAAAAGGCTATTGGCTCTACCTCGGTACAGGTGACAATAAAGTACACTAGCGTGCAGCTGGGCAGGGGAAGGGGACAGACACAACAAAAACTGTATACTTACGTTTGTATATGAATGTCGAAGACTCTTCTGGGTTTGGGCTGAGTAACATTACCGCAATAAAGATGATCATCGTTAAACTGAAGATGCAACTAAATGCTGCGATCACCCTGAACCACGTTGTAAAGGCTGCAAGAGATTGTGTGGCAGGTGGGTGAGGTCTGGCACCCTTTCCCTCAGCCCTCAACACCGCACAGTTTAGAGGCACAAATGGATCAGAGCAGAAGGGGATCAGAACAGAACGGGGAGACGAGGGGAGAGAGTGGGGACAGTGGCACCCCTTCCCTCAGCCCTCAACACCGCACAGTGAGAGGCACAGTGAATGGATCAGAGCAGGACGGGGAGATGAGGGGAGGGGGGAGGGGAGGAGAGAGGGAAGGGAGAGTGAGGGGAGTAGGGAGAGTGACGGGAGTAGGGGGAGTGAGGGGAGTACTCAAGGAGGAGGCCCGAGTAATCGTGGATGCATTGGTGATCATTTTCCAATGTTCTATAAACTCCGGATCAGCTCCTGTGTACTGGAGGTTAGCCAATATAACTCCACTTTTTAAGAACGGAGGGAGAGAAAAAACGGGGTATTATAGACCAGTTAGCCATACATCTGTAGTGGGGAAGATGCTGGAGTTGATTATTAAAGATATATGGCGGTGCTGGCTCGAAGTGCCGAATGACCTACTCCTGCACCTATTTTCTGTGTTTCTATGCCATGACATTCAACACCTATAATCTCTATAAGATGACCCTTCAAAGGAATAAAGTCCAAGCTTTAGGGGGGTTTCTGCGGCAACAGATGGGATTCGAGGATGGTGCCAGGATCCAGGATGTCACGGACAGAGTGCAGAAAATCCTCAAGGGCGAAGGTGAACAGCCGGAAGTGGTAGTGCATGTTGGCACAAACGATGTCGGAAAGAAGGGGATGAATATTCTGCAGCGTGACTTTAGAGAGCTCGGAAAAATGCTGAAAAGCAGGACCTCCAGGGTTGTTATCTCCGGTTTGCTTCCAGTTCCTCGTGCTGGCGAGAGTAGGAACAGGGAGATACGGGACCTGAATGTGTGGCTGAGTAACACGGGTGAAATAATTATGGGCAACAAGGAAATGGCAGAAGAGTTGAATAGGTACTTTGGATCCGTCTTCACTCAGGAGATCACAAACAATCTCCCAGATGTACAGGAGGACAGAGGATCTAAGGGGGTAGAGGAACTGAAATAAATTTTCATTAGGCGAGAAATAGTATTGGGTAGGCTAATGGGACTAAAGGATGATAGATCCCCTGGGCCTGATGGTCTGCATCCCAGGGTCCTCAGGGAGGTGGCTCTAGAAATAGTGGACGCATTGGTGATCATTTTCCAATGTTCAATAGATTCAGGATCAGTTACTGCGGATTGGAGGATAGCTAATGTTATCCCACTTTTCAAGAAAGGAGCGAGAGAGAAAACGGGGAATTACAGAGCAGTTAGCCTGACTTTGGAGGTGGGAAAGATGCTGGAGTCAATTATTAAAGGGGTAATAATGGAGCATTTGGATAGCAGTAAAAGGATTAGTCCAAGTCAACATGGATTTATGAAAGGGAAATCATGCTTGACTAATCTTCTGGAATTTTTTGAGGATGTGACAAGTAAAATGGATGAAGGGGTGCCAGTGGATGTAGTGTATCTAGGCTTTCAGAAAGCCTTTGATAAGGTCCCGCACGGGAGACTGGTGACTAAAATTAGAGTACATGGTATTGGGAGTAGGATGTTGACATGGATAGAAAATTGGTTGCAAAGAGTAGGAGTGAACGGGTCCTTTTTAGAATGGCAGGCAGTGGCGATTGGAGTGCCGTAAGGCTCGGTGTTGGGGCTGCAATTGCTTACCATATATATAAATGATTTGGAAGAGGGAATTAGGAGCAACACTAGCAAGTTTGCAGATGACACAAAGCTGGGTGGCAGTGTGAAATGTGAAGAGGATGTTAGGAGGTTGCAGGGGGACCTGGACAGGGTGAGTGAGTGGGCAGATGCGTGGCAGATGCAGTATAATGTAGATAAATGCGAGGTTATCCACTTTGGCAGCAAAAACAAGGAGGCAGATTATTATCTCAATGGGGTTAGGTTAGGTAATTGGGAGGTACATCGAGACCCGGGTGTCCTTGTACACCAGTCACTGAAAGTTAGCATGCAGGTACATCAGGCAGTGATGAAAGCTAATGGAATGTTGGCCTTCATAACAAGAGGATTTCAGTACAGGAGTAAAGAGGTTCTTCTGCAGTTGTATAGGGTTCTGGTGAGACCACATCTGGAGTATTGTGTACAGTTTTGGTCTCCTAATTTGAGGAAGGACATTCTTGTGATTGAGGCAGTGCAGCATAGGTTCACGAGATAGATCCCTGGGATGGCGGGACTGTCATATGAGGAAAGATTTAAAAGACTAGGCTTCTATTCACTGGAGTTTAGAAGGATGAGGGGGGATCTTTTAGAAACATATACAATTATAAAAGGACTGGACAAGCTAGATGTAGGAAAAAAAATCCCAATGTTGGGTGAGTCCAGAACCAGGGGCCACACTTAGAATAAAGGGGAGGTCACTTAAGACTGAGCTGAGAAAAAACTTTTTTACCCAGAGTTGTGAATTTATGGAATTCCCTGCCACAGAGGGCAGTGGAGGCCAAATCACTGGATGGATTTAAGAGAGAGTTGGATAGAGCTCTAGGCGCTAGAGGAGTCAAGGGATATGAGGAGAAGGCAGGCATGGGTTATTGATAGTGGACGATCAGCCATGATCATATTGAATGGCGGTGCTGGCTCGAAGGGCCGAATGACCTCCTCCTGCACCTATTTTCTATGTTTCTATGTTAGCCTGCCAAACCTCTCCCTGTAGCTCAGAGCCTTGATTCTTGGCAGCATCCTCATAAATCTCCTCTGCATTTTATCCAGTGTAACGATATCCTTCCTGTAGCCGGGTGACCAAGCTGAAGACAATACTCCAAATGTGGCTGCACCAACATCTTGTACAACTGTAACATCTTGTCCCAACTTCTATACTTAATACCGATTGATGAAGGCCAATGTACCAAAAGATGTCTTAACCACCTTATCTACCTGTGATACCACGTTCAAGAAATGATGTATCTGCACTCTTTGATCCCACTACTCCACAACACTCCCCTAAACCCTGCCATTCACTGTGAACGTCTAACTTCCCAAAATCCAACACCTTCCATTTATTTGCTTTAAGCACCATTCGCCATACCACCGGCCCAGCAGATTAAGATCCTGCTGTAATTTTTGATAAACATCTTCACAATACCACCCACTTTAGTGACACCTTCAAACTCACAAATCAAGTGCAGGTTTGTAGTTTAATTGGCCTCTGTAAATTACCCCTAGCTTGTCGGGAGTGGATGAGAAAGTGAGATAACATAGAAATAGTGTGACCAGGTGAGTGAAGGGCTTCCATGCTGTATTTCTAAACTAAAGTGAATGTGATCAGTGCAGATGTGTGCTTGTGGACATGGTTCCTCACCTGAATCGTAGATACAGAGAAGACTCGCAATAAGCAGGCAGATAAAGGACAGAAGCTGTAACGTCACAAAGATGAAGGTGAGTTCATTATGAAACTTTTCAACTGTGAAAATAAGAACATAAGAACACAACTTGATGGGTTGAGGTTCAACAAAGCTGATGCTGTAATTTCAAAAGATCAAGGAGCACAATACCTCGTGAATTCTGAAGGACAACAAAGTTGATCACTATAGCTGTGATGAACGAGGTGAAATTACTGACCAGAGCAACGACTGACATCACAAATGAATAGAAAACAATGAACAGAATACCTAAAACAGGAACAGAACACCAACTTATTTCAGTTAAATACACTAATCAATTGTACATCTGAATGTTTCAATGGGGACATCTAAGCATGAGAGAATAGTCTATCTCTTCCAATTGTTCTCATACAACAGGGCACCAGCCAACAAGCCTGGTGAAGATCCACTCACTCCACTAAACAGATTTACTTTATTGTACACAATAATTCTGTACGCGAGACAAGGTGTAAATGTTTAACTGTTGACAGAGAAACAGAATAGTTCTAAATAGTGAAGAGCTGGATGTAAGAGGGTGCTGGAAGCTAATGTTAAGACAGTTAGCAACCAGGCAAGCAAGTGACAAAGGCAATCATTGCAAGAAGGAAGTGAAGAAGGACAAGATAAAGAGCAGGAATTTGGTGAGATTTATAATAATTTACCACCAATTTTAGAAAGTCTTAACTGTTAACCTATGATTTTGGAAAAATAAATGCCAGACTGTATTCTGCAGTCTGGCATTTTTCTCTTTGCACGACCAGTTGTACGTGTGTGGGTTGAATCTAGCATGCCCTGCCTGGAATAAACTACATGGCTCCCGTGCACGTGTGCTAACAAACGGCATAGCTCCTCTGCATGTGTGTGCTCATAAACAGCAAGGGTTCCCTACACGTGTGCGAATAAATTGTGATGAGGTGTATTGAAAGTTGAGAAGGATGGATTTTTGGGTGGGCAGGGAAGCAACCAAAGAGGGCAAGTTTGTAGCAAAGGGAGAAAAAACGGGCAGGAAGTGGAGTGACCGCAGCCTTGTATCGCTGCTACTGCTGATATATGTATGTGGCAGGAAGTGGTCACCACAGAGCCTTGTATCGCTGCTACTGCTGATAGCTGTATGTGGCAGGAAGTGGTCACCACAGAGCCTTGTATCGCTGCTACTGCTGATATATGTATGTGGCAGGAAGTGGAGTCACCACAGAGCCTTGTATCGCTGCTACTGCTGATATATGTATGTGGCAGGAAGTGGAGTCACCACAGAGCCTTGTATCGCTGCTACTGCTGATAGCTGTATGTGGCAGGAAGTGGTCACCACAGAGCCTTGTATCGCTGCTACTGCTGATAGCTGTATGTGGCAGGAAGTGGCACACAGAGCCTTGTATTGCTGCTATGCTGATATATGAATGTGCAGGAAGTGGTCACCACAGAGCCTTGTATCGCTGCTACTGCTGTATGTGGCAGGAAGTGGAGTCACCACAGAGCCTGTATCGCTGCTACTGCTTATGGCAGGAAGTGGTCACCACAGAGCCTTGTATCGCTGCTACTGCTGATAGCTGTATGTGGCAGGAAGTGGTCACCACAGAGCCTTGTATCGCTGCTACTGCTGATAGCTGTATGTGGCAGGAAGTGGTCACCACAGAGCCTTGTATCGCTGCTACTGCTGATATATGTATGTGGCAGGAAGTGGTCACCACAGAGCCTTGTATCGCTGCTACTGATCGTATCATGAAGACCATGTGTATGTGGTTAACCCAGGAGAATCACTCCGAATGAATACCTCGCCAGCGGGCACGACCTCCCATGGCCAACCTGGAAGACCCTCAACAGATTACGAGTGAAGCAGGGGAGGTGCAAAGCACTTATGAAAGCATGGAACTACCAGGCAGAAGACACATGCAGCTGTGGAGCAGTACAGACAATGTCCCACCTACTGGAGTGTGACGACGCCCCCCAGTGCAGCCCCCAAGACCTGGCTGAACCGACCCGACCAGCTGTGACCTGAGCCAGATACTGGCAGAATGACATCTGAGATTGCAACGGACTCGAAGAAGAAGACCCAGGAGGGCAATTGACACATGGCCATCACACTTCCATTGCAGCAGCAGACGCAGGAAGGTGGTAACAACAAGTGAATATTTGACAAGGTTCCACGTGGTACGCTGCTCTGGAAGGTTACATCGCATGGGATCCAAGGATAGCTAGCTGATAGATAGAAAATTGGCTTCATGGAAGGAAGCAGAGGGTGATGGTGGAAGGTTGAATTTCAGACTAGGTGGGACCGTGACCAGAAGTGTGCCTCAGGGTTTGCTGCTGGGCCCGTTATTGTTTGTCATCTACATCAATGATTTGGATGAGATCGTACAAGGCGTGATTAGTAAGTTTGCAGATGACACTAAAGTGGGTGGTATTGTAGATAACGAAGATAGTTGTCAAAAATTACAGCAGGATCTTGATCGGTTGGGCAGGTGGGCGGAGGAATGGTTAATGGAGTTTAATACGGAGAAATGCACTTTGCATTTTGGCATGATTATCACGGGCAGGACCGACACAGCAAATGGCAGGGCTCTGCGGGGTGTTGTAGAGTAGAGGGATCTAGGAGTGCAGGTGCATGGTGGCGTCACAGGTCGACAGGGTGGTTGAGGTCTTTCATTGGCCTTCATCAGTCAGAGTATTGAAAACAGAAGTTACAGTTGTACAAGACATTGGTGAGGCCACATTTAGAGTATTATGTTCAGTTTTGGTCACCCTGTCATTGGGAAGGTGTTAAGCTGGAATGGGTGCAGGAATGATTTACAAGGATGTTGCCTGGATGTGATGGCATGAGCTATAGGGAGAGAAAGCAAGGGCTTGATTCATTGGAGCACAGGAGAATGAGGGGTGATCTTATAGAGTTATACAAAATCATGAGAGGAATAGATCAGCAAATGCATCAAATATTTGACCCAGAGTAGGGGAACAGGGAGTAAGGGGGGAAGATTTAAGTGAAACCTGACAGGCAACCATTTATATTACACATAGGGTGGTGAGTGTATTGAACGAGCTGTCAGTGGAGGTTGTTGAGGCATGTACTGTCACAATGTTTAAGACACATTTAGACGGGTACATGTATAGGATAGGTTTCAAGGTATGTGGGACCAAACACAGGCAGGTGGGACCAGTGTAGATGGGGTATGCTGGTCGGCATGGGCATGTTGGGCTGAAGGACCTGTTTATGTGCTGCATGACTATGGCTCTACATTTCTAATACAAGAATTCTACATCACAATCAAAGGGCAACACAGTCGCAGCTTAGCATATTCCAACACATATCCATCCGCATCTTACAAAATCCCTCAGCATGGATTTACGAAGTGGAAATCATGCTTGACTAATCTTCTGGAATTCTTTGAGGATGTAACTAGGAAAATGGACAAGGAAGAGCCAGTGGGTGTAGTGCACCTGGACTTTCAGAAAGCATTTGATAGATTGGTGGGCAAAATCAGAGCACATGGTATTGGGGGTAGGGTACTGACATGGATAGAAAATTGGCTGGCAGACAGGAAACAAAGAGTAAGGATACACGGGTCCCTTTCAGAATGGCAGGCAGTGACTAGTGGGGTGCCGCCAGGCTCGGACCACAACTATTTACAATATAAATTAATGATTTAGATGAAGAGATTAAAAGTAACATTAGCAAATTTGCTGATGACACATAGCTGGATGGCAGGATGAACTGTGAGGAGGATGCTATGAGGGTGCTGGATGACTTGGACAGGTTGGGTGAGTGGGTAGATGCATGGCAGATGCAGTTTAAGGTGGATAAATGTGAGGTCATCCACTTTGGTGGCAAAAACAGGAAGGCAGATTATTATCTGAATGGTGTCAAGTTGGGAAAAGGGGAAATACAGTGAGATTTGTGGGTCCTTGTTCATCAGTTACTTAAGTATGCATGCAGGTACAACAGGCAGTGAAGAAAGAGAATGACATGTTGGCCTTCATAACAAGAGGAGTTGAGTATTGGAGCAAAGAGGTCCTTCTGCAGTTGTACAGGGACTTGTGTATTGTGTGCAGTTTTGGTTTCCAAATTTAAGGAAGGACATTCTTGCTATTGAGGGAGTGCAGAATAGGTTCACAGGGTTAATTCCCGGGTTGGCGGGACTGTCATATGCTGATAGAATGGAGCGGCTGGGCTTGTATACTCTGGAATTTAGGAGGATGAGAGGGGATCTTATTGAAACATAAAAGATTATTTAGGGTTTGGATACGCTCGTGGGTTGAAACATGTTCCAAATGTTGGGAGAGTCCAGAACCAGGGGCCACAGCTTAATAATGAGGAGTAGGCCATTCAGAACGGAGATGAGGAAAAACGTTTTCACACAGTGAGTTGTGAATCTGTGGAATTCTCTGGCTCAGAAGCCACTGGAGGCCAATTTTCCAGCGGCTTTCAATAGTTAGGTAGAGCTCTTAAAGATGGCGGAGTCAGGGGATATGGGGAGAAGGCAGGAATGGGGTACTGATTGTGGATGATCAGCCATGATCACAGTGAATGGCGGTGCTGGCTCGAAGGGCTGACTGGCCTACTCCTGCACCTATTGCCTACTGAAATACTTAATGTGACATGGGATTGGCAATTCAATACGCACAGGGGCAGGGAAGGAATGAGCAGGTCGACGCTACAGTGGGGGAGATGGGACGTGTACCAGTTGCTCTGAACCCACGGATTGGATATCCTCGATGGTCGCTGCCACTAAAAACAACAAGCAGGACATACGTATATGCATCAACCCTGGAGACCTAAATACTGTGTTAAAGAGACCTCGTCACCCCATGCATACACTGTGGAAGAGGTGGCTGCGCACATGGGCAAGGCTGCAGTGTTCTCTGTGTTGGATGCCAAGAGCACGTTTTGGCAAATTCCTCTAGAAAATCAATCATCTTTCAGCACAGTTTCTACTGTGTTCATTACTTTCAGCACAGCCTTCGGACGCTACAGATTTCAGTGCATGCCGTTGGGCATCAATTCAGCCAGCAAAGTATTCCAACGCTCGTACCCCTGCACGATGATTGTGGATCATATTATCGTAGTGGGTAAAGACCTGCAGGAGCAAGATGACAATTTGAAAAAGGTGCTTGACCGCTGCAGGGAGGTAAACCTAAAACTCAACGCCAGTAAATGCAGGTTTTGAGTCAACCAAGTTAACTATGTTGGTCATCTTTTCACCAGCATTGGCCTCAAAGCCGATCCTGCAAAGACAGCAGCCATCAGTGAAATGGCAGCGCCAACCGATGCTGCCAGTCTGCAAAGATTTTTAGGCATGGAGAACTACATGGGCAAGTTGGTTCCACGCTTCAGCGAGCTCTCAGCCCTGCTATGCCAGCTCACTCACAAGGACATGGTTTGGATGCGGCATGAACAGCAGCAGCGAGCTTTCGACACTTTAAAACAACAGATGTCGTTCCCACCCACTCTGGCGTACTTGGATGTTAACCAGCCAGTCACGCTGACATGTGACGCCTCCCAGTACGGCCTCGGAGCGGTGTGAGTGCCTCCAAGAAGATCAGCCGATTGCTTATGCCTCGCTGACCATGGTGGACACAGAGTCGCGGTACATGCAGATCGAGAAGGAGTTACTAACAGTTGTATTCGCATGTGTGAAGTTCAATCACTATATCTTTTGCAAGCTGTGACAATTGAAACGGACCACCAACAACTGGTTTCCATCCTGAATAAACCGATACATGCTGCACCAGCCTGGCTGCAAGGAATCATGCTGTTGCTCCAGAAATAAGACATCACCGTAATCTACAAACGTAGGAAGGACATGTACCTGGCAGACACCCTGTCCCGTGCACCCAGGAAAACCGACGATAGACATGCAGCCGAGAAGGACACATTGAGGGCTACAAGATGGCACCTGCCTGCGGCGACATTTTGCGGAGCACCAGAACAGAAAAGAATTACCTACAACTTCTATCAACTCACCTGCATCAGGGAAACGGCAGTAATCGGTGCCGTTTCAGACAGGCTGCTTGGGCAGCTGAAAGCGCTGGCAATTTCGCGATCTCCCGCAGCTGCGGGAGCCCCGGACTTTAACATTTCCCACGCTGGCTGTGAAACTCCCGACCCGACTGAGGATCCCAGGTACGGCACCTGGAAACCCCGGGATGACCTCCAGAGCCGACGGGCTGGATATCCCAGAAAAAATGAAGCTGGAGCTGCTGACTCTGAGGGAACCCCTGTTCGTTACGGAGCTGGAGATGCCGTCTGTGAGGGAATCCCCGTTCCAGCGCTGGTCCGCAGAAACAGCAGGTACAGTCAACACAGTACCTGGAAACAAAGGGGAAGCCTCCATTGTGTCCGGAAACGTGGCCGGCGGGCAGGACTTCAGGTCAGACTGAAGCGCAGGGGACATCGGCCCCCTCTCCCTACTATCCTACTGGCTAATGTACAGTTCCTTGAAAATAAAGTGGAGGACTTAAGGGCAAGGTTTCACAGAGACATGGCTCACCCCCAGCTCCCCAGACTCAGCGGTCCAGCCTGAAGGGTTCTCCATCCACCGCATGGACCGTACACTGGCATCGGGGAAAGGGAGAGGAGGGGGCGTCTGCCTCATGGTCAACTCTGCATGGTGCTCAGACGTGGCAGTCCTGTCCAACTCCTGCTCTCCACACCTCGAACATCTGGCGGTGAAGTGTCGCCCCTTCTACCTACCGAGGGAATTCACCTCCATCATCCTGACCGTGGTCTACATCCCACCCCAGGCAGACGTCCGTCTGGCACTGGAGGAGCTGCACGCCGTGGTCAACAAACACCAGACGACTTACCCCGAGGCATTTACCTACCGCTCTATCCCTCGCCCTCACTTCGGTAAATCTGACCTTACTGCGGTGCTGCTTCTTCCTGTCTACAGGCAGCAATTAAAGAGCGCACCCCCAGAGGTGAGGACAGTACAGAGCTGGTTGGGGAGGGCAGAGGAACAACTACAGGACTGTTTGGAGTCTGTAGACTGGGCAATGTTCAAAGACTCGGCAACGGACTTGAATGAATACGCCTCAAGGCTGCGTGCTCAGCCCCCTGCTGTACGCACTCTATACTCATGACTGCGTAGCCGGTCATAGTGCGAACTCCATCATCAAGTTCGCTGACGACACCACTGTTGTGGGACGTATCACTGATGGGGATGAGTCAGAGTATAGAAGAGAGATCGAGCGACTGTCCATATGGTGCCAGCACAATAACCAGGCCCTCAACACCAGCAAAACCAAGGAACTGATTGTGGACTTTGGAAGGAGTAGGATGCGGACCCACAGTCCTGTTTATAGATGGTTGAAAGGGTCAAGAGCTTCAAATTCCTGGGCGTGCACATTTGTGAAGATCTTTCCTGGTCCGAGAACACAGATGCAATTATTAAGAAAGCTCATCAGCACCTCTACTACCTGAGAAGACTACGGAGAGTCGGTCTGTCAAGGAGGACTCTCTCTAACTTCTACAGGTGCACAGTATAGAGAGCATGCTGACCGGTTGCATCGTGGCTTGGTTCGGGAACTTGAGTGCCCTGGAGAGGAAAAGTTTACAAAAAGTAGTAAACATTGCCCAGTCCATCATCGGCTCTGACCTTCCTTCCATCGAGGGGATCTACCACAGTCGCTGCCTCAAAAAGGCTGGCAGCATCATCAAGGACCCACACCACCCTGGCCACACACTCATCTCCCTGCTACCTTCAGGTAGAAGGTACAGGAGCCTGAGGACTGCAACGACCCGGTTCAGGAATAACTACTTCCCCACCGCCATCAGGCTAGTAAACTTGGCTCGGACAAAACTCTGAACATTATTACGCCTCCATCTGTTATTTGCACTTTATCAATTTATTCAATCATGTGTGTATTTACATATATAATTGTAGTCAATGCCTACTATGTTCTGTTGTGCTATGCAAAGAAAGAATTCCATTGTCCTGTCAGGGACACATGACAATAAACTTTTTTGACTTTCGACTGTGACTTTGATATTATGATGATTGACCACAGTTACTCCTTGGGTCTGGATACGTTGATTGCCACACAGCTGAAGATAACACCCTACTCACATCTATCATTAAACGTGGATGGCCTAACAAGCAGCACTCACTTCCACTTTCAGAGTAGCCACACTTTCCCGTCAGGGACGAACAGGTAATTGAGAACTGAGTTGGAATCATGGAAATGTTATTCTCATTCAGACCTTTTGGTCTGAACGAAATTTTGTTGCCTTGCAGTCATACATACACTAAATAACAAAACACACAATAAACACAAATTTAACAGCCACCACAGTGAGTTCACCAGACACCTCCTCACTGTGATGGAAGGCAAAATCTTAAGTCTTTGCCTCTTCCCTTCTTGTTCTTCCTCTTCCTCTGCGCTGAGGCGATCCAGGCCTCCGATGTTATGAACCCACCGGGTGATGTAAGTAAGTCCCGCGGCTGAACCGTGCTCTAGTACTAGTTGACCTGATCCATGTTATGTTTTACTGCATACCACTGCACACTCAAACAGCTACCTGGTTCAGTTCAGAGCCTGCTAGTCCAGCCTCTAGTTAGATTCCTCATTGAGCTTGAGCTCATAACACCTATGTATTTCAGCTCTGTGTGCTTTCTTAATAAACAACTTATACTCTTTCTGTGCTTTCTTAATAAACAACTTATAACTCAGAAACCAAAATAACTGGATTCTGAGTTATTGGTCATTCTCAGTGAGATCTTACCATCGGCGCTGACAAAGCGTGAGGCGAAATTGGCGCTGACGTCATTGTGCACTCGGCAGATGTACAAGCCACAGTCCGACACTTTCAGGTCTTTAATGAGGAGCATAGTGCCATCATCATTCACTTCGAAATGGGAATGGTTCATCAACGACACACCGTTTTTCATCCATTCGGTGTGGATGTTTTTACTATATTGCAAAAAGCAGATCAGCTGAACACTATCCATGATATAGTCAGGTTTCTGATAAATCTTTGGGGTAGGCAGCAGCTCTGTCAGAAAGTAACAATACAAAGTTGGTCAAACCTAATCTGTGTTCAGATTGCTAATTATATTTATATCAGCTCTCGCTCATATAATTCATCCTCATCTCCTTTCTAAAGTTATGTCCTTTTATTCTGGGTCTGTGACTGCTGGTACTCGACTCTCTTTGCTGGAAACATCCTCTCCACATCCATTCTATCTGTCATTATCCTTTCTTTTTCCGGTAGTTATTAATGAGATCCCCCTCATCCTCCTAAACTCCAGCAAGTACAGGCCCAGTGCCGTCAAACACACATATGTTAACCCAATCATCCCCAGATCATTCTCGCAAACCTTCTCTGGACCCTCTCCCAACATCCCTCTCACATTATTCCAAATGTGGTCTCACTGTGTGAAAGACTCAGTGTTATCATAGAATCATAGAAAATAGGTGCAGGAGTAGGCCATTCGGCCCTTCGAGCCTGCACCACCATTCAATATGATCATGGCTGATCATCCAACTCAGTATCCTGTACCTGCCTTCTCTTCATACCCCCTGATCCCTTTAGCCACAAGGGCCACATCTAACTCCCTCTTAAATATAGCCAATGAACTGGCGTCAACTACCTTCTGTGGCAGAGAATTCCACAGACTCACCACACTCTGTGTGAAAAATGATCTTCTCATCTCGGTCCTAAAAGACTTCCCCCTTATCCTTAAACTATGAGCCCTTGTTCTGGACTTCCCCAACATCGCGAACAATCTTCCCGCATCTAGCCTGTCCAACCTCTTAAGAATTTTGTAAGTCTCTATAAGATCCCCCTCAATCTCCTAAATTCCAGCGAGTACAAACCGCGTCTATCCAGTCTTTCTTCATATGGAAGTCCTGCCATCCCAGGAATCAGTCTGGTGAACCTTCTTTGTACTCCCTCTATGGCAAGAATGTCTTTCCTCAGATTAGACCAAAACTGTACGCAATACTCCAGGTGTGGCCTCACCAAGACCCTCTACAACTGCAGAACCTCCCTGCTCTTGTACTCAAATCCTTTTGCAATGAATGCCAACATACCATTTGCTTTTCTTCACAGCCTGCTGCACCTGCATGCCTACTTTCAATGACTGGTGTACCATGACATCCAGGTCTCGTTGCATCTCCCCTTTTCCTAATCAGCCACCATTCAGATAATAGTCTACTCTCCTGTTTTTGCCGCCAAAGTGGATAACCTCACATTTATCCACATTATACTGCATCTGCCATGCATTTGCCCACTCACCCAACCTATCCAAATCCCCTTGCAACCTCCTAGCATCCTCCTCACAGCTAACACTGCCTCCCAGCTTCGTGTCATCCGCAAACTTGGAGATGTTGCATTCAATTTCCTCATCCAGATCATTAATATATATTGTAAATAGCTGGGGTCCCAGCACTCAGTCTTGCGGTACCCCACTAGTCACTGCCTGCCATTCTGAAAATGACCCGTTTACTCCAACTCTTTGCTTCCCGTCTGCCAGCCAGTTCTCTATCCACATCAATACTGAACCCTCAATACCGTGTGCTTTAGGTTTGTATGCTAATCTCTTATGTGGGACCTTGTTGAAAGCCTTCTGAAAGTCCAGATATAACACATCCACCGGTTCTCCCTTATCCACTCTACTAGTTACATCCTCGAAAAATTCTATAAGATTCGTCAGACATGATTTACCTTTTATAAATCCATGCTTACTTTGTCCAATGATTTCACCACTTTCCAAATGTGGTGAAATCCCATCTTTAATAACTGACTCTAGCAGTTTCCCCACTACCGATGTTAGACTAACTGGTCTGTAATTTCCCATTTTCTCTCTCCCGTCACTTTTTTAAAAAAAGTGGGGTTACATTAGCTATCCTCCAATCCTCAGGAACTACTCCAGAATCTAAAGAGTTTTGAAACATTATCACTAATGTATCCACTATTCCTGGGGCTACTTCCTTAAGTACTCTGGGATGCAGCCTATCTGGCCCTGGAGATTTATCGGCCTTTAATCCATTCAATGTACCTAAAACCACTTCCCGGCTAATCTGGATTTCACTCAGTTCCTCCATCACATTTGACCCCCGGTCCCCTGCTATTTCCGGCAGATTATTTATGTGTTCCTTAGTGAAGACAGAACCAAAGTAGTTATTCAATTAGTCTGCCATGTCCTTGTTCCCCATGATCATTTCACCTGTTTCTGACTGCAAGGGACCTACATTTGTTCTAACTAACCTTTTTCTCTTCACATATCTATAAAAACTTTTGCAGTCCGTTATTATGTTCCCTGCCAGTTTTCTTTCATAATCTATTTTCCCTTTCCTAATGAAGCACTTTGTCCTCCTCTGCTGGACTCTGAAATTCTCCCAGTCCTCTGGTAGGCTGCTTTTTCTGGCTAATTTGTATGCTTCATCTTTTGTTTTGATACTATCCCTGATTTCCCTTGTAATCCACGGATGCACTACATTCCCTGATTTATTCTTTTGCCAAACTAGGATGAACAATTGTTGTAGTTCATCCATGCAGTCTTTAAATGCCTTCCATTGCATATCCACCATCAACCCTTTAAGAATCACTTGCCAGTCTATCTTGGCCAATTCACGTCTCATACCCTCAAAGTTACCTTTCTTTGAGTTCAGAACCCTTGTTTCTGAATTAACAATGTCACTCTCCATCCTAATGAAGAACTCAACCATATTATGATCACTCTTGCCCAAGGGGCCACGCACAACAAGACTGCTAACTAACCCTTCCTCATTACTCAGTATCCAGTCTAAATAGCCTGCTCTCTTGTTGGTTCCTCTACATGTTGGTTTAGAAAACTATCCCGCATACATTCCAAGAAATCCTCTTCCTCAGCAACCCTGCCAATTTGATTCACCCAATCTATATGTATTACATCCTACACTCATTATAACTGTTTTACCCTTGTTGCATGCATTTCTAATTTCATGTTTGATGCCATCCCCAACTCCACTACTACTGTTAGGTGGCCTGTACACAACTCCCACTAGTGTTTTCTGCCCCTTAGTGTTTCGCAGCTCTACCCATATCGATTCCATATCCTCCAAGCTAATGTCCTTCCTTTCTATTGGGTTAATCTCCTCTCTAACCAGCAACGGTACTCCACCTCCATTTCCTTTTTGTCCATCCCTCCTGAATATTGAATATCCCTGGATGTTCAGCTCCCAGCCTTGGTCACCCTGGAGCCATGTTTTTCCTTTCATATTCTAGTTCTCTTGAAATGAAGGATTGTATTGCATTTCATTTGCCTTGCTTACCGCTGACTCAACCTGCAAATTCATCTTTTGGAAATCCAGCATTCCCAAGTCCTTTTCAACCTCTGATATCTGAATTCTCTCTCCATTTAGAAAATTGCCCATGACTTTATTCTCTCTACCAAAGTGCACGACTCCACACTTTGTCCACTATATTCCATCTGCCACTTCTCTGCCCATTCGCCCAACATGTCCAAGTTCTTCTGCAGTCCCCCTGTTTCCACAATACTACATGCCCCTCCTCCTATCATCATATCATTCGCAAACTTGGGCACAAAGCCTTTAATTCCATATAATGAGATATTACAATTTCATAATATAATTATATTATATAGATAATTTACATATTGGCTGTGTGGAATGAGCTTCCAGCAGAAGTGGTGGAGGCAGGATCGATGTTAACATTTAAGAGTAAAGCGGATAGGTATATGGACGTGAAGGGAATGGAGGGGTATGGTCTGAGTGCAGGTAGATGGGACTAGGGGAAAACAAATGGTCGGCACGGACTGGAAGGGCCGAGAGGGCCTGTTTCCGTGCTGTAATTGTTATATGGTTATATGGTTATAACATGAAATGTAGCAGACCCAACAGCGCCGCCCTGTGGAACCATACGTCACCAACAGTCAACCTGAAAAGTTGCTCTTTATTCACACTGTATGCCTTCTTCCAGTCAGCCAAACTTCTATCCAAGCAAGTAGCTCACCTGTTTAGCAGCCACCCATGTGACACCTTATCGAAGGCCTATGACAATCCAAGTAAACAACATCCACCCGTCTATCCTGCTTGTTGCCTGCTCATAAAGCTCCAACACATTTGTCAACAAAGCTCCGCCCTATTTTATCATGTGCTTCCAAGTACCCTGAAACCTCACCCTTAATAAAGGACTCTAAAACATTACCAACCACAGAAGTCAAAATGATTGACCTATCGCATCTTTTCTTTTGTCTCTGATGAAGGGTCTCGACCCGAAACTTCACCTATTTCCTTCGCTCCATAGATGCTGCCTCACCCGTTGAGTTTCTCTAGCATTTTTGTCTACCTTCCTTTAGTCTCGACCCTCTTTTGTGATTTTCCAGTCCTCTGGAACCACTCCTGACTATCAATTCTGGAAAGATCACTACTAATGCCTCCACAATCTCTACAGCTACCCTGGGGTGTGGTCAATGATCTGGTCCGGGTGACTTCTCCACCTTCAGACCCTTCAGTTCCCAAGCACCTTCTCCTCAGTAATAATGAGTGTATGTCACTTCTGCCTCATGACTCCTGGAAACATCTTGCACATTACTGGTATCTTGCACTGCAAAGATGACACAAAAATGTATTCAGTTCACCTGCCATTCCCTATTACAACTTTCCAGCAGTCCAAAGTCCACTCATGCTTCTCTTTATATATATATACCTGAAAAAGCCTTTGGTGTCCTCTATTATGTTATTGGCAAGCTTAATTTCATATATCATCTTTAGTCCCCTTGTTGCTTTTTAGATTGCCTTCCGTTGTTTTTTAAAAGCTGCCCAATCCTCCAGCTTCCCACCAATCTTTGGCACTCGAGGCCCTGCCTTCCCTCCGCATGGGTGAAGAAGCTGCTGGTAGCTGTGCCAGAAATAATGTCAACAGGGTCAGAAAGGTAACAGAAGACCAGAAACTGAAAGGGCAATGTTAGAAGCTGGGTGGTGGATCAAAGTATGGCTGCTCTTCCCAAAACCACCTTCTGCCCCAACTGAGAGAGATGTTTGTTGAGCGAATGTCAGGCATACATACCCTGCACGTCCAAGTAATAATAGACATTTTTGGATGTAATTGTCTTGTCGTCTGTGAGTTCACTCAAAATTACTTCATATAGGCCACCATCTGTCAATTCCAATTTAGTTACTAAAAGTGAACCAGTCAATAAATCATAATCGGCTCGGTATCTGAAGTATGAATTGAAGGACACCATGTAACTGTAGGACACGTGCTCCAGGATGGTCAGCTCACGTTCATGATTGCGAAACTTCCACACCACCTTCCTCCTCAACCTGTTGGGATTAACAGACAGCAGCACCGACGAGCCGACTGGTTGCTTCATGTTGATGTTCGGCATCACAAACCTGAACGTTGCTGTGTGGATGTGAGAGAGGAGATACAGGAACAGATGTTACATCTCCAACATCTGTGCCAACCCTATTAGTCTTGCACATACTGTAATTAAACTATCCCCCTTTTCATTCTCAGCTCCAGCCATATCGCCTCACTGGACGAACCATAGTAATGTCTTCTCAGACAACTGTCGTGACATTCTCCTTGATCAGTAAAGCAACACCCCCTCTTCATTTATCCCCCTCTCTATCTCTGCTGCTGGCCTGTACCCTGCTACTTGAAGCTGCAAGTCCTGTCCGTCTCCGCCAGGTTTCCGTAACGGCTTAAACGTCACAGTCGCACGTAGCAATCCAACATCCCAGTCGCACGTTGCGGGCGAACGTCACAGTCGCACGTAGCGGTCGAAGGTCACAGCCGCACACAGCAATCCAACGTCACAGTAGTGAGGTCGCACGTACATACAGTCTCACGTAACAACATCAGTCGCACGTAACAATCGCAACGTCACAGTCGCCAGTAGCGCACACGCACGTAACAATCCACAGACACACAGTAGTCATCGATACCTACATCCGTTATTTACGTCATGAACTCCCGTGTGCCCACCTCTCCCTTTCTCTCTCCACTCACCCCTTCTTCCTCTCCCTCTTCGTTCTGTCTCTCCTCCTCTCCTCTCTCTCTCGTCCTCCTCTCCCAGCCCTCCTCTCCCACCGGGCCCGTCTAACCCCCACCCCCGCTCCCCCCCCCCCACCCCCGTCCGTCAAACGTCACGCGCTCCACCCACCCACATCATGCTCCCACCCCCCCCCCCCCCCCATGCCCCCCACGTCATGCGGGTCTGTGTGAAGCAAGGATCTCCCGTTTGGACTAGTTCCCCCCACTTCACGCTCCCAATCTCTAGTTCTACACTACGCACTAGGGATAATGTACAGAAGCCATTTAACCTACAAACCTACATGTCTTTGGAATGTGGGCGGGAACCGGAGCACCCGGAGAAAACCCAAGCAGTCACGGGTAGAAGGCACAAACTCCGTACAGGATCTGGATCTGGATGTAATACGCTGAAAAGCTCCAGACAGAGCATCACTCAGCAATATGATGCTGGTGGACAGACAGTGCCCGTAGTCAGGATGGAACCCGGGTCTCTGCGCTGTAAGGCAGCAACTCTACCGCTGTGCCACCATGCCGCTCTCTCCCTTACCAGTCTTACGCATCTGTTCAAAGTGGCTGTTTGCTTTCAACAGGTCTTGTCTAGTGTCCAGGCCCTCCTCGACATGTTCAGAAGCTCGGGTGACGTATTCCCACTTTTGCTCATCCTCACTTTCTTTGCCTTCTGCTGCAGCAGCGGGCAGCTGAGTGGCTAATATACGGGCCAGAATCCCTGTAACTGCAGCAGTGCTACAGGTTAGCACACGTTAACTGGACTGAAAAGCAAAAACATCACAAAAAAACACAAAGCATGGCAACAAATCCAGGGAATGCAACTTGCTCTTGGACAACAGCTGATCACAGACAGCTGCGTCACTGGTAGGGGCAGGTTGTTATCAGCTCACAGGTGATAGGACCAGAATTAGGCCATTCAGCCCATCACGCCTACTCCACCATTCAACCATGTCTCTCCCTCCTAACCCCATTCTCCTGCCTTCTCCCCATAACCCCTGACACCCTGTTGCGTGGGTTAGATCCCCCAACAGCTTCCAGATCAGGAACTCCAGATGCCATGGGACGGGAGGGAAGAGGAGGGAAGAGTCGATCCAGAATATTTGTCATATGTACCAACGATGGAACTATGAAATTCTAACTTCTCCACCCCTCCTCCCTCTCCTCCTCTTTCCCCCTCCCACCCCTCTCCCTCTGTCCCCCTCCCTCCTCGTCCCCCATCCCTCTGTCCCCCTCCCCCTCCTCTCCTTCCCCCCCTCCCTCTGTCCCCATTCCCTCCTCATCTCCCTCTCCCCCCTCTCCCTCTCACCCCCTCCTCTCCCCCTTCGATTCCCCTCACCAGCACACTCCCCCGCATCTCTCCCCCTCCCTGTTCCCCTCCCCTCTCCCCGCTGACCCCTCCTCTCCTTGCCCATCCCCCTCCCCCCCTCCTCACACCCTCTAACCCCCTCCATCCTCTCTCATCCTCTCGCCTGACCTCTCTAGTACTCCACCCTTTCTCCTCCCCCTCCTCCTCTCCACCCCTTGCCACCCTGTCCTCTCCCTCTAACCCCCTCCCCCTGCTCAACCCACTCCTCTCCCCACTCTCCCCCCTCCCCTCCTCACTCCCCAACTCTCCCCCCTCCTCACCCCCTCTCCTCCTCTCCCCTCTCCACTGCCCTCCCCTTCCTCCCACTCTCTCTCCACCCCCCTTCTCCCCCTCACTCTCCCTGCCTCTCCCCCCTCTCCCTCTCTCCCTTCTCCCCCCCAACCCTCCCCTCTCCCCCACCCTTCCCCCTCCCTCTCCCCCCTCCCCTCTCTCTCCCCCCCTCCCCTTTCTCCTCTCTCCCCCTCCCATCTCTCCCCCACCTCTCCCTCGCCTCCTCCCCCTCCCTCTCCCCTCTCCCCCCTCCTCCCTCCCGCTCCCTCTCCCCCTCCTCCCATCCCCCTCCCCCCTCCCCTCCCCCATCTATCCCCCCGCCTCCCCCTCTCTCTCCCCTCCCCTCCCCCCTCACTCCCTCTCTCTCCCCCTCCCTCCCTCTCCCTCTCCCCCCATCTATCCCCCCGCCCCCTCTCCCCCCATCCCTCCCCCTCCCCTCCCCCTCCCTCTCTCCTTCCCCTCCCTCTCCCCCTCACTCCCTCCCCCCAACCTTCCCCCTGCTCATATACACCCAACTCCCCCTCCCTCCCCCTCTCCCCCCCTCACCTCTCCTTCCTACCTGTTAGCCCCCCCCCTCCCCCCTCTCACCCCCTCTCCCCCTCTCTCCCCCCTCCCCATCTCTCCCCTCCCTCTCCCCCTCTCACCCCCCCTCCCCTCCCCCCTCCTCTCCTCTCCCCCTCTCCTCTCCCCCTCACTCTCCTCTCTCTCTCCTCCTATCCTTCTCTCCCCTCTCCTTCCCCCTCTCTCCCTCCCCTCCCTTTCTCACCCTCTCCCCCCCCTCTCCCCATCCTCCCCCCCCGCCCCGGCCCCCCCCCCCCCCCCTATCCCCCCCCCCCCCGCCCCCCCCCCCCCCCCCCCTCCCATTCCTCCGCCCTTCTCCCCCCCCCTCCCCCCCTCCCCCCCTCTCTCCCCCCACTCCCCCCTCCCACCCCTCCCCCCCCCCCCCCCCCCCCCCCCCCGCCCCCCCCCCCCCCACCACCCTCTCCCCCCCCCTCCCGTCCATCCCTCTCCCCCCCCCCCCCACCTCCCCCTCTCCTCCCCCCCATCCCTCCCCCTCCCCCCCTCCCTCCCCCCCCCCCTCTCCCCCCCTCCCCCCCCCCGCCCCCCCCCCCCCCCCCCCCCCGCCCCCCCCCCCCCCCCCCCCCCCCCCCCACCCCCGGCCCCCCCTCCCCCTCCGCTCCTCCCCTCCCCCCCCTCCCCCCCCTCCCACCCCTCCCTCCCCTCCCGCCCTCCCCCTCCCCCCGCCCCCCCCCCCCCCGCCTCCCCCCCACCCCCCCCCTCTCATCCCCCCCCCCCCCCCCCCCCACCCCTCCCCCTCTCCCCTCTCCTCCCTCCCCCCCCCCCCCCCTCCCCCCCACCCTCCCCCCCCCCCCCCCCTCCCCCCCCCGACCCCCCCCCCCCCACCCCCCCCCCCCCCCCTCCCCCTCCCCACCCCCCTCCCCTCCCCCCATCCCCCCCCCCCCCCCCCCCCCCCCCCCCTCTCCCCCCCCCCCCCACTCCCCCCCCGCCCCCCCCCCCCCCCCCCCCCCCAAAACCCCCCCCCCCCCCCACCGCCCCCCTCTCCCTCTCCCTCCCCTCCCTCACTCCCCCCTCCCCCCTCCTTTTTTTTCCCCCCCTCCCACCCCCCCTCCCCCCCCCCCTCCCCCCCCTCCCCCCCCCCCCCCACCCCCCCCCCCCCCCCTCCCTCCCCCCCCCCCCCCTCTCCCCCCCCCACTCCCCCATCCCCCCCTCCCCCCCCCTCCCCCCCCCCCCCCTCCCCCCCCTCCCCCGCCCCCCCCCCCCCCCCTCCCCCCCCCTCCCCCCCCCCTCCCCCGCCCCCCCTCCCCCCCCCCCCCCCCCCCCCCCCCCACCCCCCCCCCTCCCTCCCGCCCCCCCCCCCACCCCCCTCCCCCCCCCCCCCCCCCCCCCCCCCCCCCCCCCCCCCCCCCCCCCCCCCCGCCTCCTCCCCCCCTCCCCCCCCCCCCCCCCCCCCCCCCCCCCCTCTCCCCCCCCTCCCCCCTCCCCTCCTCCCCCTCTCCCCCCGCCCCCCCTCCCCCTCCCCATCTTCCTCCCCCACACCCCCCCCCCCTCCCCTCCCCCCCTCCCTCCCCCCCCTCCCCCCCCCCCCCCCCCCCCCCCCCCCCCCCCCTCCCCCTCCCCCCCTCCCTCCCTCCCCCTCCCCCACCCTCTCCCCCCCCGCCGCCCCCCCCCCCCCGGCCCTCCCTCGTCTCCCCCCCCCCCCCCCCCCCATCCCCCCACCCTCCCCCCCCCGCCCCCCCCCCCTTCCTCCCTCCCCCCCCCCCCCCCCCCCCCCCCCCTCCTCCCCCCCCCTCTCCCCCCCTCCCCTCCCCCCTCCCCCCCTCCCCCCTCTCCCCCCCACCGCCCCCCCCCCCCCCCTCCCCCTCCCCCCTCCCTCTCCCCCCCCCCCCCCGCCCCCTCCCCCCCCCCCCCCTCCCCCCTCTCCCCCCGCACCCCTCCCCCCCCCCCGCCCCCCCCCCTCCCACTCCCGGCCCCTCCTCCCCCCTCTCCCCCCTCTCCCCCTCTCCTCCCCCTCCCCCTCTCTCCCCCCTCCCCCCCTCCCCCCCCCCTCTCTCCCCCCCCCTCCCCCGTCCCCCCATCCCCCTCCCCTCTCCCCCTCCCCCTCCCCTCCCCCTTCCCTCCTCTCTCCCCCCCCCTCCCCCTCCACCCTCCCCCCCTCCCCCACGCCTCTCCTCCCCCTCCCCCTCCCCCCCCCTCCCCCTCCCCCCCTCCCCCTCTTCCCCCCCCTCTCCCTCCCTCCCCCCTCTCCCTCCCCCCTCCTTCCCCCTCCCCCCCTCCCCCCCTCCCCGCCTCCCCTCTCTCTCCCCCCCCTACCTCTTCACCCCTCTTTGTCTCCTCCCCCCCCCCTCCCCCCCACCCCCCCTCCTCTCTATCCCCCCCCCCCCCCGCCCCTCTCCCCACCCCCTCTCTCCGTTAACGGCCCAGTCGCGCCCTCCACGACTCCATTTTCCGCGGCCGGGTCACCATGGAAACAGCAGCAGGACCGACCCGAGTCAACAACGCCGGACCGTGCCCCGCGGGTCTCCATGGCGAACCGCTGCCCCCCTCCGCCGCTGAGCACTGCGCCGCCCCTACCCGCCACTGGGGGCGCTCTGGAGCACTGCACCGCCCCGACCCGCCACTGGGTTTTTGGCGCTCTGGAGCACTGCGCCACTGGGGGCCTCTGGAGCAGGTGCCCCGACCCCGCCACTGGGGGCGCTCTGGACACTGCGACCGCCCCGACCCGCCACTGGGGGCGCTCTGGAGCACTGCGCCGCCCCGAACCCGCCACTGGTCTGCACGCCGCCCCGACCCGCCACTGGGGGGCGCTCTGGAGCAGGTGCCTCCGGACCCGCCACTGGGCGCTCCTGGAGCACTGCGCCGCCCCGACCCGCCACTGGGGGCGCTCTGTAGCACTGCGGCCCGAAACGGGGGCGCTCTGTAAAGGGCGAATGGGCGCTTGGAGCCTGCGCCGCCCACAACCGCCATGGGGGCAGCAACTGCAACCGCCCCGACCCGCCACCTGGTGCTCCGGAAACACCACTCCACACTGGGGGCGCTCTGCTGCCGGCGGCGCGTGATTACGGCGGAACGCCTGCGCCGTTGGAGCGGAAACAATGTGGCTCTTTGTTGATGTTTTAATATTTGGTTTTCGGCCCGGCCCGGTGGGTGGAGGCGCGGCGGCGGCGGCAGGGGGGAACAGGGAACAGGGGACAGTGGGGACAGTGGACAGGACAGTGGGGACAGGACAGTGGGGACAGTGGGGACGGACAGTGGAGACAGTGGGACAGGACATGGGGACAGTGTGGGACAGTGGGGACAGACAGTGGGGACGGACAGTGGGACAGGACATGGGGACAGGACAGTGGGGACAGGACGGACAGGGGGGACAGGACAGTGGACAGGACAAACAGTGGGGACAGGACGGAACAGGGGGACAGGACAGTGGGGACAGGACATGGGACAAGTGAGCAGGACCAGTGGGACAGTGGGGAGACGTGGGTAGGACAGTGGGGACCGAGGGGACAGGACAGTGGGGGACATGGGACAGGACAGTGGGACAGGGCAGTGGGACAGGACAGGACAGTGGGGAAGGACAGTGGGACAGGGGGGGGGGACGGACAGTGGGGACAGGTGGGACAGACAGGGCACAGTGGGACAGACAAGTAGGGGGACAGGACAGTGGGGACAGGAACAGTGGGACAGGACAGTGGGACCAGGACAGTGGGACAGTGGGGACAGGACATACAGTGGGACAGGACATGGGGACAGTGGGGACAGGACAGTGGAGACAGTGGGGACCGGACAGGGGACAGTGTGGGGACATTGGGGACAGGACAGAGGACAGGAACAGTGGGGACTGACAGGGTACAGTGGGATCCGGACAGTGGGGGACAAGGACAGGGAACAGACATGGGGACAGGACGGACAGGGGACAGATCAGTGGGGACAGTGGGACAGGACATGGGGACAGGACGACAGGGGGACTAGGACAGGGGACAGGACAGGTTGGGACAGTGGGAGACAGGACAGTGGGGACAGTGGAGACATGGGTACAGACCATGGGGGACAGTGTGGAACAGTGGAGACAGGACAGGGGGACAGTGGATACAGTGGGGACAGGACAGGGGGGACAGACAGGGGGAACAGGACAGTGGGACAGTGGGACGACAGTGGGGACAGGACAGTGGGGACAGGACAGTGGGGACAGTGGGGACAGTAGGGGACAGGACAGAGGGGACGAGACAGTGGACAGGACACAGTGGGGACAGTGGGGACAGTGGGACAGGACAGGAGACAGTTGACAGTGGACAGTGGGACAGTACATTGTGGGGACAGTGGGTACAGACAGGTTGGGGACAGGACAGGGTGGGAACAGGACATGGGGACAGACAGACAGGGGGACAGGACAGGGACAGGGTGGGACAGAACAAGGACAGCGACAGACGTGGACAGGAAGTTTGGGACAGGGACAGACAAGTGAGGACAGTGGTGTGGGACCAGTGGAGGACATGACAGGGGACAGACAGGGACAGGACAGTGACAGTACAGTGGGGACGTGTGGGGACTCGGGCAGGACAGTGGGACAGGACAGTGGACATGGGGACAGACCGTGAGGACAGGACAGTGAGGATCAGTGGACAGGACAGGGGGACAGACAGTAGACAGAGGACAGTGGGAATAGACAGTGGGGATGGGGACAGAATGAGGACAGTACAGTGGGGACAGTGGGGACAGTACAGTGGGGACAGTGGGAAAGGACATGGCACAGAGCAGTGGGGACAGGACAGTGAGGACAGGACAGTGGGACAGTCTGGGACAGTGGTGACCGTGGGGACAGTGGAGGGACAGTGGGACCGGATCAGTGTGGGACAGGACAGTGCGGACGGAAGTGGGGGACAGGTGAGGGACAGTGGGGACATTAGTGGGGACAAGGACAGTGGGGACAGTGTTGGACAGGGGGACAGACAGTGGGGACAGGCACATGAGGACAGACGTGTGGGAACAGACAGTGGGGACAGGACAAAGTGGGACAGACAGTGAGGACAGACATGTGGGGACAGGACAGTGGACAGGACACAGTGGGGCAGGACAAGTGGGGACAGACAGTGGGGACAGTGGGGACAGGACAGTGGGGACAGTGGGGACAGGACAGTGAGGACAGACAGTGGGGGACAGGGGGACAGGACCGTGGGACCGACTGTGGGGAGGGGGACAGTGCGGACAGGAACAGTGGGGACAGACAAGTGGGGACAGTGGGGCACAGGAACAGTGGGGGAACAGGAACTTGACAAGTGGGACAGAGGGCCAGGACAGTGGGGACAGGGACAGTGTTACAGGGACAGGACAGGGTGGGGGACAAAAGGACAGTGGGGACAGGACAGTGGGACAGACACGGGGTACAGGACAGTGGGGAAAAAACAGTGGGGACAGGACAGTGGGGGACAGGACAGTGGGGATCAGGGACCAGTGGACTGGAGTGGGACAGGACGGGACAGGACAGTGGGGACAGGACAGTGGGGGACAGGGGGACAGGACATGCGACAGGGGGGACAGAGGGGACAGGACAGGAGACAGTGGGACAGGACAGGACAGTGGGACAGGACAGTGGGACAGGACAGAGGGGGACAGGGGGACAAGACAGTGGGACAGTGGGGACAGGGGACAGTGGAGGACAGGACAGTGGGGACAACAGTGGGACAGGACAGTGGGGACAGGGCATGGGTACATTGGGGACCCAGAGTGGGGACAGGACAGGAACAGTTGGGGACAGACAGTGGGACAGGACAGTGGGGACAGGGGGACAGTGGGGACAAGTGCAGAGGACAGTGGGTACAGGACAGTGGGACAGTGGGGACAGGACAGGGGGGACAGGACAGTGGGGACAGTGGCAGTGGGGACAGTGTGACAGTCAGGGAGGATGCGGGGACAGCGAGGAACAGTGTGGTGGCGCACAATTGGTGCGTGGGACAGCGGCGTAGGGAGACAGTGTGGGGAGAAAGCAGTGACAGGGGGGACAGTGTGGGGACAGTTGTGAGGGAAGTGAGGGGACCAGGGGGGAACAGTTGGTCGTGGGAGGCCCAGGAACTCAGGGACAGGACAGTGGGACGTGTGGCCCCAGTGTGGGACACTGGGGGCAGTGTGGGCCCAGTGTGGGCCAGTTGGGGCCAGTCGGTTGATATTGAACGGTGGGGAAAGGGAACAATAGTGGTGGACAGGACAGTTGAGGAGAGACACTGGAACTGAGATACAAGGGAGTATGGGACCAGTGTGACAGACAGACAGTGTCCGGGGGACTGTGGGTACAGTGGGGACAGGATCAGTGGACAGTGTGGTGGACAGGACCGAGGACAGGGGGGACAGTGGGGGTACATGTGGGGACAGGACATGGGGGTTGAGGACAGGAACAGGGTGGGACAAGGAGAGTGTGGGGAACAGGACAGTGGGGAACAGGACAGTTGTGGGGATCAGGGGACAGTGTGGGGTAGGGGTGGGGCAGTGTGGGACAGTGAGGGACAGTGGGGACAGACAGTGTGGGCAGTGGGGGAGCTAGAGGATAGGGCGGATCTAGGAACATTTTTGGGGAAGTTGGGGACAGGACAGTCTGAGAGGGGATTCAGGACTAGTGGGGACAGTGGGGACAGTGTGTGATCAGGAGACGAGGGACAGTGTCAGGACGGGACAAAGTAGGGGACAGATGTACAGGGGGGACACAGATGAGGAACCGAGACAGTGGGGGACAGGACAGTGTGGACAGTGGGAGACAGGGTGTGGGGACAGGGACGGGGGACAGTGGGACAGGACAGTGGGGACAGGAGCCAAGGGACAGGCGGGGACCGGACGCTGGGCCCAGCACGAGGACAGGTACAGGACAGTTGGGGGAAGGGGGAACAGTGGTGGGCATGGGGAGGACCAGTGGGGACCGGGACGGGGGACAGGACGATGGGGACGCAGGATAACTGCGGGACGCGGAACCAGGGACCAGTGGGGCAGTGGGACAGTGGGGAACAGGACACAGGTGGGGTGGGGACAAGACCAGTGTGGGCGAGTGGGACAGGGGCAGTGTGGCCCGGGACAGTGGGGACAGTGTGGGACAGTGGAGACAGTGGGGACAGAAAGTGGGGACAGTGTGGGACAGGACATGGGACAGGTGGACAGAGTGTGGGAACGAGGACAGTGGGAACAGGGCGAGGTGGGGGGCACAGTGGGGAGCAGGGACAGAGGGGACAGGAACAGAGGTGTACAGGGCGGTACAGGGGCAAGTGGGGACAGGGTGCGTGGGGGGGACAGGGTGTGGGGGAGCAGTGCGGGGAGCAGTGTGGTGGGACGGACAGTGGACGGTGTGGGGAGTGAGGTGGGGACAGTGTGAGGGGACAGACGAGGACAGTGTGGGCCCAGTGGACAGGCTGAGTAGTGTGTGCACCCAGGTGTGGGGTCAGGGACAGTGTGGGGTGACAGTGGAGGTGATCACTGTGGGCAGTGTGGGGCACAGTGTGGCCCAGTGACAGGACAGTGGCAGATGGGCCCAGTGGGACACTGTTGGGGACAGTTGGGGCCCAGTGTGGGACAGTGGGGATCAGGGACAGGTGTCGGGCTGTTGGGACAGGACAGTGTGGTGGACAGAGTGTGGGCAGTGTGGGGACAGTGTGTGGCCCAGTGTGAACCGTGTAGGGACTGGGATTCAGTGTCCCCAGTGGGGGGACAGTGTGGGGACAGTGTGGGCCCATGTATCACTGGGGAAGTGTGAGTGGCCCAGCCCAGTGTGGGGTCAGGGACAGGACAGTTGGGGACAGTGTGGCCAGTGGTGAACCGTGTGGAGACAGTGTGGACAGGGACAGTGTGGGCCAGTGTGGGGACAGTGTGGGGACAGTGGTGGGACAGAGTGAGACAAGTGTGGGACCGAGTGATGTGGAGTGTGTTGATCAGGGACATGGTCGGGACTGTGGGACGGGACAGTGTGTGGACAGTGTGGGGACAGTGTGGAGACAGGGACAGTGGGGACAGTGTGGGGTCAGGGACAGTGTGGGGACTGGGTGGGTCAGTGTGGGGATAAGTGTTGGGGCTGTGGGGACAGGACAGTGGGGACGGTGTAGGGACAGGACAGTGTGGGGACATTGTCGGGACAGGGACAGTGTGGAGACATTGTGGGGACAGGGACTTGTGGGGAACAGGGACAGTGTAGGAATAGTGTGGGACAGTGTGGGGGGGACAGTGTGAGACAGTGCGGGGCAGTATGGGGACATGTGGAGACAGGGACAGTGTGGAGACAGTGCAGGGACAGTGCAGGGACAGTGCGGGGACAGTGGGGCCAGAGACAGTGTGAGACAGTGCGGGCCAGTTGGGACATGTGGGGACATTGAGGACGGGGACAGGTGGAACCAGTGCGAGACAGTGTGTTGGCCATGTGGGGCTTCTGTGGGGACATTATGGGGACAGTGTGGGGAAATTATGGGGACACGGACGGGGACAGGGACAGTGCGGGCCAGTGTGGAGACAGTGTGGGGACCTTGTGTGGACAGTGTGGATACTGTGTGGGGACAGTTTGGGGACAGGACAGTGTGGGGACGGTGTGGAGACACTGGGGACAGTGTAGGGACAGTGACAGTGTGGGGACATTGTGGGGGACAGGGACAGTGTGGAGACAGTGTGGGGACATTGCAGAGTCAGCGTGGGGACAGGTACAGTGGGGACAGTGTGGGGACATGGACAGTGGGGACAGTGTGGGGACATGGACAGTGGGGACAGTGGGGACAGGGACTGGGGACAAGGACAGTGGGGACAGTGTGTGCCCCTTGTGGGGACATGGACTGTGGGGACAGGGACAGTGTGGGCCAGTGTGAATACAGTGCAGGGCCAGTGTGGGGATAGGGACAGTGTGGTGCCAGTGTGGTGCCAGTGTGGAGACAATGCGGGGCCAATGTGGAGACAGTGTGGGGACAGTGTGGGGGCAGGGACAGTGTGGGGACAGTGTGGGGACTGGGACAATGTGGGGACAGGGACAGTGTGGAGACAGTGTGGGGGCGACAGTGCAGAGTCAGTGGTGGAACAGTGGGTGGGCCAGGTACAGTGGGGACAGTGTGGGGACTGGGTCAGTTGTGGGACCGGAACAGTGTGGAGACAGTGTGGGGACAGTGCAGAGTCAGTGTGGGGACGTACAGTGGGGGCAGTGTGGGGACAGGGACAGTGTGCAGACAGTGTAGGGACAGTGTGGGGACAGGGACAATGTGGGAACAGTGTGGGGACCGTGCAGGGACAGTGTGAGGACAGGGACAGTGTGGGGACAGGGACAGTGTGGGGACAGTGACAGTGGGAACAGTGTGGGGATAGGGACAGTGGGGACAGTTTGGGGGACAGGAACAGTTTGGGATTTGGATAGTGGGGTGGGTACAGTGGGGTTGGGGAACATGTGTGGGTGGGTAACAGTGGGGGTGGGGGACAGTGTGGTAGTGGGGCTGCGTGGGGAGCAGTGGGACATGGTGGGGACGTTGGGGAGAGGACAGTTGGGGTGGGGGACAGTGGGTATGGACAGTGGGGGTAGGGACAGTGTGGACTAGGACAGTGGGGATGGGGACAATGTTGGGTGGGTACAGTGGGGTGGTGGGGACAGTGGGAAGTGGGGACGTGGGGGGGTGGATGGGAACAGTGTGTGGGGACAGTGTGGGGTGCGTGGGACAGTTGGGGTGTGGACAGTTGAGGTGGGGATAGTGTGGGGTGGGGACAGTGGGGGGGAGAGGGAATGACATCACATGACCCTAAACCACCTCCCCCATTAGGACACACCCACTACCTCTGATGCCCCTCAGACTATCCTTGATCAGACGATACTGGCTTAACCTTGCACTAAACGTTATTCCCTTATCATGTATCTCTCTACACTTTTAATGCATTGATTGTAATCATGTTTTTTGTTTCTGCTGACTAGTTAGCACTTAACAAAAACCTCGGTACACGTGACTATAAACTAAACTAAACTGAACAACAGGGGTAACAGTTTCCCTACAGGATAGCTTTCCCCACCTGCTAAATGTATACCTCTGCTCCAGGACATCGACTTCCGTTCACCCTGGAACACCATGGAACAGTACAGCGCAAAAACATGCCCTCCCGCTGGACAATATCTATGCCAAAACATGATGCCTGGACCAACCCTTGTCTATCTGCATATAATCTATATCCCTCCATATATCTGTGTTTCTCTAAAATTGTCTTTAAATGCCACTATAATTTCTGCCTCCACCACCCCTGCCAGTGCATTCTAGGAAATAATCACTGTTTAAAAAAAAACTTGCCCCAAAACATCTTTAAAAGTATCCACTCTCACCTTAAAGCTGATTCATCAAACACTCCAACCTGTGATATTTCCATCTTGGGCAAAAGGTTCTGACTTTCTACTCCGTCTATGCAATCGATTATTGATATACTTCTATCAAGTTCCCCATAACCTCCCGCATTCCAGAGAAAACAGTCCAACCTTCCCTGTAACTGATGCCCTCTAATCCTCTTTGCCATCTCCTTGCACTCTCATCTATAGTTCATTGCACAGGTTGTACAAGAAGAAATGCATCTCCGTGTTTTTGTGGTTCCTGGGGTTTCACAATGGCACGCTACTGCTTTGACTGTGGAATATATTATAGCCGGCCGTTATTCCTCAGTTTTGCTGAAAGGATTCAATGAAACCAGGCTTCCAAAAGGAACAGTGAACAAATGGTCACTTGTCTTACGACATCGGCATACTTTGATAGTGATTCATATCGTTGGCTCAAGTCTGTTCGTTACAGTGATTATTACATTAATCGAATAAATTATCACAAAGAGAATGGGTCTCTCGTACTGAACAATGTAGATCTGGATGACCGTGGCGTTTATGAGAACAGTGTTACAACATATGATAAAACTGTGCAGAAGTCTTATTATAAAAAAATTCTGGACGTTTTAGGTAAGGACATGGGTTCTGCATGCCGGATGCTGTTTATTTGTTTAATTTGTTTCTGACATTTGTGTAAAGTATAGGAGGTAGACATAAACAGGAGAAATTCACGGGTGATCTGCATTTATGGAGCAAGGAAACGGCAATGTTTTGGTTGAGACCCTACTGATATGGGGTGGGGGGGGGGGGGGGGCGGGAAGAAGAAAGGAAGAATAAAGGCAAATCTCTAAAAGGGAAGAAGAAGGAAGAAAAAGTAAATTTTTTTTACAAAAAGGTCATGCCTTTTTTCTGTCTGCCCCAAACATACTTGTCACCCAGGGGGAATTAATTAACTTTGGTCCACTTGCTGCTACACGTCCCGTTCAGAAAAGGCACAAGGCTGTTCTCTCTCACATTTTTTGAAAATCTGTCCACGCTGCTATTATCCTGCTACCGGAGTATAAAGAACGGGTAGTACAGAAATGCATGACAGAGGGACGTAAACGGTGGTCTGACAGTTCAGAGGCATGCTACAAAGATGCACATGGAGCGCTGTCGACTGGAATAAATGTTCCAAGAAAAAAAAGTTCTGCAGATCATCCGTGAGTTTGCAGAAGCGGTCACGGACTTCATTGCAACAATAGCCGATAACATCGTCCCCAAGGTAAAGGTTAGCGTCTTTTGTAATCAAAAACCCATGGTGGACAGGACCATTCGCGTTGACTTGAATGCCCGCACCGCTGCTTACAACTCCGGCCTGGCATCCGGCAATATGGACGACTACAAGGCAGAGTCCTACAGATTGCGAAGGGCGGTGAAGGATGCAAAAATGAGGTACATGGACAGGATGGAGTCATAGAAGAAGCAGCAGGACACCAGATGCCTTTGGTAGGGGCTACGGATTATAACTAACTACCGGAGTAGCCCCCCCTTCAACTGTAAATGCTGGCACCTCCCTAGCTGATGACCTGAACTCTTTCTACCACGATTGAAGGGGCAACATCACCCCTAGCTCGCAGTCTAAAAACAACACCGCCAGTGGGCTGGCTAGAGAGGCTGGAGGGAGGCTCACTGCTGGGGATGTGCGCGCATTCTCAATGTCCGAGCATGACGTGAGGAGGGCTTTGACGCGTGTGAACACAGAGAGAAAAGTTGTAGGCCCAGATGGTATATCTGGGCGAGTACTAAAGTCTTGTGCTACTCTGCTTGCTACTCAGCTTGCTCCAGCGCTCACCACAATATTCAACCTCTCCCTGGCCAAGTCCGTGGTCCATGCCTGCTTCAAAAGATCCACCATTGTACCAGTGCCAAAGAATGCCTCTCCAGCTTGCTTGAATGACTACCGACTGGTGGCCCTCACCTCGGTGGTCATGAAATGCTTTGAGAGGCTGATCAGGAACCACATCTGCGCCTTCCTCAATCGCAACATGGACCCACTGCATTTCGTATAATGTCCGATCAGATCCATGGATGATGCGATCTCCCAGGTTCTGCACACCGCTCTCTCTCACCTTGATAGCCAAAAGGGGGGGCTATGTGAGGATGCTGTTCATTGACTTCAGTTCAGCTTTCAATACCATAGTCCCCACCAGACTTGCTTAGCAGCTGCTGGAACTGGGGATGAACACTCCCCGTGTGCCTGGGTCCTGGACTTTCTCACTGCCAGGCCCCAGGTGTTCACAGGACACAGGATCCCCCCAAGGTTGCGTCCTTAGCCCCCTACTGTACTCTCCGTGCACACATGACTGTGTGGCCAGGTTCAGCTCCAACTCCATCATCAAGTTTGCTGATGATACTGGTGGTGGGCCTGATCTCCGATAACGATGAGAAGGTCTACCGGGAGGAGGTGGTTGATCTGGCACTCTGGTGTCCTCCTCTTGAATGTCACTAAAACTAAGGAGCTGATTGTGGACTTTAGAAGGGCACAATATCCAAGGACGTACATGCCACTGGAGATAAATGACACTACTGTGGATAGGGCGAGCTGCTTTAAATACCTGGGAGTCCTCATCACAGAGGATCTGACATGGACAACAAACACTGCCGCACTGGTGAGTAAGGCAAGTCAGTGCCTTTACATCCTCAAGCAGCTGAGCAAATTCAGAGTTTCTCTGAGGATCCTTCAGTGCTATTCTGGGGCTGTAGAAAGCATCTTGTCCGGCAACATCTCAATCTGGCTCTGCCCAGGACAGGAAGGCTCTGCAGAGAGTAGTGCATTTGGCCGAAGGCACTATGGAAACTACACTCGCCCCCCTGTAAGATCTATGCACCAGGAGGTGCAGATCCAGAGCCAGCAACATTATGGGGGACCCCTACCACCCCAGCAATAGACAGTTCCAGCTGCTATGGTCAGGCAAATGCCTCCGCTGTCATGCTGTGAAAACAGAGGATGAGACTGGAGTTTTCTTCCACATGCCTCTGGATTGGTAAACTCTTTATCTCACCAGGAACTAATTTACTTGTATTAATTTACTGTTGTGCTTAAATTTTTTTTTTTTTTTGAAACTTGTAAATAACTGATCTCTGTTCGATTCTGTTCTGTTTGTTTTTGGCACATCCACAGCATTGCCACTTTCAAATTCCTGCACATCTTGTATGTGTATGTGACCAAATAAAGTTGACTTGAGCGGAGACAGTGGGCTGTGGGAGAGCTGGGAAGGGGATGGGAAAGAACTAGAAAGCAGGGTCTACTGAAATTAGATCAATGTCATTCTGCTGGGTAAAGTATGGGATCATCTTATCACCCAGCTGTTTCCCTCCCATTAATTTTAGGTAACTCATATACAAACACGACCCCCCATTTTCCCTCCCTTTTTCCACCTATATTCCTTCCGTTGACTTATCATCTTTTGTCTTTTCATCTCTGCCTTTGTCCAAACATTCTGTTTCCATGATGCTCTGCCCCTCACTGCATCCACCTATCTCCATGCCAGGATTTGGGTCCCATCCCACCTCTCTTTTCCAGCTTCACCCACCATCATTAAAGTACTCTAGCAACATTTTGAACACATTTGGTACAGATTAGGTTTAGGAAAGGTTTTAGAGGATATGGGGTAAGCTCAGCAGGTGGAGCATCTTGGTCAGCAATATGGAGTTTGGCCAAGGGCCCATTTCCGTGTTGTATGAATGGAGAAGAATGAGAAAAGAAGAAAAGGAAATGAAGAAAAAAAACGAAAGAAAGAAAAAGACTGAAAAAAAAGAGAAAGAGAGGACAACCAACTTTATGTATTAACAATCCCAGTCTGAAGAAGGGGTCTTTGGACCCGCCATGTCAAACACCCATGTACCCAGAAATGCTGTCTGACCTATTGAGTTACTCCAGCACATTGTGTCCTTTTTTTGAATAGGAGCAAAGAGGTCCTCTGCATTTACAGGGCCCCTAGTGAGACCACATCTGAGTATTGTGTGTAAGTTTTTGGTCTCCCAAAATTGAGGAAGACCTCCAAATTTGAGGAAGAACATTCTTGCTATTGAGGGAGTGCACATAGGCTCACAAGATTAATTCCCTGGGATGACAGGAATGTATACACTGGAATTTAGAAGAATGAGTGGATATCTTATTGAAACTATAATATTACGGGATTGAACACGCTTGAGGCAGGAAATATGTTCCCAATGTTGGGGGAGTCCAGAACCAGGGGCAACAGTTTAAGAATAAGGGGTATGCCATTTAGAATGGAGTATGAGGAAAAATCTTTTTCACACCAGAGAGTTGTGAATCTGTGAAATTCTCTGCCATTCAGAAGGCAATGGAGGCCAACGCTCTGGATGCTTTCAAGAGAGAGTTAGATAGAGCTCTTAAAGATAGTGGAGTCAAGGGATATGGAGAGAAGGCAGGTACGAGGTACAGATTGAGGATGATCAGCCATGATCGCATTGAATGCGGTGCTGATAAAGGGCCAAATGGCCTAGCTATCCTGCACCTAATGTTCTAAAACCAATATCTGCAGTTCCTTCATTCTTTATCTCTACACTACAAACCCTCATTCCCAACAAATTGATTTGTGATCAAAAAGCCAAAGGACCTCGGTGGGTTGCACAACATCTGTGGGGGTGGGGGGGGGGGGGGGGGGGGGGTGGGTGGAGGGAGGAGTAATCGATGTTTTTTGGGAGAGATCCTTTTTCAGGACTGAAAAATGCCAAGGGCAAATAGCCAGTATTGAAGGAGAAAAGGAAGGATGAGTAGCAAGCAGAAGGTGACAATGATGGCAGATGGAGCTAGGTGGGTAGGGGTTATAAAGGGCCAGATTGAATCAGATATTCTATTGCACAAGGAACTGCAGATACAGGTTTATTAAAAAAAAGCATCAAATTGAGAGACAAAAGGAGACAGTGAGGATATTTGTCTAAACACTGCGGCCACCGAGCACTGGTATGGAGGTGTGAAATGGTTAGTTCGATAATGGTGCATGTTACTGGTCTGCCTTCTGTGTTGAGCTTCTTGTAAATGAAAATATTCCATCCTCATCCTGCCTGCCTCAAATTGGATGGTGGAAAGAGTTGGGGGGGGTTTTCAGAGGTGCGTCACCAATGCATGTTACCCAGCTTCAGACTGCTTTTCATAGCCCACAGTGTTTACAGGAATGGTCCCCTTCACTGGCCCCTGTGATGCTCTTGTGGGAGACCTCAGTAATGGAAATGCCTTTGAATAAGTGCTGGACTTTCCTACTCTGAGACGATTGCCTGGCATCTTCATTCCGCAGTCCATACCTTCCACTTATAATTTTCATGGATATGCACAGAAATAGGCCCTTTGTTCAAGTTTCACAATTCACAAACCCCTCCATCATTTACTCTCACACCTTTTGTCTTTTTCATCTCTGGCCATTGTACCAACACTGCTATCACCCCCCCCCCCACCCCCCACCCCCCCACACACTCATCTGTTTACAAACTATTACCTACCAGGCTTTATCCCTGCTCCTCTTTGCTTCCAGCTACCCCCATTCCCTCCCCCCACTCTCTGAAAAGGGCCCTCAGCCCCAAAACATCACACAACCATGTTCTCCAGAGATGCCGTTATTCCCAGCACTTGTGTTCTTGTTTGTGTAGGGGGGGTAAATAAAAAATTTTTAAAAAAAATAAAGCAGCATCTGTAGATCCTTGTTTTTGACATGTTCTGCATTGAGGAAAAACGGCGCGCCTTGCTCCGCCTGCACTGAACTCCCTGATAGGAATAGAATTTTAACAGTAAATAACTCACCTAGTCCAGAGAGTTTGAGGTCACAGTTCAGTGTGACGGGATGCAGGCGTGCAACTGGAGTTTGTGTTGGAACTGTGTACATCCAGCAGTTCAGCGGTCATGTCCCACTCTGGCTGCTGTACGGAGTCTCCGACAACTGCGTCGGCTGGAACCAGTGGTCTACGAAGCTGCGAGTCTCCTACCAGCACTGGCCCGCACTCAGAGGAACAGTGCAACAGGAAGCAGAAGCGCGGTGCACGGGGGGGGGGGGGGGGGGGGGGGGGGTGCTAACGCAAACTAAAGGCTAACCCCTTGCAGAACAACCGCTTCCATCTATTCTGCTCGCTTAACATCCACTCCTTGGAGAGTAAGTTGGACTATACCTGCGCTGGATTTTGGTAACAAAACGGCAGGTTGAGAGATTGCTGCGCCCTGATTCTTAATCAGAGACTGGTTAAACTCCCTCTGTTCCCGACAGCGCTATAGCATGGAGGGGCTACAACATTCCGTCGACAGGAGCTGCGCTCTCAGTGGGAAATCACTTGGATGGTGGTGTGGTGCATTTACACTAATATCAGCTGTGAATAATGCCCACAGTGTCTCAAATCATTGCTTCCCATACCTTGAGTTTTTGAACAATAAAATATCTGCCCAGGGAATTTACTATCATATCCATCCACAGCCGTGTACACCCCCCCCCCCCCCCCACACACACACACACACACACACACACACACAGTGCAAACACTAAGGAGGCAGTGAATGCTCGTTGTTGCTCCGTTCAGTGACCTTGCAAAAACTAAACATACCCAGAAATGGTGCTTTCATTGTTTCTGGGGAATTTAACCAGGCCAACATGAAGGACAAGTTCTGCACATTACTACCCAGCATGTGGACTTTTGCAATCAGGGAGTGAGCAGCTGGACCTAACCTAACAAACATCAAGAAGGCATCAAAGCACCTTGGCTCCTCAGACTATATCTCTGTGACATGCAATTCTGCATACAGCCCCTGCTTACCAAGAAATAAACCTACTGGAAGCATGTTAGGGTCTGGCCAAGGAGCTATGACAGCATTACAGACTGCTTTGATTGCATCGGACTGGGACATGTTCAAGAAGGCTGCAACTGACAACACACCAACCGCAGGAGTAATGCTTGTCAGTGTCTGCTTACATGGAAAAGTGCATAGAGGATGTCTGTGTCACCAAGACCATCACTATACGAGCCAACCAGAAACCCTGGATGACCTCTGGGGTACGTGGATGCTTGAGAACGTAAATGCGCATGTAAAACCAGTGACTGGGCACTCAGCTCCGCAAGAGCCAACCTGAACCGAGTCATCGGGCTAGCAAAGCATGCCCATGGTAACAAAATCCAGAGCTTCCTTTCATGACCCCATGACACCAGCGCATGTGGCAGGAATCCAAACCATCACGGACATAAGACTGCTCCACCACCCTGTGAAGACAACATAACTTTGTCAATGAACTCAATAAATATATTTGGACAGGTTTGAGGCATTCAACCAACACACCTGGCGAGAAAGATATCCTCATTATGATGAACAGGCACTCAGTCTTGAACAGTGGATGTCTGGAGCAACCCTAAAAAGGTGAACACTCAGAAGGCGGCAGGCCTTGATAACATACCAGGCCGTGCTCTTAGTCTTTTCTTTCTAGAAATATTAAAAATTTTTAATTCTCATTCTCATGGTACTAAACCACTATGGGGGGGGGGGGGGTGGGGTTGAGTTTGATATTGTAGAATATAATAAAAAATATTTATTGATTGAAAATAGTATTAGGTTTTATAGTGTGGATATAAAGGTGTGTTG
>CM069160.1:36226479-36284595 GCA_035221665.1 Okamejei kenojei
CATTAGAGAGATTGTATTGGGACAGTTCGGCGGACAGTGTGGAGACAGTGTGGGGACAGTGTGGGGACAGGTGTGAGACAGTGTGGGGACAGTGTGGGACCAGTGTGGGGGACAACTGTGGGGCAGTGTAGGCCCAGTGTGGCAGTGTGGGGACAGTCGTGGGGAAGTGAGACAGTGTGGGACAGTGTGTGTTCAGGGACAGTGTCGGGACTGTTGGGACCGGGACTGTGTGTGGACAGTGTGGACAGTGTGGAGACAGGGACAGTGGGGACAGTGTGGGGGACAGTGTGGGGTCAGGGACAGTGTGGGGACTGGTGGGATCAGTGTGGGGATAGTGTATGGGCAGTGTGGGGACGGGTCAGTGGGGAGGTGTAGGGTACAGTAAGTGTGGGGACATTGTCGGGACCCAAGGGGACCAGTGTGGAGACATTGGTGGGACAGGGCACAGTGTGTAGCGAATAGATTGGCGAGACAAGTGTGGCGACAGTCGTGGTAGACCAGTGCCCTGCGCTGGCCAGTATAATCGGGCGACAGTGCTGGAGACAGTGACGTGTGGAGACAGTGACACAGGGACAGTGCGGCGCAGCAGGCCGATGCGGTCAGTGGGGCCCAGAGACAGTGTAGGAGACAGTGGGGGCCCCATGTTGGGACAGTGGGGGGTCAATTCGTGGGGACGGGGACAGTGTTGCAGAACCCAGTGCGCCGCAGACAGTAGTGTTGGCATGTGCGACGGCTTCTGTGGGCCGACATTATGGGGATACAGTGTGGGGAAATTATGACCGCGGAGCGACACAGGACAGGGGACTGCGACAGTTGCGGCCAGTTGTGGAGACACAGTCCCTGTGTGGGGACCTTTGTGTGAGTGCGCACAGTGTGGAATACTGTCGTGCTCGGCGACAGTTTGAGGGACAGGACAGTGTGGGGACGGGTGTGGAGGACATGCGGGATCAGTGTCACAGGCCGACAGTGGACAGGGTTGAGGGGGACATGGGACAGTGTGGAAGACAGTGTGGGGACATTAGACATGAGTCAGCGTGGCGCCGACAGGGGTACAGTCGGGTCAGTTGTTTGGGGCGTCATGCCCGTCAGGAGTTGCGACAGTGCGCGGACAGGGACTGGGGACAAGGACCCTGGCCCGCGACCAAGTGTGTGCCTTCGTTGGCGCGGACATGGATGTGGGTGACTAGCGGATCAGGGTGGGCCAGATGTGGAATACAGTGCTCCCAGCGGCCCCAGTGTGCGGGATATGGACAGTGTGGCCGTGCCGCCCCCCCCCCCCCCCCCCGGCCCTGCCCAGTGTCCACCAAGGTGCCAGTGTGGAGGACAATGCGGGGCCAATTGTGCGAGACAGTTGTGGCAGGACTAGTGTGAGCGGGGCAGGGACAGTGTGCGGGGATCCCCGGCAAGGGACAGTGTGGGGACAGTGTGCGGGACTGCCGGACAATGTTGCGCGGACAGGGACAAGTGTGCGAAGACAGTGTGGAGATGACAGTTGCAGAGTCAGTTGTGTGGACAGTGTGGGCGACAAGGTCAGGCCGGTTCAGGACGTGGAGGACAAGAGACTGTGGCGGCATGTTGGGGACTCGTCTAGGGGACTGGACAGTGGTGCGACAGTGGGGGACAGTAGCGGCGACAGCCGGAGACAGTGGCGGATAAGACGAATAGGACGATCAGGACAGAGGGGGGCGACAGGACAGGGGGGACAGTAGGTGGGGACAGGACAGTGGGGAAGGGACAGTGGGGACAGGACAGTGGGGACCCCCCCCCCCCCCCCCCGACCGGCCGACAGTGGAGGACAGTGGGGGACAGGACATGGCGGGACAGGACAGTGGGACTAGGACAGTGGAGGACCAGGACTGTGGGCGACAAGTGGGCGGTCAGACAGTAGGCGACAGGACAGTGAGAGACCGTTGGGGACAGGACAAGATGAGGCGATACAGGACAGGGCGGACAGTGGGGCGACAGCTGGGGACAGGACAGTGGCAGGACAGGACAGTGAGGGACAGGACAAGTGGGGACAGGACAGTCGCGCCGCGACAGGACAGTGCCGGCGACAGCGACATGAGGCGACAGGACAGTGCCGACGTCCGACTAGGACAGTGGGGCCCGACAGGCAGACTGGGCCCGACAGGACAGTGGGGACAGGACAGTGGGGACAGCGACAGTGGGACAGGCGACAGTGGCGCTGACATGTGGCGGCCCAGGACTGTGGCAGGACAGAGATAGTGGGCCGGACAGTGGCGGAAGGGACAGGCGGGACAGATGAAGCCACGCCGACAGGACAGTGACGGCCGGCGAAGTGCGGCCGACTAGGGACAGTGGGACGTGGGGTGCCGGCGACGGACAGTGGGCCCGACCAAGCCCCCCCCACTCCCCACCCCCCCCCCCACTCGTCGGGGACAGTGACTGTGGAGGATCAGGACGTGGTGGGGGAACAGCCGACGACAGCTGGGGACATGAGACAGTGGCGGACAGGAGGGGGACAGGACAGTGGGTGACGGACAGGGGGGCAGACAGTGGACAGGAAGTGTGGACAGGACAGTGGGGACAGGACAGTCGGGGGACAGGACAGTGGGGACAGGACAGTGGGGACAGGACAGTGGGGACGGACAAGTGGGGACAGGGACAGTGGGGACAGGCACAGTGGGGACAGCCACAGTGGGGACAGGACAGTGGGGACAGGACTGTGGGGACAGGACAGCAACTGGGGACAGTGACAGTAGGGACAGGACAGGGGACAGGACTGTGGGAGAAGGACAGTGGGGACAGTGACATGGGGACAGGACAGTGGGCGACAGTGGGGACGGACAGGGGGGGACGTGTGTCGGCACTGGGACAGTGTGGGGGGACAGTGGAGACAGTGGCCCCCCCCCCCCCCCCCCCTTATGGAGGACAGTGGAGACAGTGTAGACGGCGACAGTGTGGCCCCGGACAGTGTGGCCCGGACAGGACAGTGGGGACAGTGAGGGGGACAGTGGGGACAGCCCGACAGGACGGTGGGGACAGGACAGTAGTGCCCCCATGGGGCAGTGGGGACAGTGGGTGACAGTCGGACAAGACAGTGGGGACAGGACTGCAGCCTGATTGGGACATGGGGACATGCGGGACAGTGGGGGAATTGGGGACAGCCGATCATGTGGAGGACAGGACAGGGGGACAGTGTGGTACAGTGGGGACACGTGGGGACAGTGGGGAAAGGTGCAGGACCGTGGGGACAGTGGGGGACAGGACAGTGGACAGGGTCAGTGGGATCTGCCCCCCCCCCCCCGAGGGCAGTGGGGCAGAAGACAGTGGGGACAGTGGGGACAGTGGGACAGGACCAGTGTGGGACAGGACAGTGGGGACAGGACAGTGGGGACAGTGGGGACAGGGGGACAGTGGGAGTGGCGCACCGGACAGTGGGGACGGACAGTGGGGACAGGACAGTGGGGACCCGACAGGACAGTGGGGAAAGTGCAGTGTCAGACCAGGACAGTGGGGACACGTGTTGCGTGTGGGACAGTGGCAGACGCGTGTGGGAGACAGACAGTGGGGACTGAGACAGTGGCCGACTGGACAGTGGGGTCAGGACAGTGGGGGTCAGGACAGTGGGCAGGACCAGCCCCCCCCCCCCCCCCCCCCCCCCCCCCCTCACTGGGCGACTGCTAGGGCGACAGTGGGGACAGGACAGTGAGGACAGTGGGACCGTGGCCCGGGACAAAGTGTGATAGGAAAGTGGGGACAAGTTGTGCCGAGTGGGGAACATGTGGACAGTTTGGAGACAGTGTGAGCGACAGCGACAGGTGGGGACATGCGCGACAGGGTTGGACAAGTGAACAGTGGCGACAGTGGCTGACAGTGGGGACAGGACAGAAGTGGCGAAGCCGACAGTGGAAGCACAGTGCTGGGGACAGGACATTGGGGACAAGGGACAGTGGGACAGAACAGTGGGGACAGGACAGTGGGGGACCGTAGGACAGTGGGACAGGACAGTGGCGACAGTGGCCGCTGACAGGGGCCGTCCCCCCTTTATAGGGGTCAGGGCAACTGGGTGACAGCAGTGGGACAGGGCCAGTGGGGACAGTGGGGGGCAATGGGGACAGGCAGTGGCGGACAGGGCAGTGGGGACAGGACAGGGGGACCAGTGGGCGGACAGTGGTGGCGGACAGGACAGTGGGGACAGGACAGTGGACGGACAGGACAGTGAGGGACAGCGCGCGGCAGTGGGGACAGTGGGGACAGTTCAGGGGACAGGGCCAGTGGGGCGGCCAGATGGGGACAGGGCAGTGGGGACAGTGGGGACAGCGAACGTGGGGACAGTGGCGCCGACAGTGCCGGAGACCAGCAGACAGTGGGATAGCCGGACAGTGGGGCACTAGTGGCAGACAGGTCAGTGGGGACAGGGCAGTGGCGGGACAGTGGGACAGTGGGGACAGTGGAGACAGGACAAGTGGGGACAGGGGGACAGTGGGGGACAGGACAGTGGGGACAGGGCAAGTGGGGACAGGGACAGTGGGGGACAGGGACAGTGGGCCCGACAGGCGGCTATAGCCCGACAGTGGGGACAGGGACAGTGGACCCGGACCCCCCCCCCCCCCCCCCCCCTAGTGGAGGACAGGTGGACTGAATGACAGTGGGGACAGTGGGGACAGGGGGACTGGCAGTGGGGACAGGGCAAGTGGGGACAGGACAGTGGGCGACAGGACAGTGGGGGACAGGACAGTGGGACAGACAGGCGAGGGTCAGTGGGGCAGTGGCGGACAGGGGGACAGTGGGAGAAGGGGCAGTGGGGACAGGGACGTGGGGACAGTGGGGACAGGGACAGTGGGGGACAGGACAGTGGGGGACAGGGCAGTGCTGGGAAGGACAGTGGGGAAGTTGGGGCAGTTCGGGGACAGTGTGGAGACAGTGTGGGGCCGACAGTGTGGGCGACAGTGTGGAGACAGTGTGGAGACAGTGTGGGGACAGTGTGGGCCAGTGTGGGGACACTGTGGTTACGGCAGTGTGCGGCCAGTGTGGGCCCAGTCTAGTGGGGACAGTGTGGGGCGACAGTGGATGACAGTGTGTTCGAGGGGACTGTGCTGTGATCAGGGACAGTGTCGGGACTGTGGGGACAGGGACAGTGTAGTGGACAGTGTGGGGACAGTGTGCTAGAGACAGGGACAGTGGGGACAGTGTGGGGACAGTGTGGAGGTCAGGGACAAGTGTGGGGACTGGTGGCTCAGTGTGGGTGCTATAGTGTATAGTGTTCACGGGAGCAGTGTTATGTCTGGGACAGGGACAGTGGGGACGGTGCCTATGGGACAGGACAGTGTTAGGGGACATTGTCGGGACAGGGACAGTGTGGAGACATTGTGGGGACAGGGACTGTGGGGACAGGGACAGTGTAGGAATAGTGTGGGGACAGTGTGGGGACAGTGTGGAGACAGTGCGGGGCCAGTATGGGGACAGTGTGGAGACAGGGACAGTGTGGAGACAGTGCAGGGACAGTGCGGGGACAGTGGGGGCAGAGACAGTGTGGAGACAGTGCGGGGCCAGTTGGGACAGTGTTGGGGACATTGTGGGGCTACGGGGACAGTGTTGGAACCAGTGCGGAGACAGTGTGTTTAAGGCCATGTGGGCGCCTTCTGTGGGTACGTCCGGACATTATACTGGGGGACAGTGTGGGGAAATTATGGGGCGGACACGGAACTGGGCGACAGTGACGTGCGGGCCGGCAGTGTGGACCAGACAGTGTGGGGACCTTGTAATTGTGTGGACAGTGTGGATAACTGTGTAGGGGGGACAGTTTGGCCCGGACTGGACAGTGTGGGGACGGTGTGGAGACACTGGGGACACAGTGTAGGGACAGTGACAGTGTGGGGGACAGGGACAGTGTGGAGACAGTGTGGCGGACATTGCAGAGAAGTCAGCGTCGCAGGGGACAGGTACAGTGGGGACAGTGTGGGGACATGGACCTATAGTGGGCTATACGTAACAGTGGGGACAGGGAGGACTGGGGGTACAAGGACAGTGGGGACAGTGTGTGCCCCTTGTGGGGGACATGGGACTGTGGGGACTAGGGACAGCACTGTGTGGACCAGTGTGTGAATACAGTGCCCCCTAGCCCCGGCCAGTAGTCTCGGGGATATGGACAGTGTGTGTGCCAGTGTTTAGGTGCCAGTGTGGGACAATGACGGGGCATTGTGGAGAGAGACAGTGTGGCGTGACAGTGTTGGCGGACTGTGTGGGGCAGGGGACAGTGTGGCGGGGGCCAGGCGACTGTGTGGAACAGTGTGGGCCTGGGACAATGTCGGGACAATTGTGGGACAGGGACAGTGTGGAGACAGTGTGGGGACAGTGCGATGAGTCAGTGTGTGGACAGTGTCGGCACGGACAGGTACAGTGGGCCCGACAGTGTGGGGGACTGGGTCAGTGTGGGGACAGGGCCGACCAGAAACGCCTGTGAGACGTGTGGGGGGACAGTGCAGAGTCAGTCGTGGGGGCCCCCCCCCCCCCCCCAGGGGACGTACAGTGGGGGCAGTGTTGGGGACAGGGACAGTGTGCAGGGACAGTGATAGGGGACAGTGTGGGTGACAGAGGACAATGTAGGCCCGAACAGTGTGGGGACCGTGCAGGGACAGTGTGAGGACAGGGACAGTGTAGGGGACACAGTGGGACCGACAGTGTGGGGACAGTGACAGTGGGAACATATGTGGGCGCATAGGGCACAGTGGGCGGACAGTACAGTTGTGGGAACCGACAGAAACAACAGTTTGGGATTGGGATTAGTGGGGGGGCGTGGGGGGACAGTGGGGGCCGTGGGGACAGGACTGTGTGGGCTACCGTGGGTTACAGTGGTCTGGGTGGGGGACAGTGTCGGTAGTGGGGCTGCGTCGGGGACAGTGCCCAGCCAGACTTGCGTGGCGACACGTTGGTCGCTGAGGACAGTTGGCTCAGGCCGCGTGGACCCCCCCCCCCCCCCCTCCCCCCCCCCTAGGACAGTGGAGGTGCGTGTATGGACAGTGGGGGTAGGGGACAGTGTGGACTATCAGGGACAGTGGGGATGGGGACAATGTTGGGGTGGGTACAGTGGGGTGGCAGTGGGGACAGTGCGGAGTGGGGACAGTGGGTGTGTGGATGCGGGGACAGTGGTTTTGTTTGTGGGACAGTGTATTGGGGACCCCCCCCCCCCCCCCCCCCGAATGCGTGGGGACAGTTGGGGGTGTGGACAGTTGAGGTGGGGATAGTGTGGGGTGGGGACTGTGGGGGGGCGAGAGGGAAATGACATCTTCTCATGACCCTAAACCACCTCCCCCATTAGGACACACCCACACTACCTCTGATGCCCTCAGACTATCCTGATCAGACGATAACTGCCGCTTAACCTTGCACTAAATCTGTTTATTCCCTTATCATGTATCTCTCTACACTTTTAATGCATTGATTGTAATCATGTTTTTTGTTTCTGCTGACTAGTTAGCACTTAACAAAAACTCGGGTACACGTGACGTGACTATAAACTAAACTAAACTGAACAACAGGGGTAACAGTTTCCCTACAGGATAACTTTCCCCACCATGCCCCTAAATGTATACCTCTGCCCCCCCCTCCAGAAACATCGACTTCCTTCACCTGGAAACACCATGCAATCAGTACAGCGCAAAAAACAAGCCCCTTCCGCTGACAATTCTCTAATACAAACATGATGCCCTGGACCAACCCTTGTCTATCTGCCCCCATATAATCTATATCCTCCATATATCTGTGTTTCTGGGTTCTCTAAAATCTGTCTATTAAATGCCCTATAATTTTCTGCCTCTACCACCCCCTGCTCAGTGCATTCTAGGAATAATCATGTTTAAAAAAATTGCCCACAACAATCCCCCCATCTTTTAAACGTATCCACTCTCACCTTTAAAGCTGATTCATCAAACACTCCAACCTGTGATATAACACAATAAACTACAATCCCCCCCACCTACCCCCCCCCCCCCCCCCCCCCCCCCCCATGGGCAAAAGGTTCTGACTTTCTACTCCGTCTATGCAATCGATTATTGATATACTTCTATCAAGTTCACCCCGATAACCTCCCGCATTCCAGAGAAAACAGTCTCCACCTTCCCATGCCCTAACTTGATGCCCTCTAATCCTCTTTGCCCATCTCCTTGCCACTCATCTATAGGTGCATTGCACGAGGTTGTACAAGAAGAAAAGAATGCACATCTCGTGTTTTTGTTTTACAGTTTATTCACAATTGCACGCTACTGCTGTGACTGTGGAATATATTATAGCCGGCCGTTATTCCTCAGTTTTGCTGAAAGGATTCAATGAAACCAGGCTTCCAAAAGGAACAGTGAACAATAGCGTTCACTTGTCTTAGGACATCGGCCATACTTTGCATAGTGATTCATATCGTTTTCTGCCCCCGCTCAAGATGTTCAGGCATTCGCTTACCAGTGATTATTACATTAATCGGATAAATTATCACAAATGAGAATGGCCCGCGTCTCTCGTACCTGGAACAATGTAGATCTGGATGACCGTTGGCGTTTATGAGAACAGTGTAACAACATATTGATAAAAACTGTGCAGGCCAGAAGTCTTATTATAAAAAATTCGAGGACGTTTTTAGGTAAGGACATGGCGTTCTGCATGGCTGGAGATGACTGTTTATTTGTTTAATTTGTTTCTGACATTTGTTGTAAAGTACTTAGGAGGTTAGACATAAATGCTGGAGAAATTCAGCGGGTTGAGGCTGCATTTACTGGAGCAAAGGAAAACGTGGCAATGTTTTGGGTTGAGACCCTCTTCTGATATGGGGTGGGGTGGGGGGGGGGGGAGGCCCGAAGAAGAAGAGATAGAAAAAAAGGCCAAATCTCTACTAAACAAGGGAGAGAAGAAAGGAAGAAAAAAAGTAAATGTTTTACAAAAAGGTATGCCTCTTTCTAGCCAACATACTTGTCACCAGGGGGGAATTATTAAACTTTGGTCCACTGATACCCCTACGCCGTTAAGGAAAAGGCTCAAGGCCATGTTTCTCTCTCCATTTTGGAAAATCTGTCCACGCTGCTATTTTCCCTGCTACCGGAGAGCTATAAAGAAGGGTAGTACAGCACGAAAATGGCAGTGACGATGGGACGTAAAGCGGTGTGTCTGACCATTCATGCTGCGCCCATGCTACAAGAATGCCATGAGACGATGTCGACGGGAATATGTTCCAGAACAGTTCTGCCAGACATCCGGGAGTTTCAGAAGGATCACGGACATTCATTTGCAACAATAGCCAGATAACATCGTCCCTCAAGCCGTAAGCCTGTATAGCGTATCCTTGTGTAATCAAAAACCTCAATTGGTGGACAAGGCCATTCGCGTCCTGACTCTGAATGCCCGCCACCGTGCCTTACAACTCCGGCCCTGGCATCTTTTCGCGCAATAGAGTTATCGACTACAAGGCAGAGTCCTACAGATTGACGAAGCGGCGCTGTGAAGGATGCAAAAATGACTCGCGTACATGGACCAGGCAATGGAGTCATAGAAAGAAGCAGCAGGACACCAGATGCCTTTGTGTAGGGGCTACTGGATGTATAACTAACTAACGGAGTAAGCCCCCCCCTTCAATGATAAATGCCTAGGAGCCACCTCCCTAGCCTGATGACCTTGCCTACTCTTATACCACGATTGAAGGGGCAACATCACCCCTAGCTCGCCGTCTCTAAAAAACAACACGCCCAGTGGGCCATGGCTAGAGAGGGCTGGAGAGGAGGCCCAACATGCCTGCGGGGATGTAGCGCGCCTTCTCACTGTCCAGACGCAAGGACGTTGGAGTGAGGGCCTTTGACGCGTGCATCTGTGAACACAGACAGAGAAAAGTTGTATAGCCCCCAGATGGTATATTATGGGCGAAGTACTAAAGTCTTGCCATGCCCATAACTATGCTTGCCTACTCAGTTGTCTCCAGCGACTCACCACAATATTCAACCTCTCCCTGCCGCCAAGCTCCGTGGGGTCCTTGCCTGCCCTTCAAAAGATCCACCATTGCCCCTACCAGTGCACAAAGAATGCCTCACTCCAGCTTTGCTTGTTATAGACTATCGACTGCCCCCCCCCCCTCCCCGCAGTGGCCCTCACCTCGCTGTGCGTCGATGAAATGCTTTTGAGAGATTGAATCAGGGAACCACATAACGCCGCCTTCCTTTCATAGCAACATGGCACCACTGCCATTTCGCATAATGGAACCGATAGATCCAGGATGATGCGATTCTACCAGTTTGCCACACTCGCCCCCTCTCTCTCACTGATAGCCCAAATGGGGGGGTCGGCGTATGTGCAGGCATGACCTGTTCATTGACTTCAGCCTTACAGCTTTAATACCATAGTCCCACAGACTTGCTTAGCCAGCTGCCTATGGAACTGGGGTATGAACATCCCGGGCTAGCCTGGGAGGTCCCTGACTTTACTCCACTGCCCACCCCAGCGCCCCAGGTGTTCACAGGACCACAGGATCCACCCAGACGTTGCGTCCTTAGCCCCCTACTGTACTATTCTCCGTACACACATTAGACTTGCCTGTGGCCGAGGTTCAGCTCCAACTCCATCATCAAGTTTGTGAATGATACTAGGTGGTGGCCCGCCTGATCTCCGATATCGATAGTAATGGCTTCTACCGGAGGAGCGTGGTTGATCTGGCACTCTGGTGGTCCTCCCTCTTCGAATGTCACTAAAACTAAGGAGCCTGCATTGTGGACAAATGTAGTAGGGCACAATATCCAAGGACGTACATGCCACTGGAGATAAATGACACTACTGTGGATAGGGCGAGCTGCTTTAAATACCTGGGAGTCCTCATCACAGAGGATCTGACATGGCGTCAAACAAAACACTGCCGCCCCACAATGGTAAACCGCTGAGTAAGGCAAGTCAGCCTGCCTTTACATCCTCAAGCAGCTGAGCAAATTCAGAGTTTCTCTGAGGATCCTTCAGTGCTATTCTGGGGCTGTAGAAAGCATCTTGTCCGGCAACATCTCAATCTGGCTCTGCCCAGGACAGGAAGGCTCTGCAGAGAGTAGTGCATTTGGCCGAAGGCACTATGGAAACTACACTCGCCCCCCTGTAAGATCTATGCACCAGGAGGTGCAGATCCAGAGCCAGCAACATTATGGGGGACCCCTACCACCCCAGCAATAGACAGTTCCAGCTGCTATGGTCAGGCAAATGCCTCCGCTGTCATGCTGTGAAAACAGAGGATGAGACGGAGTTTCTTCCCACAGGCCATCTGGATTGTAAACTCTTATCTCACCAGGAACTAATTTACTGTATTAATTTACTGTTGTGTCTTAAATTTTTTTTTTTTTTTTGAAACTTGTAAATACTGATTCTGTTCGATTCTGTTCTGTTGTTTTTGCACAATCCACAGGCATTGCCACTTTCAATTCACTGCACATCTTGTATGTGTATGTGACAAATAAAGTTGACTTGAGGCGGAGACAGTGGGCTGTGGGAGAGCTGGGAAGGGGATGGGAAAGAACTAGAAAGCAGGGTCTACCTGAAATTAGAAGTCAATGTTCATTCTGCTGGGGTAAAGTATGATCATCTTACACCCTGCCTGTTTCCTCCATTAATTTTAGGTAACTCATATACAAACACGACCCCCCATTTTCCCCTCCCTTTCCACCTATATTCCTTCCGTTGACTTATCATCTTTTGTCTTTTCATCTCTGGCCTTTGTCCAAACATCTGTTCATGATGCTCTGCCCCTCACCTGCATCCACCTATCTCATGCCAGGATTTGTCCCATCCCACCTCTCTTCCAGCTTCTCCCACCATCATTAAAAGTACTCTAGCAACATTTTGAACACATTTGGACAGGATTAGGTTTAGGAAAGGTTTAGAGGGATATGGGGTAAGCACAGGCAGGTGGAGCATCTTGGTCAGCATATGGAAGTTTGGCCAAAGGGCCCATTTCCGTGTTGTATGACTTTATAACAATCAGTCTGAAGAAGGGTCTTGACCCGCAATGTCAACACTCCATGTACTCCAGAAATGCTGTCTGACCTATTGAGTTACTCCAGCACTTTGTGTCTTTTTTTGTATAGGAGCAAAGAGGTCCTTCTGCAGTTGTACAGGGCCCCTAGTGAGACCACATCTGGAGTATTGTGTGTAGTTTTGGTCTCCAAATTTGAGGAAGACCTCCAAATTTGAGGAAGAACATTCTTGCTATTGAGGGAGTGCAGCATAGGCTCACAAGATTAATTCCCGGGATGACAGGATGTATACACTGGAATTTAGAAGAATGAGTGGATATCTTATTGAAACATATAATATTACGGGATTGAACACGCTTGAGGCAGGAAATATGTTCCCAATGTTGGGGGAGTCCAGAACCAGGGGCAACAGTTTAAGAATAAGGGGTATGCCATTTAGAATGGAGATGAGGAAAAATCTTTTCACCCAGAGAGTTGTGAATCTGTGAAATTCTCTGCCTTCAGAAGGCAATGGAGGCCAACGCTCTGGATGCTTTCAAGAGAGAGTTAGATAGAGCTCTTAAAGATAGTGGAGTCAAGGGATATGGAGAGAAGGCAGGTACGAGGTACAGATTGTGGATGATCAGCCATGATCGCATTGAATGGCGGTGCTGGATTAAAGGGCCAAATGGCCTACTCCTGCACCTATTGTCTAAACCAATATCTGCAGTTCCTTCATTCTTTATCTACACCCTCTTCCCCTACAAATTGATTTTGTGATCAAAAAGCCAAAGGACTCGGTGGGTTGAACAACATCTGTGGGGGGGGGGGGGGGGGGGGAGGGGAGGAGTATCGATGTTTTTGGGAGAGATCCTGTATCAGGACTGAAAATGCCAAGGGCAAATAGCCAGTATTGAGAGGAGAAAAGGAGGGATGAGTAGCAAGCAGAAGGTGACAATGATGGACAGATGGAGCTAGGTGGGGAGGGGTTAGTAAAGGGCAGATGGAATCAGATATCTATTGGCACAAGGAACTGCAGATACAGGTTTATTTAAAAAAAGCATCAAATGAGAGACAAAAGGAGACAGTGAGGATATTTGTCGAAACACTGCGGCCACAGAGCACTGGTATGGAGGGTGTGAATGGTTAGTTCGATAATGGGTGCGATGTTAATGGTCTGCCTTCTGTGTTGAGCTTCTTGGTAAATGGAAAATATTCCATCTCATCCCTGCTGCCTCAAATTGATGGTGGAAAGAGTTTGGGTTATCAGGAGGTGCGTCACTCAATGCATGTTACCCAGCTTCAGAACTGCTTTCATAGCCACAGTGTTTACATGGATGGTCCCTCACTGGCCCCTGTGATGCTCTTGGTGGGAGACTCAGTAATGGAAATGCCTTTGAATAAGTGGCTGGACTTTCTACTCTTGGAGACGATTGCCTGGCATCTTCATTCCGCAGTCATTACCTTCCACTTATTATTTCATGGATATGCACAGAAATAGGCCCTTTGTTCTAGTTTCACAATTCACAACCCCTCCATCATTTACTCTCACACCTTTTGTCTTTTCATCTCTGGCCATTGTCCAACCATCTGCCTATCACCCCCCCCCCCCCACCCCCCACCCCCCCACACACTCATCTGTTACAAACTATTACCTACCAGGCTTTATCCTGCTCCTCTTCGCTTCCAGCTCCCCCATTCCCCTCCCCCCACCTCTGAAGAAGGGCCCCAGCCCAAAACATCACACACCATGTTCTCCAGAGATGCCGTTATTCCAGCACTTTGTGTCTTTTTGTGTAAAGCAGCATCTGTAGATCCTTGTTTTGACATGTTACTGCATTGAGGAAAATGGCAGCGCCTTGCTCGGCTGCACTGACTCCCGATAGGAATAGAATTTTAACAGTAAATAACTCACCTAGTCCAGAGAGTTTGATGGTCACTGTTCAGTGTGACGGGATGCAGGCGTGCAACTGTGAGTTCGTGTTGGAACTGTGTACATCCAGCAGTTCAGCGGTCATGTCCACTCTGGATGCTGTACGGAGTCTCGGACACTGCGTCGGCTGGAACCAGTGGTCTACGAAGCTGCGGAGTCTCCTACCAGCACTGGCCGCACTCAGAGGAGACAGTGCAACAGGAAGCAGAAGCGCGGTGCACGGGGGGGTGGCTAACGGCGAAACTAAAGGCTAACCCCTGCAGAACACCGCTTCCATCTATTCTGCTCGCTAACATCCGCTCCTTGGAGAGTAAGTTGGACTACCTGCGGCTGGATTTGGTAACAAAACGGGAGGTGAGAGATTGCTGCGCCCTGATCTTAACAGAGACGTGGTTAAACTCCTCTGTTCCCGACAGCGCTATTAGCATGGAGGGGCTAGCAACATTCCGGTCGGACAGGAGCTGCGCTCTCAGTGGGAAATCCTGGGATGGTGGTGTGTGCATTTACACTAATAACAGCTGGTGTAATAATGCCACAGTGGTCTCAAATCATTGCTTCCCAGACATTGAGTTTTTGACAATAAAATATCTGCCCAGGGAATTTACTATCATATCCATCACAGCCGTGTACACCCCCCCCCCCCCCCCCCCACACACACACACACACACACACACACAGTGCAAACACTAAGGAGGCAGTGAATGCTCTTTGTTGCTCCGTCAGTGACTTGCAAACTACACACCCAGATGGTGCTTTCATTGTTGCTGGGGATTTTAACCAGGCCAACATGAAGACAGTTCTGCCACATTACTACCAGCATGTGGACTTTGCATCAGGGGAGTGAGCACGCTGGACCTAACCTATACAAACATCAAGAAGGCATTCAAAGCACCTTGGCTCCTCAGACTATATCTCTGTGATGCTAATTCCTGCATACAGGCCCCTGCTTACCAGAGAAAAACCTACTGTGAAGCAGGTTAGGGTCTGGCCAGAGGGAGCTATGACAGCATTACAGACTGCTTTGATTGCACGGACTGGGACATGTTCAAGAAGGCTGCAACTGACAACACACCAACCTGCAGGAGTATGCTGTGTCTGTGTCTGCTTACATGGAAATGTGCATAGAGGATGTCTGTGTCACCAAGACCATCACTATACGGGCCAACCAGAAACCCTGGATGACCTCTGGGGTACGTGGAATGCTGAGAACGTGAAATGCCGCATGTAAATCCGGTGACTTGGTGGCACTCAGCTCCGCAAGAGCCAACCTGAACCGAGTCATCGGGCTAGCAAAGCATGCCCATGGTAAAAAAATCCAGAGCTTCCTTCATGACCCCATGAACACCAGGCGCATGTGGCAGGGAATCCAAACCATCACGGACTATAAGACTGCTCCACCACCCTGTGAAGACAACATTAACTTTGTCAATGAACTCAATAAATATTTTGGACGGTTTGAGGCATTCAACAACACACCTGCGAGGAAAGATATTCCTCATTATGATGAACAGGCACTCAGTCTTGATACAGTGGATGTCTGGAGCACCCTAAAAGGGTGAACACACAGAAGGCGGCAGGCCTTGATAACATACCAGGCCGGGTGCTCTGGGAAGGTGCTGATCAGCTGGCACATGTCCTCACTGACATCTTCAACACCTTGCTGAACCAGGCTGTTGTCCCATCGTGTTTCAAGACTGCCACCATCATACTAGTGCCAAAAAAATCCACAATAACATGTCTCAACGATTACCGCCCTGTAGCACTCACTCCCATAATGATGAAGTGCTTCGAGAGGCTGGTCAGGGACCATATTACCTCCAGGCTCTCCTCCACACTTGGCCCATTCCAGTTTGTTTACAGGCCAAACCGCTCCACAGAGGATGCCATATCCTCCCTACTCTACCTGAGCCTGGCACATCTAGAGGAGAAGAACACACACGTGCGAATGCTGTTCGTGGACTTTAGTTCAGCATTCAATACAATCATCCCTCAGCAAATTGGGTTCATTGAGCCTCAGCACCCCCTTGTGTAACTGGCTACTGGACTTCCTCACTGACGGACCCCAGTCAGTCCAGGTTGGTACAACACCTCCAACATCATCTCTCTGAGCACCGGTTCCCCTCAGGGCTGCTGTTTACCCTGATGACCCATGACTGTTGTGTCAGGGTTAATACAAACCACATCATGAAGTACGCAGATGACACAACAGTGGTGGGCCTTATCCGGGATGACAATAACCTGGCTTACAGGGAGGTGAAACAACTGGTGGACTGGTGCTACACAAATAATCTGATCCTGAATGTTGACAAAACAAAAGAGGTCATCGTTGACTTCAGGAGAAACCAGCACAGACACACACCACTACACATTAATGACATCGATGTGAAGTTGGTCGGTAGCACTATGTTCCTGGGGGTGCAGATCACTAACAGTCTGACCTGGTCACAAAACATCGCATCACTAGTTAAGAGAGCGCAGCAGCGTTTGCAGTTTCTGCGCCGGATGAGAAGAGCTCATCTCCCCCATCCCGTCCTAACCACTTTCTACAGAGGTACCAAAGAGAGCATTTTGACCAACTGCATCTCTGTCTGGTTTGGGGACTGCAAAGCCTCTGACTGGAAGTCCGTGCAGAGAGTTGAGGATGGCTGAAAAAATCATCGGGACTTCTCTTCCTTCAATCCGGGACATTGAGTGCAAACGTTGCTTGTCCAAAGCCAACAGCATTTTAAAAGACCCCACACATCTCCATCATGGACTGTTCACTCTGCTGCCCTCGGGCAAAAGGTATCACAGTATAAGGTGCAGAAAGGCCAGGTTTTGCAACTGCTTCTTCCCGCGAGTCATCAGACTCTTGAATTCCATATAATGTGCCGCCACTATTATCTATTTTATCTTTTTATCTATTTTATCCTTTTGTTATTTTTATGTTGCACGGTGAGCCGGATGCAACAAAATTTTGTTCAGACTTGCATTTGTTGGCGTATTTTTGAATGACAATAAAGTCTTTGATGATTGATTGATTGATTGATTTGGGGTGGCAGGGTGACACAGTGGTAGAATTGATGCCTCAGAGTGCCACAGACCCGGGTTGCATCGTGACCATGGGTGGTGAATGTACGGAGATTGCACGTTTTCCATGTGACCTGCATGGGTTTTCTCCGGGTGCTCCAGTTTCCTCCCACACTCGAAAGACATACAGGTTTGTAGGTTAATTGGCTTTGGTAAAATTGCGAATTGTCCCTAGTGTGTGTAGGATAATGTTAGTGTGCGGGGATCGCTGGTTGGTGCAGACTCTCTGGGCTGAAGAGCCAGTTTCCACGCTATATCTCTAAACTATACTAAAGTAAACTAATGTAATCTTTCAACAGATGTTTTGGCAGCACCATTGATATTACAGCACCCTGTAACTGCAGTGAAAGTTGCTCAACTCATTTGTGTTTCAAATAGTTGGAATACAGATTCAACTTTGTGGTTTAAAGGAAGCAAATCACTTGAAAATAATGAGATTTACTCAATGTCCAGTAACAACAGAACATTAACAATCAAAACTGATAACGTTCAAAACTGTGAATTGTACACCTGTGTGATCAAAAACAAGATCAGCCAGAGCAGGAACACGCATATGCTGTCTATCAATGGTGAGTTTTGTAGAGGTCTTTCATGTTGCGTCACCCAACAGGGCATTTGAAGGTCTGTGCACTGTCTCCTTTAATTGGGAAGAGATTTTGTTTGCATTGTTGTTTTGAGTTAAACTGTGATATTTGTCACTAAATCAACACAAGCAGATGGGCACAAGGGCAGTGGTGGAGGGAGGGATGTGAGCAGTGGTGGAGGGAGGGGGGAGGGCAGTGATGGAGGGAGGGAGGGAGGGCCACTGGTGGAGGGAGGATGGTTGTGGCATAGAGCCTGGCTCTGAGGCACTGCGGGGAAGGATGAAGTCAGGCACAGCAATGATGATAAGAGACTGAATAGTTAGGGGACAGTCGGGAGATTCTGTGACAGAAATTGTGGTCACCTCTGCATGGAGCCATAGGAGATGGGTATTTCTCCTCGTTTTTACTGTAGATTAGGACATGAGTGGGGAACCTGGGACAGTTAATGGAATTGTGATTAATCTATATTATGGTTGAGGGTGTGCAGATGACATGTAGATAAATCTCTTTGGCCTGATCAAAAATATCCAAGGACACTGGGAAGCTAGAAAATAAATTACTGGTGCCCTGGCTGATAGACAATAGACAATAGGTGCAGGAGTAGGCCATTCGGCCCTTCAAGCAAGCACCGCCATTTAATGTAATCATGGCTGATCATCCCCAAGCCCTACCCCGTTCCTGCCTTCTCCCCATATCCCCCGACTCCGCTATTTTTAAGAGCCCTATCTAGCCATCTCTTGAAAGTATCCAGAGAACCTGCCTCCATCGCCCTCGGAGGCAGAGAATTCCACACACTCACAACTCTGTGTGAGTAAAAGTGTTTCCTCGTCTCCGTTCTAAATGGCTTACTCCTTATTCTTAAACTGCGGCCCCTGGTTCTGGACTCCACCAACATAGGGAACATGTTTCCTGCCTCTAGCGTGTCCAAACCCTTAACAATCTTATATGTTTCAATGAGATATCCTCTCATCCTTCTAAACTCCAGAGTGTACAAGCCCAGCCACTGCATTCTCTCAGCGTATGACAGTCCCACCATCCAACCTTGTAAACCTACGCTGCACTCCCTCAATACCAAGAATGTCCTTCCTCAAATTAGAGGACCAAAACTGCACACAATACTCCAGGTGTGGTCTCACTAGGGCTCTGTGCCACTGCAATATGTGTATATTTGGAATCATTATTAGTCAGGGGTATGTTCCAGAAGACTGGAGGATGGATAATGTCTCTGTTTAAGAAGGGCTACCAGGAAAAGCCTGGAAAATATTGAGCCATGAGCTTAACAACTGTGGTAGACAAGTTACTGGAGAGTATTCTGTGGGAAAAGATATATGCTCTGTTTATGGTGTGGAACACAATATTAAATATAATGCTGTAAGAGTGCTGTTATGATCTGTAGAACCAAAGAGAATAAATGTCTAAAATGTCCTGCTTTTAAATTGTCTGAAAATAAACTTTAGTGTCTAGTAAGGTAAAATATCGTGGGCATTTTATTACAGATCAAATGACAGATGATGAGGACATTTATAGGCAATAACATATGCTGTATGTACATGTGAATATTCTCTTGTGTAAGTTTGGTGCGAGTACAAATGTGGTGAAGATGTCTCTGTTTAGAGCATATTGCACACCACTCTATACTGCGCACCTGTGGTCAAACTCCGGAAAGATAAGTTTGCAGAGACTAAAGGTGGCCTCTAATGATGCCATGAGAACACTGCTAAGGAAACCTAGATGGTGTAGTGCTAGAAACATGTTTGTGGCTGCAGGAGTCAGTACTTTAGAAGCCATCCTAAGAAATGTATAAATGTATTTGCAGGACAAATGACTCTAAAAATGTAATTATCGTGGCTTTGTCAAAGATAAGGTTTAGCACTACACGCTACGAATCCCAGTTATGGAGACACTGGTATCGTTGTCTCGTTGTAGGACACTGATCGTTCTTTTTATTCTGGATTTTAAATCATGTATTGTGTTTTTGTATATAATTTATGATGCTTTTATAAGTAATATACTCTTCTTTTATATGTATTTTATGGTGTTTTTATATGCAATGTATTTTATGTAATGTCTCTTCTCTGGACCTTGAGTCTGAAATAAAGTGTAATAATAATAATATATGCATTTGGATAAACAGGGGCTAATTAATGAGAGTCAGCATGGTTTTGTACATGGGAGATAGTGTCTTATGAATCTGATTGAATTTTTTGAAGATGTAACTAAAAAGGTTGATGAGGGCCAAGCTGTAGATGTTGTCTATATGGACTTCAGCAAAACATTTGATAAGGTTCCAGGTGATGGGCTGCCTGGGAAGATGAGATTGCATGGGATCCAGTGAGAGCCAGCTGACGGGATAGAGAATTGACTTCAAAGAAGGGAGCAGTGGGTGATGGTGGAAGGTTGTTTTTTCAGACTGGAGACTGTGACTAGTGGGGTGCATCAGGGATCGGTACTGGGCCCATTGCTGTTTGTCATTTATATCAACAATTTGGAGGAGTACAAGTTATGGTTATTAAGTTTGCAGATGACATTAAAGTGGGTGGAATTGTAGATGTTTATCAAAAATGGCAGCAGGATGGTGATTAGTTGGGCAAGAGGGCAGAGGAATGGTTGGTTTTAATGCAGATAAGTGTGAGTGTTGCATTTTGGGCAGGGCAGGGCATGTTCTGCACATGAATGGGAGGGCCCTGAGCAGTGTTGCAGGGCAGTGGGATTTAGGAGTGCAGTGAGATCGTTCCATGAAAATGGTCATTGGCCTTTATCTACAAGGTATTGAATATAGAGGTTGGGCTGTTGTGTTACAGTTGAACAAGATATTGGTGAGACCGCACTTGGAGTATTGTGTTCAATTTTGGTAACCCTGTTGTTAAACTGGAAAGAGTGCATAGAGGATTTACAAGGATGTTGCCCGTACTTGAGAGCCTGAGGTATAGGGAGTTTGAGCAGGTTGGGACTTTATTCCTGATCTGGGAATGATTAGTTCAGGAGTCTGGTAGAGGAAGCTGTTTTTAAGTCTGGATAGCCGGGCTTTCATGCTCTTGTATTTTCAGGTAGAAGAGAGAAAAGTGAATGGTCAAGGTGGTGGGATCCTTAACTATATTTTCAGTCTTACTAATGCAGCATATTGTGGAGAGGATGAGAGGAGTTCGTATAGAGGTATCATGAGGGGAATAGATTGGGTAGTTGCACAGAGTCTTTTACCCAGAGAATGGGAATCAGAAAACCAGAGGGGTTAGGTTTAATGTGAGAGGTCAAAAATGTAATAGAAATCTGAGGAGCAACTTTTTACACACAGAGGATGGTGGGTATATGGAATGAGCTGCTAGAGGAGGAAGTTAAGGCAGGTACTAAAGCAACATTTAAAAGGTAATTTATCATTTAAAAAATACCAGATGATTATAATACCAGCTTAAGTTAAATGGATCCTACAGGTACATGGATAGGAAAGTGTTAGAGGGATTTGAGCCAAACACGGGCAGGTTGGACTAGCACTGATGGAGCATCTTGGTCAGCATCAAAGGGCCAGTTTCCATGCTGTATGTGCCGCCACTATTAAATGAATATTTGTCGTGGCGTGACGTGTTACTTGCTGCTTTTACATTACATGGAGTTGTTATTAATTTCTGCATGTTGTATTTACAAAGATTGATTTCAGTTTCCTGTTTCAGGATTGGTGCTACTCAATCAGTACTCTTTTATCTCATCCATAATTGCTCTGGTGAGCACAACAACATCTTTTGCTGCATCCGTCTTCATTATCTTTTTTGCTCTGGGGACGTACAGAGGTAACACTTGTACTGTGTAACTCATTATATCATGAGTTTGTGTATTATGCATCTGTACCCGACGGTGAAATGAGTGTCCGTCTGTCTTTCCAGTGCACAAGCGGCATGTACAGCTGACGGCTTTCTTTGTATTCTTCCAGCTACTCAGCCTTATCACTTTGTTGTCTGCTTCACTCTTCTGTATTTTTGATCCAGGTCAGTATCCCAATTCACATTTGGATCTGTTTATTGTCAAATACACCAGGGGGCAATGTCCATACAGTCATGAAGATATTACAACAATAAATACGAGCTCTAAAGAGCATAATGGTGCAAGATTGTCATGTAATATGAAATAGTGCACAAAAAAAGAATGACAATAAAGAATGAGGTAAAGTTATGAGTAAGAGTACGCGGCAGCCCTGTAGGAACAATAAGTTCAGGAGTCTGATAGACGAGAGAAGCAGCTGTATTTAAGTCTGGATATGTGGACTTTCAAGCTTCTGTATCTTCATAAGGTAGAAAAATGTAAAGGGAATGGTCAAGGTGACAGGATCCTTGATAATATTTCCTGTCTTACTAAAGCAACGTACCATGAAGATGAAGTGCCAAGCCTGAGTTAGACTGGGCTGTGAACACTGACCTCTGCAGGTTCATGTGGTGAATAGCAGAGCAGTTGATATTCCAGGCTACGATGCATCCCGTTAGAATACTTTCTGTCGTGCATCTGTACTCGTTCGTGGGAACTAAATCCCCATAGACTTATTTTTCCTGCAGTCAAATTACAAGTGTATATATTAAAATTCTCATATGCGTCCCATTTCATGCTCAATATCAGGGAAGAGCTGAAACAACTGTGATGCGTTGATCTTGAAAAGCAAACTCTGTTCTGGCATGCAGTTCATATTTTTTCGCACACGTTTTGATTTCCTTTTCTAGAGTTTCCCATCGCGTACAGGATTATCGAAGGCTTTGGATTTTTAATGGTGGTAGCAATGATTGTTTATATTCTCGTGGTTTACTTGCATCCTGAAACAAAACTCCAAAGATCGTTTTTGATTAAGAGGAGTAAGTTTAAACAATTATGTTTGAATATTTTTGTAGATACTCTTCTCCAACTTAGAAACATAGAATCATAGAAAATAGGTGCAGAAGTAGGCCATTCGGCCCTTCGAGCCTGCACCGCCATTCAATATGATCACGGCTGATCATCCAACTCAGTATCCCGTACCTGCCTTCTCTCCATACCCACTGATCCCTTTAGCCACAAGGGCCACATCTAACTCCCTCATAAATATAGCCAATGAACTGGCCTTAACTACCTTCTGTGGCAGAGAATTCCAGAGACTCACTACTCTGTGTGAAAAATGTTTCCTCATCTGGTTCTAAAGGAATTCCCCCTTATTCTTAAAATTCCCCCCTGTTCTGGACTTCCCCAACATCAGGAACAATCTTCCTGCATTTAGCCTGTCCAACCCCTTAAGAATTCTGTAAGTCTCCATAAGATCCCCCCACAATCTTCTAAATTCTAGCAAGCACAAGCCAAGTCTATCCAGTCTTTCCTCATATGAAAGTCCTGACATGCCAGGAATCAGTCTGGTGAACCTTCTCTGTACCCTCTCTATCGCAAGAATGTCTTTTCTCATATTTGGAGACCAAAACTGTACGCAATACTCCAGGTGTGGTCTCACCAAAACCCTGTACAACTGCAGTAGAACCTCCCTGCTCCTATACTCAAATCCTTTCGTTATGAATGCTAACATACCATTTGCTTTCTTCACTGCCTGCTGCACCTGCATGCCTACTTTCAATGGTTGGTGTACCATGACACCCAGGTCTCGTTGCATCTCCCCTTTTCCTAATTTGCCACCATTCACATAATAGTCTACCCTTCTGTTTTTGCCACCAAAGTGGATAACCTCACATTTATCCACATGATACTGCATCTGCCATGCATTTGCCCACTCACCCAGCCTATCCAAGTCACCTTGCAGCCTCCTAGCATCCTCCTCACACCTAACACTACCTCCCAGCTTAGTGTCTTTCGCAAACCTGGAGATGTTGCATTCAATTCCCTCGTCCAAATCATTAATATATATTGTAAATAGCTGAGGTCCGAGCACTGAGCCTTGCGGTACCCCACTAGTCACTGCCTGCCATTCTGAAAAGGACCCGTTTACTCCTACCCTTTGCTTCCTGCCTGCCAGCCAGTTCTCCATCCACATCAATACTGAACCCCCAATACCGTGTGCTTTAAGTTTGTATACTAATCTCTTATGTGGGACCTTGTCAAAAGCCTTCTGAAAGTCTAGATATAACACATCCACTGGTTCTCCCTTATCCACTCTGCTAGTTACATCCTCGAAAAATTCTATAAAATTCGTCAGAAATGATTTACCTTTTGTAAATCCATGTTGACTGTCTAATGATTTCACAACTTTCCAAATGTACTGCTATCCCATCTTTAATAACTGACTCTAGTAGTTTCCCCACTACCGATGTTAGACTAACTGGTCTGTAATTCCCCGTTTTCTCTCTCTCTCCTTTTTTAAAAAGTGAGGTTACATTAGCTACCCTCCAATCCTCAGGAACTATTCCAGAGTTTTAAAAAATTATCACTAATGCATCCACTATTTCTGTGGCTACTTTCTTGAGTACTCTGGGAAGCAGACTATCTGGCCCTGGGGATTTATCGGCCTTTAATCCATTCAATTTACCCAACATCACTTCCCGGCTAACCTGGATTTCACTCAGTCCCTCCACCTTATTTGACCCCCGGTCCCCTGCTATTTCCGGCAGATTATTTATGTCTTCCTTAGTGAAGACAGAACCAAAGTAGTTATTCAATTGGTCTGCCATGTCCTTGTTCCGCATGATCAATTCACCTGTTTCTGACTGCAAGGGACCTACATTTGTTTTAACTAATCTCTTTCTCTTCACATATCTATAAAAACTTTTGCAGTCAGTTTTTATGTTCCCTGCCAGTTTTCTTTCATAATCTATTTTCCCTTTCCTAATTAAGCCCTTTGTACTCCTCTGCTGGACTCTGAATTTCTCCCAGGTAGGCTGCTTTTTCTGGCTAATTTGTATGCTTCATCTTTTGTTTTTATACTATCCCTGATTTTGCTTGTTATCCATGGATGCACTACCTTCCCTGATTTATGCTTTTGCCAAACTGGGATGAACAATTGTTGCAGTTCATCCATGCAGTCTTTAAATACCTTCCATTGCACATCCACTGTCAACCCTTTAAGAATCACTTGCCAGTCTAACTTGCTCAATTCACGTCTCATACCTTCAAAGTTACCTTTCTTTAAGTACAGAACCCTTATTTCTGACTTATTAGTTCACTCTCCATCCTAATGAAGAACTTAACCAAATTATGGTCACGCTTGCCCAACGGGCCACGCACAACAAGACTGCTAACTAACCCATCCTCATTACTCAATACCCAGTCTAGAATAGCCTGCTCTCTCGTTGGTTCCTGTACATGTTGGTTTAGAAAACTATCCCGCATACATTCCAAGAAATCCTCTTCCTCAATACCCCTGCCCATTTGATTCACTCAATCTATATGTAGATTGAAGTCACCCATTATAACTGTTTTACCCTTGTTGCACGCATTTATCATTTCCTGTTTGATGCCATCCCCAACTCCACTACTACTGTTAGGTGGCCTGTACACAACTCCCACTAGAGTTTTCTGCCCTTTAGAGTTTCGCAACTCTACCCATATTGATTCTACATCCTCCAAGCTAATAATCTGCCGGAAATAGCAGGGGACTGTGGGTCAAAGGAGGAATTGAGTGAAATCCAGGTCAGTCGGGAAGTGGTGTTGGGTAAATTGAATAGATTAAAGGCCGATAAATCCCCAGGGCCAGGTAGGCTGCTTCCCAGAGTACTTAAGGAAGTAGCTCAGGAAATAGTGGATGCATTAGTGATAATCTTTCAAAACTCTTTAGATTCTGGAGTAGTTCCTGAGGATTGGCGGGTAGCAAATGTAACCCCTCTTTTTAAGAAGGGAGGGAGAGAGAAAACGGGGAATTACAGACCAGTTAGTCTAACATCGGTAGTGGGGAAACTGCTAGAGTCAGTTATTAAAGATGGGATAGCAGCACATTTGGAAAGTGGTGAAATCATTGGACAAAGTCAGCATGGATTTACGAAAGGTAAATCATGTCTGACGAATCTTGTGGAATTTTTCGAGGATGTAACTAGTAGCGTGGATAAGGGAGAACCAGTGGATGTGGTATATCTGGACTTCCAGAAGGCTTTCGACAAGGTCCCACATAAGAGATTAGTATACAAACTTAAAGCATACGGTATTAGGGGTTCAGTATTGATGTGGATAGAGAACTGGCTGGCAAACAGGAAGCAAAGAGTAGGAGTAAACGGGTCCTTTTCACAATGGCAGGCAGTGACTAGTGGGGTACCGCAGGGCTCAGCGCTGGGACCCCAGCTATTTACAATATATATTAATGATCTGGATGAGGGAATTGAAGGCAATATCTCCAAGTTTGCGGATGACACTAAGCTGGGGGGCAGTGTTAGCTGTGAGGAGGATGCTAGGAGACTGCAAGGTGACTTGGATAGGCTGGGTGAGTGGGCAAATGTTTGGCAGATGCAGTATAATGTGGATAAAAGTGAGGTTATCCACTTTGGTGGCAAAAACAGGAAAGCAGACTATTATTTAAATGGTGGCCGATTAGGAAAAGGGGAGATGCAGCGAGACCTGGGTGTCATGATACACCAGTCATTGAAAGTAGGCATGCAGGTGCAGCAGGCAGTGAAAACAGCGAATGGTATGTTAGCTTTCATAGCAAAAGGACTTGAGTACAGGAGCAGGGAGGTTTTACTTCAGTTGTACAGGGTCTTGGTGAGACCACACCTGGAGTATTGCGTACAGTTTTGGTCTCCAAATCTGAGGAAGGACATTATTGCCATAGAGGGAGTGCAGAGAAGGTTCACCAGACTGATTCCTGGGATGTCAGGACTGTCTTATGAAGAAAGACTGGATAGACTCGGTTTATACTCTCTGGAATTTAGGAGATTGAGAAGGGATCTTATAGAAACTTACAAAATTCTTAAGGGGTTGGACAGGCTAGATGCAGGAAGATTGTTCCCGATGTTGGGGAAGTCCAGGACAAGGGGTCACAGCTTAAGGATAAGGGGAAATCCTTTAAGACCGAGATGAGAAAGACTTTTTTCACACAGAGAGTGGTGAGTCTCTGGAACTCTCTGCCACAGAGGGTAGATGAGGCCAGTTCATTGGCTATATTTAAGAGTGAGTTGGATGTGGCCCTTGTGGCTAAGGGGATCAGAGGGTATGGAGAGAAGGCAGGTACGGGATACTGAGTTGGATGATCAGCCATGATCATAATGAATGGCGGTGCAGGCTCGAAGGGCTGAATGGCCTACTCCTGCACCTAATTTCTATGTTTCTATGTTTCTATGTCCTTCCTTTCTATTGCATTAATCTCCTCTCTCACCAGCAACGCTACCCCACCTCCCTTTCCTTTCTGTCTATCCCTCCTGAATATTGAATATCCCTGGATGTTCAGCTCCCAGCCTTGGAGCCATGTCTCCGTGATCCCAACTATAGCATAGTCATTAATAGCTATCTGCGCATTCAACTCATCCACCTTATTACGAATGTTCCTTGCATTGAGACACAAAGCCTTCAGGCTTGTTTTTACAACACTCTTACTCCTTATACAATTATGTTGACAAGTGGCCCCTTTTGATTTTTGCCCTGGAAACCCACCACCTCTTATTCTCTGTTTATTATTTTTTTCTTTTCCCCCCTACATGTTGAGTCTGAGTGATTAGCTTCTCTGCCTCCTGCCTCAGACCCTGTCTACTGGCTTTCTCTATTTGAGTCCCTCCTCCCAACCGTTCTATTTTAAAGTCCCCCCGGTAGCCTTTGCAAACTTGTATCATGTTGAAATATTTTGCTTCTGAAATTGCAGGCAGGAGCGCAACATTTTGGATGACCTCATTATTCTTGGATGAAATATTTAATTAGCTGTACGAGTTTGAAAAAAACCTTAGATTTTATTATTTTGATCACTCATATCAGGATATCATGGATCACCAATGTCAAACATTGAGCAAGACAGGATGATGTGTGTCCAATAGGATGTTGAGGACAGTTTCCAATGAAGCTGTTCATGAGGTCATAAGTCATAGCAGCAGAATTAGGCCATTCGGCCCATCAAGTCCACTCTGCCATTCAATCATGGCTGATCTATCTCTCCCTCCTAACCCAATCTCCTGCCTTCTCCCCATAACCTCTGATATCGTACTAATCAAGAATCTATCTATCTCTGCCTTAAAAATATCAATTGACTTGGTTTCCATGGCCTTCTGTAGCAAAGAATTCCACAGATTCACCACCCTCTGACGAAATAAATTCCTCCTCACCTCCTTCTTAAATGAATATCCTTTAGTTCTGAGGTGATGACCACCAATCCTAGACTCACTCTCTAGTGAATAATTCCCTCCACACCCACTCAATCCAAGCCTTTCACTACTCAATACGTTTCAATAAGGATCCCCTTATCCTTCTAAACTCCAGTGAGTGCAGGCCCAGTGCCGTCAAATGCTCATCATAGGTTAACCCACTCATTTCTGGGATTATGCTTGTAAAACTCCTCTGGACTGTTCTTCCAATACGGTGCCCAAAATTGTTCACAATACTCCAAATGCGGCCTGACCAGCGCCTTATAGCCCCTCAGCATTACATCCCTGTTCTTGTCTTTCTCCATAGTAGAGCTAATGATTATTGTAATATTGCATAGTAGGCTGAATATTGCAGTAGGGTGATCTGGGAGGGATGGACATCCACTCCACTGCTGAAGGTCCAAGCCAGATGACTTCCAAGCATTTACAATTGTCCTCTGTGCTGGCCTCCTACAGAGGTGTGGACAATATCGTGGAAATCTGAATCTACATGAATTACATTTACAGTTTTGTCCAGAGCAAGGCCAACCTCCAGTTGATCCTCACCCCAAAACGTCAACTTTGTCGATTGATTCTCTGAGCTCATCCAGCAATTTTGTTTTGTTGCTCCTGATTCCAGCATCTACAGTCTCTTGTGCCTCCAACGTACTATCCCACTACGGCAGCACTAATGCTTTATCCGTTTTCATTCCCTTTCTCCCACACGGTGCACTTATATAGGTGAGGCATAGAAGCATTCAAAATTAATAGGCATCAAATGGGATGAGAGTATTTGGGCCAAAAGACAGGCATGGCTGTGGTGTGCTGATGGGGTTGTTTCACTGATTCTATGACTATATGCCAGTGGGATTACAACAATAAACAGACAAATGCACAGACATTCATAAAGATCCATTACTGAAGTACCAGTGAAATATGTTTTGGGTTGTGGGGTATATGAGCATGCGCGTGCATCTACCTGTGTCACGGCCTCTAATGGAATCTCTTTGACAGAACATCGTTATGTTTTCCTGGTGTATGGAGTCCTGTCAATGTTAATTGCAGCTGCACCAATTTACAGAGCACATTACAACAGTGAGTATTGATGCTGATGTGAACAGCACAAACACTGATGATTACTTTGTATTGTGTAAGTCAGGCTCAGCATGTTGTGTCCAGCAGCCCAAATCTCTTTAGCATTTCCTTTGTCAGTGCACAGTCATCCTTCACCAGACTCCTGCCCAATTCACAGAGATCTACAGTGTCCATAGAGCATCATTCACAGGTCTACACTCTCCCACCTGGTCCACATACCTTCACTCACATGTCTACACTCCCACCTGGTCCACAGAGCATCATTCAATAGACAATAGGTGTAGGAGTAGGTCATTCGGCCCTCCGAGGCAGAGAATTCCACAGACGTCCACTCTCTGTGAGAAAAAGTATTTCTTCGTCTCCGTTCTAAATGGCTTACTCCTTATTCTTAAACTGTGGCCCCTGGTTCTGGACTTCCCCAATATCGGGAACATGTATCCTACCTCTAGCGTGTCCAAACCCTTAACAATCTTATATGTTTCAATGAGATGCCCTCTCATCCTTCTAAACTCCAGAATGTAAAAGCCCAGCTGCTCCATTCTCTCAGCATATGACAGTCCCTCCATCCCGGGAATTAACCTTGTAAAGCTACGCTGCACTCCCTCAATAGCAAGAATGTCCTTCCTCAAATTATGGGACAGAGAGTGGTGAGGCAGTGGAATTCTCTGCTTCAGAGGGCGGTGGAGGCAGGTTCTCTGGAATCTTTCAAGAGAGAGCTAGATAGGGCTCTTAAAAATAGCGGAATCAGGGGATATGGGGAGAAGGCAGGAACGGGGTACTGATTGGGGATGATCAGCCATAATCGCATTGAATGGTGGTGCTGGCTCAAAGGGCGAATGGCCTACTCCTGCACCTATTGTCTATTGTCAGTACAGTACAGCACAAGAACAGGCCCTTCAGTCCATGATATTTGTGCCCAACATGATGCCAAGACCCTATTCTTTATCTCCCTGCCCATGAGCCATATCCTTCCATTTCCTGCATACCCATGTGCCTAAATAAATGCCTCTTAACTGCCACTATTTTGTCTGCCTGCACCATCACCCCCTGCAGTGCATTCCAGGCACTCACCTCCCCCTGTGTATAAAAGAACTTGCCCCGCACATCTCTGAAAAGCTTTCTCCCACTCAGCTTAAAGCGATGCCACTAGAATGATGTTTCCATCCTACTGACTGCCTCTCATAATTAACAATTTTTTATGGTAAGTCTTGTTTCCATGGCTGGGGAAGATCATGCCTGCATCAACCCGTCAAACTTCAATGTCATTTTCAGGCAGATCAGCTCCCATTCTCTTGAGCTCCAGGGGATAAATGTCCGGTCTATTGGCTCTCACTTTCCTCCACAATCCCCTATGCATTAGCCCAGTAAACCCTTCCACCTTGCCTGGTCTATTAGCTCTCACTCCATAATCCCCGTGCATCTGCCCAGTAAACCCTTAAGGGCCTGTCCCACCAGCATGCAACTGCATGCGGTGAGGGTGACCTAACGTGGTCGCTTGAGCCGTCCGGCCTCGCAGGGGCCGGTCCCACTTCGATCGCCGCAGCCGTATGGCGTTGCGTGGAGCTGGTCCCGATATCGCGCGGGGCTCCTAAAAACTGACTGTGTTCAAAAATTCCGCGCGGTAACGGCCTGTCGGCCCACAGCTGCATTGAGGACGTGCGCACCGCCTCGACGTTGTGCCTCTGTGTCCCTCTCTGTGTGCCTCCGTGTCCCTCTCTGCGTGCCTCCGTGTCCCTCTCTGTGTGCCTCCGTGGCCCTCTCTGTGTGCCTCCATGACCCTCTCTGTGTGCCTCCGTGGCCCTCTCTCTGTGTGCCTCCGTGACCCTCTCTATATGTGCCTCCGTGACCCTTTATATATATATACCTCCGTGACCCTCTGTATATGTGCCTCCATGACCCTCTCTGTGTGCCTCCGTGACCCTCTCTGTGTGCCTTCGTGACCCTCTCTATATGCGCCTCCGTGACCCTCTCTGTGTGCCTCCGTGGCCCTCTCTCTGTGTGCCTCCGTGACCCTCTCTATATGTGCCTCCGTGACCCTTTATATATATATACCTCCGTGACCCTCTGTATATGTGCTTCCATGACCCTCTCTGTGTGCCTCCGTGACCCTCTCTGTGTGCCTTCGTGACCCTCTCTATATGTGCCTCCGTGACCCTCTCTGTATGCCTCTGTGTCTCTCTCTCTGTGTCCCTCTCTGTCCTTGCGAACTTGCCGCGGACTTCGCTCCAACTTCGCGCCACTTCGCGCCACTCACCCGACCTCCGCGCGGTCCCCGCTGTCGGTTTGGTCGCGCTCGCCGCATGCAGGCGCATGCTGGTGCGACCTGCCCTATACGAGGATCACTCGGCTCCGCCCGGCCCCCGCTTCCAGTTTGGTCGCGCTTGCTGCATGCAGGTCGCATGCTCGTGGGACAGGCCTTTACACATTGTCTGGTCTATTGGCTCTCACTTTCCTCCATAATCCCCTGTGCATCAGCCCAGTAAACCTTTACACCATTGCCCAGCAGTGATATCCTTCCCTGCACAGGCTGGGACAAATTGTTGTACATTTCCCCAGTTAGTTTTAGTTTGAGGTGCAGTGCGAAAACAGGCCTTTGATCCCATCGAGTACATGCCTCCCAGCAATCACCCCGTACACGAACACGAGGGATAATAAGCATATAAACCTGTACGTCTTTGGAGTGTGGTAGGAAACTGGAGCACCCAGAGAAAACCCACGTGGTCACGGGGAGAACGTAAAAACTCTGTACAGACAGCACCCGTAGTCAGGATGCAACCCGGGTCTCTGGTGCTGTAAGGCAGCAACTCCACTGCCGCACTACCATGCCACCTGGTTGCAGCTCATTTTGTTGTACTATTTAAATGCGGGTTTGAATTTTATCAGGAAAAATTGATATAATTAATTGCTGATTTTTACTAACAATTATCATTCTCACCCCACAGTTAAAATCTGCCAATTTCCCATCATAGAGACTTCAGGAACTGCTGTCTCTGCTGCGATGACCTATATTTTCATTGCATGGTTGATATTTATCATATTTATCAAGTATAGTAAGTGCTCATTTTGATGCTTTATCAACACAGTGAGTCTGTGGAATTCTCTGCGTCAGAAGGCAGTGGAGGCCGATTCTCTGGATGCTTTAAAGAGAGAGTTAGGTAAAGGTAGCGGAGTCTGGGGATATGCGGAGAAGGCAGGATTGTGGATGATCAACCATGATCACGATGAATGGTGCTGCTGGCTCGAGGGGCTGAATGGCCTACTTCTGCACCTATTATCTGTGGTTGAAAAACTATCATTATATTTACTGCATATCTTGCGTACGTGAGGTACCTGAACGTGAGGATAGCTAACATTGTCCTCTTGTCCAAAACAGGCAGCAGTGATAAGCCAAGAAACCACAGATTTGTGAGCCTGATGTCCGTGGTGGGGAAGTTCATGTTACAGGAGTAGAATTAGGCCATTCTGCCCATCGAGTCTACATCGCTATTCAATCATGACTGATCTCTGCCTCCTAATCCAATTTTCCTGCCATCTCCACAAAACCCTTGACACACATTCTAATCAAGAACTTGTCTATCTCTGCCTTAAAAATATCCACTGATGGCCACCACAGCCCTCTGTGGCAATGAGTTCCACAGATTAGCTACCCTCTGACTAAATAATTTCCTCCTCACCTCCTTTCTAAAAGAACTCCCTTTAATTCTGAGGCTATGACCTCTGGTCCTAGACTTTCCCACCAGTGGAAACATCCTTATTGAAGGTGCATGGATAGTACCTCAAGATATTAGAGAAGAACCTGACGTACAAGATTTATGTCCACTTAGAAAATGAGGGAATGATTAGGAGTCAGCATGGATTTGTGTAAGTGAGATCTAATCTCACAAATGAGTTTTTGGGGAGGTACCTAAGAAAAGCGATGAAACTAGAATGGTAGATGTGGTTAAAATGATCTTCATTAAGAGTTTTTCAAGGTCCCAAGGGGTAGGCTGGTCCACAAGGAAAACAAACTGGGTCCAAAATTGGCTTGGTGATAGGAATCAGTGGTTGGTGTTGGGTGTTTTTCCCAGTGGATATCTGTCACTACTGGTATAGCATGGGGATATCAGTGTGAGGTGTTGTTGTATAAATTATTGGTGATCTGATTAGCAAGTTTGCAGCAGACATAAAACTATTTGAGTCGTAGATGGTGAGAAGCTTTTCTTGGCTATAGTGGGAAATTGGTTGGGCAGATTGGTGGCAGATGGAATTGAATCCATTCAAATGTGGTGAAGCACTTTGGAAAGTTAAATTCCCAGGATGGAGGAATCATATTAAAGGGGACATAGCTTTAAGGTTAGAAGGGCAAAATTTAAAGGAGATGTGCGGGACACGTTGTTTACTTGAAGCGGGTGGTGAGTGCCTGGAACGTGCTGCCTAATGGTTGAAGCTGATACGTTAGTGGCATTTAGAAAACTTTTGGATTGGCAGGGAATGGAGGGATACAGGTTATCTGGAATGACTGCCAGGGGAGTTGACGGTGTTTAATTGTCCAAATGCCATTTAATGACAAGAAAGGCAAAGAGGTCTATGGACAAATGGGATTGTATAGATGGGCACCATAATTAGCACGAGTGAGATGGTCTGAAAAGGTCTACATCGAAGTTAGTTCTGACTTAATTCATCTTTTTGTACTATCCCAATGCCGGTATATCCTTTCTTAAACAACGGAACCAAAGTTGTGCACATTCCTCCAGGTGTGGCCTCGCCAGTACTCTGCGCAATTGGAACAACACTTGCCTTTTTATCAGCTCCAGACTCTTGCAATAAATATAAATGATCCAATTGCCTCCCTGATCACGCTGGGATTGCCTATAAACATTCTGTGGTATAGGCAGAAGAAAACATCGCCATGACTAATGCTGAAACATCTGTGTAAGCTCTGTCTCCCACACTCACAGAACCCATCCAGAACCCTCAGCTGTAAGCTGCCTCTTTCTACTGGGTCCTTTCATCAAGGCACAAGTGAGGTCGGAATGAATAGGAGCCCTGGGCATGGAGCACTGGTGCTGATCAGGTTACCAGCAAATTCCCAGTCACAGAACCACTAGCAAAATGTATCATTCCACACAGTCTGAGTGCAAATGGGTCTCAACAAACACTGAAGCTAGTCACCGGTAACATAGAAAGAGTGATGGTTCACCCCTCATTCACACAATCTTTGCATTTTATTCACAGTGAAATCATGGACCAAGGTTCGTAGACGCAGCAGAACTCAGTCACGATGAGGTATTGTGCTGTCGTGAGGTAAACACAAGTGCAGAAGCAACATCTGACCGTGGGATATGACTGTAACCTGAGTCTGAGCATGCGAGTGGGTACCCGTCTCACATTAAGATATGCCGTCTAGTCTTTGACATTTTCACCCTGGAGGAAACAAAAAGTTCTGACTGTCAACTCTATCTATGCTTCTCATAATTTAATAAAAATTTACCAGGTTTCCACTCAGCTTCTGCGCTTCAGAAAAATACAATCCAATGTTTCCTGTTCTCGTTGGTTTAGAGACAGTGTTACAGTTATAAAACATGGATAGAGGTCCTTGAGCCAACTCATCCAGGCATGTACACACACAGGCACTGACACATACGTACCCACACATACACACAGACAGATACATATACACACATACACACATGTACGTACACACATGCATGTATACAAACACACAGTACACACTTACATGCACATATATGAAAACACATGTGCATACATGAATCAGTATAAACTCACATGTCCACATGCAGTTGTGCATACACATGCACGTATATACGTAAACGCACACATGCATACACACACGTGTAAAAGCACACACAAGCACATGTGCATGCACATGCATGTACATATGCATGTATACACATGTACATGCACACACAAATATGCATTTGGATGTAAACAGGCACAGTTGCACATACACACGATGTACATGCACACTCACATACCTAGACATGTACATACACATGTATGCTAACACACACATCAGTACACACATGTACACACATACACATGTTTATACGTGTATATGTGTAGTAGTACATGTGTACATATATGCATGTATGTATACACATGCATGTGTTTGCACGTGTGCCAGTGCATGTGATTATATGTGAGTGCATCTGTTTATGTGGGTCTGTGTGTATACATGCATATATATGTATATTTGCATACATATTCATATGTACGTCTGTGAGTACTAATGTGTGTACACGCACACAAACGTGTATTCACACATGTACTGACGTACGTACGCGAATATACATATGCACGCACATACATTCATGTAAATATGCGCGTACCAACACGCACATACACACGCCGGTACTAAGATGCATGTGCACATATACATGCAGGTTCAAACACAAGGCTGTCCAGTCCACTCCAGGGATTGCTGCTTGTATTTATTTCCCAGTGACCACAGTTCGGCTGAGATGAGGGCAGCAGGATCCCTACTTCACGGCTTGGCAGCGCGGGCAAAGTCCGCTCAACAACACGGGTTGTCTCGTCATGAACCTCATTCAACCTCAGAGTCATGTTCCGTTTTGGCAAGGGTGCAACACCAAACCTGGAACGGTGGAGAAACAGAGTGCTGGAGTAACTCAGCGGGTCAGGCAGCATCTGTGGGCACATAGATAGGTGATGTTTCGTGTCGGAACCCTTCTTCAGACCAAGTAAAAACACAAAGTGTTGGAGTAACTCAGTGGGTCAGGCAGCATCTCTGGAGAACATGGCTAGGTGATGTTATTGGACTGGACCCTTCTTCAGGCTGCAGATTAGCAGTCTGAAGGTTCCTGACCAGAACTGTCATCTATCCATGTTCTCCAGAGATGCTGCCTGGCCCTCTGAGTAACTCCAGCACTTTGTGACTTGTTTTGTTACCAAGCAGCTGAAATTCCTTGTGTCTGCATACAACAGTACAGGCCGTCTGGCCCACAGTCTGTGCCAAATATGATGTCAAGTCCATATCTCTTTCGCCTGCACATGATTTCATGCTCTGGCTTCCTCCCACACTCCAAAGACATACAGGTTTGTAGGTTAATTAGCTTTGGTAATTTGATAATTGTAAAATTGTCCCTTGTGCGTGGGCTGGTGCTAGTGTACGGGATGATTGCAGGTCAGTGTGCACACGGTGGGCAGAAACACCTGTTTCTGTGCTATATGTCTAAGCTAAAACTAAAAGGTTGTTTCCACTAGTGAGCTAGTCTAGGACCAGAGGGAACAGCCTCAAAATAAAAGGATGTACTTTAGAAAGGAGATGTAAAGGAATTTCTTTAGCGAGAGGGTGGTGAATCTGTGGAATTCTTTGCCACAGAAGGCTGTGGACGCCAAGTCATTGGATATTTTTAAAGCAGAGATTGACAGGTTCTCGATTAGTAAGGTCGTCAAAGGTTATGGGGAAAAGGCAGGAGAATGGGGTTGAGAGGGAAAGATAGATCAGCCATGATCGAATGGTGGAGTAGTTTAGGAGGGTTGAACATCCTAATTCTGCTCGTATGTCATCATATTTTCTGACAAAGTGAAATGCAAGCGGCTGTTTTGTGCAAACAGCAATTAATCAACAGACAATCAACTACTGCCCCCAGGTGGATATCATCATGTGTGCAACAAACATTGATTGGCCACTGGTGGGTGAAGGGTTAATGTGGTAATTGGCTTGATTGGAGCTGATTAGGGAATTGTCAGCTGCTGTGTATAAAAGGGGGAGTTGTGTAAGTGTTTGAGTGCAACTGTTCTGATGTTGGGTTATGGAGTCGCACCTTGCAAGCAGTGCTCGAGGCAGAGGGTCTGAGGCAGAGGGTCTGAGGCAGAGGGTCTGAGGCAGAGGGTCTGAGGCAGAGGGTCTGAGGCAGAGGGTCTGAGGCAGAGGGTCTGAGGTGTATTTGTCTCCAGGACAGAAGGTGGATGAGAACACTATTGCTTTCTCTTAAAGTGTTTGTGTCTTTGATTAATTCTCGAGAATTGCCCTTTCAATTGTTGTCATTTGAAGTGTCCAGGGTTTTTAATAATTATCTTTTCTGTGTTGTATCTCAAAACTATCAAAAATAGCTAATGTTATCCTACTTTTCAAGAAAGGAGCGAGAGAGAAAATGGGGAATTACAAACCAGTTAGCCTGACTTCGGTGGTGGGGAAGATGCTGGAGTCAATTATTAAAGGGGTAATAATGGGGCATTTGGATAGCAATAAAATTATTAGTCCAAGTCAACATGGGTTTATGAAAGGAAAATCATGCTTGACTAATCTTCTGGAAAATTTTGAGGATGTGTCAAGTAAAATAGATGAAGGGAAGCCAGTGGATGATTGATACATATACATCTATTGATGCTTCTGAACACATCATCAGTTATGTAACTTGGGGTCATTGGGTGTTTTGGGTCTTTCAACATCAGACACCCTCGTCCAGGCGACCCAGCTGTGGTTGAACAGACGACAACTTGTGTTCAGGTGGCATTCACTCCTCCCCATGGACCTTCTCTTCTGATCCAGAGCCATCTCGAGGACTTCTCTGCTGCCTCTGTGGTGTTCTTCTCTTCACCACTCCATTGATGCCCATAAAGTATTAAAGAGGTAATAATGGGGCATTTGGATAGCAATAAAAGGATTAGTCCAAGTCAACATGGATTTATGGAAATATAATTATGCTAGAATTTTTTGAGGATATGTCAAGTAAAGTGGATGAAGCAGAGCCAGTGTATGTAATGTATCGACTTTCAGAAAGTCTTTGATTAGGTCCTGCACGGGGGGACTGGTAACTAAAATTAGAGCACATGGTAGGATGTTGACATGGATAGAACATTGGTTGGCAGACAGGAAGCATAGCGTATGAGTGAACAGATCCTTTTCAGAATGGCAGGGAGTGGAGTGCTGCAAGGCTCGGTGTTGGGGCCGCAACGGTTTACCATATATAAATGATTTGGAAGAGGGAATTAGGAGTAACACTAGCAAATTTGTGGATAACACAAAGCTGTGAAGAGGTGGTTAGGAGGTTACAGGGTGACCTGGACAGGTTGAGTGAGTGGACAGATGCAATATAATATAGATACATGTGAGGTTATCCACTTTGGTGGCAAAAACAAGGGGGCAGATTATTATCTCAATGGGGTTAGGTTAGGTAAGGGTGAGGTGCAGTATGACCTGGGTGTTCTTGTACACCAGTCACTGAAAGCTGGTGTGTAGGTGAAGCAGGCAGTGAAGATAACTAATGGAGTGTTGGCCTTCATAACAAGAGGATTTCAGTATAGGAGTAGAGAGGTTCTTCTGCAGTTGTATAGGGCTCTGCTGAGACCACATCTAGAGTATTGTGTACAGTTTTGGTCTCCTAATTTGAGGAAGGACATCTTTGTGATTGAGTCAGTACCACGTAAATTCACGAGATTGATTCCTGGTATGGCAGAACTCGTATGAGGAAAGATTGAAAAGACTAGGTGTTGTGAGGCAAATGAAACTTTCACTATTTGTAATTCACTTAACTTTATTGAAGCTTATTTCTTTAATACATAAACTCAGAAATGTCTGGCAAATATGGCTGATTCCGCATGCTTTCCCGCCCGAAATACTTCACACTTGCGCACACTCCGGAAAGGTCCTGCACATGCGCACACTCTAGAAGAGCCCCACACGTACACCCACTTCATTCTCCCCTCCTATTTATAAGTTGAGACGGTCAGGAGGTTTAATACGTCTTGATGACCGTCGCAGCACTGGAGCTTCAGGAGATAATGGTGTTTCAATAGCTGGTGGTAGATATATTGCTTGGTCATCAACTTCATTCGTATTGTTATTTAGATTTACAATTTTAGAATTTCTTATAGAAGGTTCCATAGGGGATGCTGGAAGTGTTGGAGGAAGTTCTCGATTAGTGTTATCAAGAAGTGATGGAGAAGACTGGCATGGTGCAAGGTCATGGAGTGAGACAGTTGACTGACGACCATCCCGATACTTGATAGTTGCATAAGAAGGATTGACACCAGTCAGTTTAACTTAATCAGCAAAAGGCTCGTTCTTATTTAATTGGACATAAGCAACACGGTCCCAGGGCTAGTCAACCATGATGGTAGAGAAGTACCACTAGAAGAATGCCGTTTGAAGTTAAAGAACTGCTCGTGTGGAGTAGCAGTTGACATTAGAGATCTGATGGAACACATTCCCAATGCTGATCTGGTATGTCATTTGACTTTAAAGCCAGTTTCACTGCTTTCCAAATGATTCCGTTATACCTCTCAACCTGACCATTTCCAATAGGATGATATGGTGTTTACTTGTTGCAGTTCCTCTCTTAGAAAGGTAGTCCTTTAAATCTTTTGACATAAATGAGGTGCCCCAATCAGAATGTATGTAACTTGGAAATCCACAGAATGAAAACAGTTGATCTAAACATTTGATAACCATAGCAGCTGACATATTTGGACAAGGAAAGGCAAATGGAAACCTTGACTATTCGTCAATTAAGGTAAGAAAATAATAATTTTGAGAGGAGGATGGTAAAGGCCCTTTCAGGTCAATACTTAAACGTTCCATAGGTTGAGTCGCTTTGATCAATCTTCCTTCTTCAGGACGGCAGAACCTTGGTTTTAATTCAGCACATATTCTACATGAAGCACTCGTCATCTTCACATCTTCTGTAGAGAAAGGTTCTGAAAAAAAGTTTTTGGAACTAACATAGTGTAACAAATGAGTGACTCCAGGATGACACGGCCCATTGTGAAGATCAATTAGTGCAGAAGAATGAACAGAGGCACAAAATGCTCGAGTTAAAGTATCCAGAGCAACATTATCCTTACCAGGGTGATACTCAATTGAATAACTATATGCAGATAATTCAATCCTCCATTCATGAATTTTACTGTTTTTAATCTTCCTTTCCAATTATCCAGCATAAAAGCTATTGAACGCTGGTCTGTTATCGAAGTGAAGTGCTGGTGAGCAAGGAAATGACTCGATTTTCTCACTGCTTCAATAATTGCTGTAGCTTCCTTTTCGATGGGTGGCTAGTGCAATTCACTACCTTGGAGAGTACGAGACATGAAAGCCACTGGTCGTCCTCCTTGATTTAATGTTGCTGATACTGCTAAATTAGAGGCATCACATTCAACAACAAAGGGGGAGATCCTCATCGTTGGTGTGTAATGTTGCAGATTCCAATTGTTTCTTTAAAGAAGTAAAGGCACCAATTGCTGTAGAATCAAGGGGGAAGGATTTTGCTCTAATTAAAGGCTGAATTTTGTCAGAAAAATTTGGTATTCATTTAGCTTAATATGCAAACGTCCAGAGAATCAGTAGAAATTGTTTCCGTTTTCTCCATATTTGTACTTGGGTGAAATTATTTTGTGGTAGTTGCAGCAGAATACACATTAGATGAGCCATAAGCATCTGAATTTTTATGAACCAAGTGTAAAGAGTAAGCTTGATTGTAAGCTGACTAAATCCAAGGTTTTGTGTTCAAATAGTATCGGCCATATTAAAGGCAATGCCAAACCATTGATAACAGTCTAGAATAGCTTCCTGTTGATATTGATCAACCGTAATTGCTTTGAAGGCAAAGTCTTTACAAAGGCTTTGAAGTTCTTGTAAAAATTCATCAAGTGACCCACCAGGTTTTTGTTTCCGAGTAGCAAGGAGGTGTCTAGCGAATATCAAAAGGGGCCACTTGTCAACATAATTGTATAAGGAGTAAGAGTGTTGTAAAAACAAGCCTGAAGGCTTTGTGTCTCAATGCAAAGAACATTCGTAATAAGGTGGACGATTTGAATGTGCAGATAGCTTTTAATGACTGCTATAGTTGGGATCAGGGAGATGTGGCTCCAGGGGGACCAAGGCTGGGAGCTGAACATCCAGGGATATTCTATATTCAGGAGGGACAGACGGAAAGGAAAAGGAGGTGGGGTAGCATTGCTGGTGAGAGGAGATTAATGCAATAGAAAGGAAGGACATTAGCTTGGAGGATGTGGAATCGATATGGGTAGAGCTGCGAAACTCTAAGGGGCAGAAAACGCTAGTGGGAATTGTGTACAGGCCACCTAACAGTAGTAGTGGAGTTGGCATCAAACAGGATATTCAAAATGCGTGCAACAAGGGTAAAACAGTTATAATGGGTGACTTCAATCTACATATAGATTGGGTGAATCAAATTGGCAGGGGCGCTGAGGAAGAGGATTTCTTGGAATGTATGCGGGATAGTTTTCTAAACCAACATGTAGAGGAACCAATGAGAGAGCGGGCTATTCTAGACAGGGTAATGAGGAAGGGTTAGTTAGCGGTCTTGTTGTGCGTAGCCCCTTGGGCAAGAGTGACCAATATATGGTCACGTTCTTCATTAGGATGGAGAGTGACATTGTTAATTCAGAAACAAGGGTTCTGAACTTAAAGAAAGGTAACTTTGAGTGTATGAGACGTGAATTGGCCAAGATAAACTGGCAAGTGATTCTTAAAGGGTTGACGGTGGATATGTAATGGAAGGCATTTAAAGACTGCATGGATGAGCTACAACAAATGTTCATCCCAGTTTGGCAAAAGAATAAATCAGGGAAGGTAGTGCATCAGTGGATAACAAGGGAAATCAGGGATAGAATCAAAACTAAAGATGAAGCATACAAATTAGCCAGAAAAAGCAGCCTACCAGAGGAATGGGAGAAATTCAGAGTCCAGCAGAGGAGGACAAAGGGCTTAATTAGGAAAGGGAAAATAGATTATGAAAGAAAACTGGCAGGGAACATAAAAACTGACTGCAAAAGTTTTTATAGATATGTGAAGAGAGAGATTAGTTAAAACAAATGGAGGTCCCTTGCAGTCAAACAGTTGAATTGATCATGGGGAACAAGGAAGTAGCCCCAGAAATAGTGGATGCATTAGTGATAATTTTTCAAAACTTTAGATTCTGGAGTAGTTCCTGAGGATTGGAGGGTAGCTAATGTAACCCTACTTTTCAAAAAGGGAGGGAGAGAGAAAACAGGGAATTACAGACCAGTTAGTCTAACATCGGTAGTGGGGAAAATGCTAGTCAGTTATTAAAGATGGGATAGCAGCACATTTGGAAAGTGGTGAAATCATTGGACAGAGATTGGAGTTATGACAGTCAGCATGGAGTTATGAAAGATAAATATGTCTGACAAATCTTATAGAAATTTTCGAGGAAGTAACTAGTAGAGTGGATAAGAGAGAACCAGTGGATGTGTTGTATCTGGACTTTCAGAAGGCTTTTGACAAGGTCCCACGTAAGAGATTAGTATGCAAACTTAAAGCACATGGTATTGTGGGTTCAGTATTGATGTGGATAGAGAACTGGCTGGTGACGGGAAGCAAAGAGTAGGAGTAAACTCATTCTTTTCAGAATGACAGGCAGTGACTAGTGGCGCACCGCAAGGCTCGGTGCTGGGACCCCAGCTACTTACAATATATATTAATGATTTGGATGAGCGAATTGAATGCAACATCTCCAGGTTTGCGGATGACACTAAGCTGGGGGGCAGTGTTAGTTGTGAGGAGGATGCTAGGAAACTGCAAGGAAAACTTGGATAGGTTGGCTGTGTGGGCAAATGCATGGCAGATGTGGATACATGTGAGGTTATCTACTTTGGTGGCAAAAACAGGAAAGTAGACTATTAGCTGAATGGTGGCCGATTAGGAAAAGGGGAGATGCAACCAGACCTGGGTGTCATGGTACACCAGTCAGTGAAAGTAATCAGGTGCTGCAGGCAGTGAATACAGCAAATTGTATGTTAGCAATCATGGCAAAAGGATTTGAGTATAAGAGCAGGGAGCGTCTACTGCAGTTGTACAGGGTCTAGGTGAGGCCACACCTGGAGTATTGCGTACAGTTTTGGTCTCCTAATCTGAGGAAAGACATTCTTGCCATAGAGGGAGTACAGAGAAGGTTCACCAGACTTATTCCTGGGATGGAATGACTTTCATATGAAGAAAGACTGGATAGACTTGGCATGTACTCGCTAGAATTTAGAAGATTGAGGGGGGGATCTTATAGAGACTTACAAAATTCTTAAGGGGTTGGACAGGCTAGATGCAGGAAGATTATTCCCGTTGTTGGGGAAGTCCAGAACAAGGGGTCACAGTTTATGGATAAGGGAGAAGTCTTTTAGGACCAGGATGAGAAAATCATTTTTCAGCGTGGTGAATCTCTGGAATTCTCTACAACAGAAGGTAGTTGAAGCCAGTTCATTGGCTATATTTAAGAGAGAATTAGATGTGGCTAATGGGATCAGGGGGCATGGAGAGAAGGCAGATACAGGATACAGAGTTGGATGATCAGCCATGATCATATTGAATGGCGGTGCAGGCTCGAAGGACCAAATGGCCTACTCCTGCACCTACTTTCTATATTTCTATGTACAGGCATTGATGCCCATGGTATACAGCAGCAGGTGGCAGTCACAGAACAGTGTTTTGTTTAGCTGGGGTGTTGCTGAGACAGTTGATTAAGTCAATGTATTCTGATAACTTACACGATTCACTGCTGTGGTCGCATGCAGTGGGCCTTCCTGGAGATTTATCTCCAGGCACTGTCCACGTGTCTGGGTGTTCATTTTAGAGAAAATATAATTTTGTCACCTGGTGCTCTGTTTATTACTCTGCTACGTTTTTCTAATTATGGTCGAGGCACCAAGAACCTGTGGTGCCCATCCAAAATGTGCCCAATCTCCTTCATTGCCTGATAGATGGGCTGTCAACTTGGTGAGTATGTGTTTGTGGTTAAAGGTGTGAAGCAGAATGTTGGGAGGATTCAAATTATCAGCCTCGAGCTCATCTACTTTACTACTTATACTTTGCACATTTATATACAATACTTTTAATTCCTTACGCATCTCACCTTTCACAATGATCACTATTACACTTGGCCATACTCTCCTATCCCTTTGAGCTTTCTTTCCTGTTAATTTTGGGGTCATTAACCATCCCTTTACACTCTTTCTCTTTAACTCCATCCTCGACTATCCCATTTGGCACCCCAAACCCCCCTTGTTCAGTTTAAAACCACCCGTGTAGCAGTGGCAAACCTGCCTGCCAGAATGTTGGTTCCCCACCTGTTAAGATGCAATCTGTCCCTTTTGTACAGTTCCCCCTTACTCCAAAACAGATCCCAGTGATCTAAGAATCTAAATCCCTGCCCCCTGCACCAGTTACTCAACCACACATTCAGGTTCTGTATCTCCACGTTCCTGCTCTCGCCAGCACGAGGAACTGGAAGCAAACCGGAGATAACAATCCTGGAGGTCCTGCCTTTCAGCATTTTTCTGACGTCATTTTCTCTAAAGTCATGCTGCAGAATATTCATCCACTTCTTTCCGACATAGTTTGTGCCGACATGCACTACCACTTCCGGCTGTTCACCTTCGCCCTTGAGGATTTTTTGCACTCTGTCCATGACATCCTGGATCCGGTCACCAGGAAGGCAGCGCACCATCCTCAAATCCTGTTTGTTACCACAGAAACCCCTGGGCTTGGACTTTGGGGGTTGGAGCTTGACTTTAGGGTTGGTTTAGCTCCCTGCCCAAGACAAGCTCCAGATATTATGGAATTCCCTGCCACAGAGGGCAGTGGAGGCCATAGAGAGAACTTAAGGGATTTCAGAGATTTAAGAGAGAATTAGATGGAGTTCTAGGGGCTAGTGGAGTCGAGGGATATGGGGAGAAGGCAGGCACTGGTTATTGATAGGGAACGATCAGCCATGATCACAATGAATGGCGGTGCTGGCTCGAAGGGCCGAATGGCCGCCTCCTGCACCTATTTTCTATGTTTCTCCAAACCCCAAGCCCGAAAAGCGACGAAAATTCAAAACTGTAAAAGCAACGTAAATTCAGGACATGAAAAGCAACAAAATTACACGAACAATAAAGCAATGAATTTTAAGAACGTGAAAAGTGATGGAAATTCAGCAAGTGAAAAGCAACGGAAATTCAGCACGTGAAAAGCGATGGAAAGTTAGGATTCGATAAGGTACGAAAATTCAAGACGCTAAAACGATGGAAAATTTTGGACGCAAAAAGCGACAAATTTGGCATTTGAAAAGGGGTAAAATGTCAGGATGCAAAAAGTGACGAGAATTCAGCATGCAATAAGTGAAGAAACCTCAGGATGTCAAACTCCAAGCCCAAACTCGAGTTGCTATGGAAAGTATGAGATTCAAAGAAGAGGTAGTACGGACGATTTTGAAAAATATAAAAGGGGATAAGTCTCCAGGTCCTGACGGGATATTTCCTAGGACATTGAGGGAAGTTAGTGTCGAAATAGCAGGGGCTATGACGGAAATAGTTCAAATGTCATTCGAAACGGGAATGGTGCCAGAGGATTGGCGTACTGCACATGTTGTTCCATTGTTTAGAAAGGGTTCTAAGAGTAAACCTAGCAATTATAGACCTGTTAGTTTGACATCAGTGGTGGGCAAAATAATGGAAAGGATACTTAAAGATTATTTATTTATATATATAAAAAAATAAAATAAAAAATCGCTTCCAGGAATCGCCACGGAGGCTTCTGTCATGATCCCCAAAGGTCTGATTAGGAACAGTCAACATGGATTTGTGCCTGGGAGGTCATGTTTGACTAATCTTGAATTTTTTGAAGAGGTTACTAGGGAAATTGATAAGGGTAAAGCGGTGGATATTGTCTATCTGGATTTCAGTAAGGCCTTTGACAAGGTTCCACATGGAAGGCTGGTTAAGAAGGTTCAATTGTTGTGTATTAATGGTGGAGTAGCAAGATTAATTCAACAGTGGCTGAATGGGAGAAGCCAGAGAGTAATGGTGGATGGCTGTTTGTCAAGTTGGAGGCCGGCGACTAGTGGAGCGCCTCAGGGATCTGTGTTGGGTCCACTGTTTATCATATACATCAATGATCTGGATGATGGATGATGGTGTGGTAAATTGGATTAGTAAGTATGTAGATTCGATTCAATTCAATCTTTAATTGTCATTGTGCAGTGTACAGAAACAATGCAGTTAGCATCGCCTCTGAAGCTCATTCCAGAAAAAGGGGGGGCACAGCTACCACTCTCTGAGTAAAGACGTTCCCCCTCATGTTACCCCTAAACTTCTGTACCTTCATTTTCAAATCATGTCCTCTTGTTTGAATCTTCCCTACTCTCAATGGAAAAAGCTTATCAACATCAACTCTGTCTATCCCTCTCATCATTTAAAGACTTCTCTATCAAGTCCCCCCCTTAACCTTCAGCGCTCCAAAGAATAAAGACCTAACATTTTCAACCTTTCTCTGTAACTTAGTTGCTGAAACCCAGGCAACATTCTAGTAAATCTCCTCTGTACTCTCTCTATATTTTAGTTGACATCTTTCCCTATAATTTTGGCGACCAAAATTGTGGTACAACCATACTCTCCAGAATTGGCCTCACCAATGCCTTGTACAATTTTAACATTACATCCCAACTTCTATACTCAATGCTCTGGTTTATAAAGGCCAACACACCAAAAGCTTTCTTTACCACCCTATCTACATGAGATTCCACCTTCAGGGAACTATGCACAGTTATTCCTAGATCCCTCTGTTCAACTGCATTCCTCAATTCGGTACCATGTACGTCCTATTTTGATTTGTCCTGCCAAGATGTAGCACCTCACACTTATCAGCATTAAACTCCATCTGCCATCTTTCAGTCCAATCTTCCAAATGGCGTAAATCTCTTTGTAGACTTTGAAAATCTACTTCATTATCCACACCACCACCTATCTTAGTATCATCTGTCTCCACGTGCCTTAAAACCACCTCCATCGTGCCAGTGCCAAAACACTCCACTGCGGCGATCCTCAACTCCTTCCTGGGCGGAAGGAGTAAGTTAATAGTAAGTGGTTGCACTTACTCCCATCATCACCAAGTGCTTCGAGAGGCTGGTCCTGGCACACCTCAAAGGCTGCCTACGTCCCACACTGGACCCTTATCAGTTTGTCTACCGCAAGAATAGGAGTACGGAGGATGCCATCTCAACAGCACTCCACTCCCACGCCCTCCTCGCGCCCTCGACAACAGACCTCGGCGAGCAACAAGGGAGAATGCTTCGTGTTCCTTGACTTTATGCTCAACATCATTCACTCGCGCTCTCAAAATTATCCCCTCATGCCCTCAAACTCGACGATCCTACCATCAACCTTTCGACACTGGGCATCAACCTTTCCCTCTGCAACTGGATACTGGACTTCCTGACTAACAGACCACAGTTTGTTTGGTTGGACAACCACACCTCAACCTGAACACTGGCGTTCCACAGGCTGTTTACTGAAAAAAAGGGGAGCCCCCTCCCCTACTCCCTCTTCACCTATAACTGCACACCTGTACATGTTTCTAACACCATCATCAAGTCTGCAGATGATACAACGGTGATTGGCCTCATCAGCGACAACGATAAGTCAGCCTATAGGGAGGAGGTTCAGCTCCTAGCAGCATTGTCTGCTGACTCCAAGATGACCAAGGAGCTCACTGTGGACTACAGAAGGTCTAGGAGCTGCACACACACCCCCATCCATATTAACAGGACGGAGGTGGAACGTGTTTCCAGTTTCAGGTTTCTGGGCATCAACATCTCTGATGACCTCTCTTGGACCCACAATACCTCTACACTGGTGAAGAAGGCTCACCAGCATCTCATTTTCCTGAGGAGACTAAAGATGGTCCATCTGTCGCCTCAGATTCTGGTGAACTTCTATCGCTGCGCCATTGAGAGCATCCTTACTAACTGTATCACAGTATGGTATGGCAAGTGCTCGGTCTCTGACAGGAAAACACTGTAGAGGGTTGTGAAAACTGCCCAATGCATCACGGTTCGTCACTCCCCTCCATTGAGTCTGTCCATAGCAAGCGATGTCTGCGAAGGGCGCGCAGCATCGTCAAGGACTGGTCTCACCCCAGCCACAGGCGGGAGGCGTTACAGGTGCCTCCAATGCCAGACCAGCAGGTTCAGGAACAGCTTCTCCCCTGTGGCTGTTACAATACTTAACTCTGCACCTCGGTGATTGCCAGTCACCCCCCCCCCCCCGGTGAGTGAGTGTATTTTACCATTCATTATTCCAAGTTCGTTCTTCAGAGGAGATGCTAACTGCATTGTTTCTGTACTGTACACTGCACAATGACAATTAAAGATTGAATTGAATCATCTACACACTTACTAATCCAATTTCCCACACCATCATCCATCATTGATGTATATGATAAACAGTGGACCCTATCCACTTTACTTTTAAATGTTAAAATTGATCCTGCCTCCACCACTTCTGCTGGAAGCTCATTCCACACAGCCACCACCCTCTGAGTAAAGAAGTTCCCCCTCGCGGTAACCCCTAAACTTCCGTCCCTTAATTCGCATGTCAGCCCTCAGGTTTGAATCTTCCCTACCCTTAATGGGAAAAGCTTATCCACGTCAACTCTGACTATCCTTTCATCATTTTACAGCCCTCCATTTCTCTTCTACATCCTCCATAAACAGTATCCCAATTCACTCCTTTTAAATCTTACGCATTTTCCTCAAAGTTAGCCTTTCTCCAATCAAAATCTCCACCCTTCCCGTCTACTCTCCTCCATAATTATATTGAAACTAAAGTAAATGTGATCACTGGTCCCGTAAGTGCTCACCAACCGCATACCTCCCGTCCACCTGACCCATGCCTCATTCCTAACAGGAGGTCCAGCACTGCCCTTCTCTGGTCCGATACTCTATGTACTGCTGCAAAAACTATCCTGCACACATTTTACAACTCCAAACCAACCAGCCCATATTACAAGAATGTGTTCCAGTCATTTTTGGAAAATTGAAATCTCCCACAATCACTACCTTGTGCTTACTACTAATATCTGCTATCTCCTTATTTGCTCTTTCAATTCTCGCTCCCCATTTGGCGGTCTATAATACACCCCTAAAAGTGTTGCTACACCGTTCCCACTTCTCAGTTCCACCCAAATAGCCTCCCTAGTTCACGTCTTGAAATTTCGTCGCTTTATTGGCCTGAAGTTTTGTCGCTTTTCGCGTCCTGAAATTTCATCGCTTTGCACGTCCTGAAAATAAGTCGCTTTTTGCATCATGAAATTACATGCTTTTGGCATTTTCAGTTTTCGTTGCCTTTTCGCGTCCTGAATTTTCATTGCTTTTTGCGTGCTAAATTTTCCTTGCTTCTCGTGTGCTGAAATTTCGTCATTTTTCCTGTGCTGAAATTTCATCGCCTATTGTGTGCTGAAATTTCATCGCTTTTGCAAGCTGAAGTTTCTTCGTTTTTCGCGTGTTGAAATTTTGTCACTCTTCATGTCCAGAAGGTTCCTTGCTTTTGTGTGCTGAATTTTCATCACTTTTCACATCCAGAAGGTTCGTCACTTCTCACGTGCTGAAATTTCATCACTTTTCGCAGGCTGAATTTCGTCGCTTTTCACGTGCTGAGGTTTCGTCGCATTTCACATCCTGAAATTTTGTCGCTTTATGCGTCCTGAGGTTTCGTTACTTTTTGAGTCCTGAATTTACATCAATTTTCGGTAGCGGAACATTTGTCGCATTTCGCATGCTGAATTTTCGTCGTTTTTCGCGCCCTGAAGGTTAATCGCTTTTCACGTCCTGAAGGTTTGTGTGATCAGCCATGATCACAATGAATGGCGGTGCTGGCATGAAGGCTGAATGGCCGCTTTCTGCATCTATTTTCTATGTTCCGTCGCTTTTCACATGCTTCATGTTTCATCGCTTTTCGCGTGCTGAAATGTCGTCACTTATCGCAGTCTGTAATTTTGACGTGTTATGCTTCCTGAAATTTGGTCACTTTTTACGTCCTGAATTTATCGCTTTTCGCGTTTTGAATTTTTGTCGCTTTTTGCGTCCTGAATTCTTGTTTTCCATTCGCGAGCTGAGTTTCATCACTTTTCGCATCCTAAAGGATCGTCACTTCTCACGTGCTGAAATTTTGTCGCTTTATGCATCCAGAGGTTTTGTCGCTTTTTGAGTCCTGAATTTACCTCACTTTTAGGGTGCAGAATTTTTGTTGCATTTCGCATGCTTAATTTCGTTGCTTTCGTTGCTGAATTTTCGTCCGCATTTCACGTTCTGAAAATTCATCGCTTTTCATGTCCTGAATTTTCATCACTTTTCGCGTCCTGAATTTCCATCGCTTTTTGCGTGCTAAATTTCCATCAGTTTTTTTGCAGCTAAACTTTTCTTGCTTTCGGCGTGCTGACTTTTCGTCGATTTTTTCGTAAGGGGTTAACATTTCGTTGCTTTTCACTTTCTGAAATGTCATCGCTTTATTTTTCCTGTAATTTTGTCACTATTTGTGTCCTGAATTTACATTGCTTTTGGCATTTTGAATTTTCATCACCTTTCACATCCTAAATTTTTGTTACTTGTCGTGTGCTGAATTTTCTTCACTTTTCGGGTGCTGAATTTTCGTCGCTTTTCACTTGCTGAATCTTCGTCGCTTTTTGTGTGCTGAAATTTCAGTGCTTTTCCTGTCCTGAATTTTAGTCGTATTTCACGTCCTGAATTTCCATCACTTTTTGCATCCTGAAGGTTCGTCGCTTTTCGAGTGCTGAATTTTCATCGCTTTTCTCATGCTGAATTTTTGTCACTTTCCTGTGCGAATGTTGTCACTGTATCGCATCCTACAATATAGCAGTTTATACATCCATAGGTCTAATTTTTGTCGCGATAAAGTCTCCAGGGGTATGGGGGGGGGCATCCTGAAATTTTGTCTTTTCGCGTCCTGAATTGATGTCGCTTTTGGCTTTTTATATTTTCGTCGCTTTCATGTCCTGGATTTTCATCCATACATCGACAGGATGCGTGCAGAAGTTCGAGGACATTCTTGCTTTTCAAAGGTTGGGGTGGTAGGTGGTAAATTGTGGTTCTGGTCGTTTCGTTGCCTTTCGCGTCCTAAGTTCCTGTCATTTTCGTGTCTTGAATTTACCCGGTTTCGTGAGCTGTATTTTTCGCACTTATCACGACTACCTGCGTGCTGCAATTTTTCGTCGTTTTTCACGTCCAGAAATGCGAAAAGCGACGTAATTCAGGACACGAGAAGGGAAAACATTTCAGGATGTGAAAAGTGGAAAAAATTCAGGACGCGAAAAGTGAGAATTCAGGACGGGAAAAAAGGAAAAATTTCAGGGCGCGAAAAGTGAAAAGTGATGAAACTTCAGCACACGAAAGGCACGAAAAATTCAGCACGCAAAAAGTGACGAAAATTCAGCATGTAATAAGTGAAGAAACTTCAGGACGTGAAAAGCAACGAAAATTCAGCACAAGAAAAGTGACAAATTCAGCACACGAAAAACAATGAACTTTCTGGACGCGAAAAGTGCCGCAAATTCTGCACTCGTGAAGTTCTGCATGTGTACAAAAATTCAGGATGTGAAAAGCGACAATCATTTAGGACGCGAAACGGGATAAATTCAGGATGCGGAAAGGTATGAAAATTCAGGTGCTAAAACGCTGAATCAATTTGGAAGCAAAAAACGAAGAACTTTCAGCATTTGAAAAAGGGGGAAAATGTCAGGATGCGAAAAGCGATAAAATTTCAGGACGCAAAAAATGAAGAAAATTCAGCATGCAATAAGTCAACAATTTTCAAGACGCGAAATTTCAAGCCCAAACTCAAAGCCCAAACACTGAGTAGCTATGGAAACTATGAGATTCAAAGAAGAGGAAGTACGGACACTTTTGAAAAATATAAAAGTGGATAAGTCTCCAGCACCTGACGGGATATTCCCTGGTACTATGAGGAATGTATAATAGCAGGCTATGGCAGAAATATTTCAAATGGCATTAGAAACGGGAATGAGCCGAGGATTGGCCGTACTGCGCATGTTGTTCCATGTTTAAAAGGGTTCTAAAAAAAAAACCTAGCAATTATAGACCTTAAGTTTGACGTCAGTGGATGGGCAAATTAATGTAAAGGAACCTTAATGATAAATATATAAGTCATCTGGATAAACATGGTCGATAAGGAACTGTCAACGATGGATTTTGTGCCTGGAAGGTCCTGTTTGACTAATCTTCTTGAATTTTGAAGAGTACTAGGGAAATTGATAAGGGTCAAGTGGTGGATGTTGTCCAAATGGACTTCCAGAAGGCCTTTGATCAAGGTTTCCACATGAAGGCTGGGTTAAGAAGGTTCAATTGTGTATTAATTGGGCGGAGTAAGCAGCTGGATTCAGTGGCTGAATGGGAGAACCAGATAGTAATGGTGGATGGCAGTTTGTGCAGTGGAGCCAGTGACTAGTGGGGTGCCTCAGGATCTGTGTTGGTCCACTGTTGTTTTGTCCATATAAGGGGGGGGGGGGGGGGGGGGGGGGGGGGGGGGGGGGGCATCAATGATCTGGATGTGTGGTAAATTGGATTAGGAGCATCAGATGATACTAAGATAGGTGGTGGTGTGGATAATGAAGTAATTATCAAAGTCCAACAGACAGATTTGCCATTTGGAAAGTGGCTGAAGACGACAGATGGAGTTTAATGCTGATTAAGTGTGAGGTGCTACATCTTGGCAGGACAAAAATCGAAATAGGACGGACATGGTAACTGGTTATGAATTTAGGAATGCAGGTGAACAGAGGGATAAAGGAAAAACTGTGTAGTTCCCTGAAGGTGGGAACTCATGGAAGATGGGGTGGTAAAGAAAGCTTTTGGTGTGCTGGTTTTTTATTAATCAAGTATTAAGTATAGCAGTTGATGTAGTGATTCAATTGATACAAGGCATTGTGAGGCCAATTTCTGTGTTGGTGTACAATTATGGCCGCCAAATTATAGGAAAGATGTCACCAAAATAAGAGAGTACAGAGGAGCTTAACAGCAAGAATATTGCCTGGGTTCCATCAACTAAGTTACAGAGAAAGGTAACAAATTAGGTCCTTTATCCATTGGAGCACAGAAAGGTTATTGGTCTGATGGAGGTCTTAAAATGATGAGAGGGAATAGACAGGTTGATGTTTGATCATCTTTTTCCATGAGAGTAGGGAAGATTCAAACATGAGGACATGATTTTAAAATTAAGGTACAGAGAATATAGGGTAGCAGTGTGGAATGAGCTTACAGTGGAGTGTGGAGGCAGGTTCGATTTAACAATTAAAAATAAATTGGATAGTTATATGGATGGGAAAGAATGGAGGTTTATGGTCTGAGTGCAGGTAGATGGGACTAGGGAGATAAGTGTTTCGGGCGGGGGGGGGGGGGGGGGGGGGGGAAGGGGAGGGGGGGGGGGGGAACCAGAAGGGCTTTGGGATGGTCCTGTTTTCCGGTGCTGTAATTGGTTATAGACAAACAAGAAACATAGAAAATAGTGCAGTAGTAGCATTTGGCCCTTCGAGCCTGAACCGTATTCATATGATCATGGCTGATCATCCACCTCGGTATCCTGTAACTGCCTCCTCTCCATACCCTCCAGATCCCCTTAGCCACAATGGCTACAGCTATCCTCCCTCTTAAATATAGCCCATGAACTGCCTCAACTACCTTCTTGCGGCAGATAATTCCAGAGATTCACCACTCTCCGTGTGAATTTTTTTTTCTCATCTCGGTCCTAATAGACTTCCCCTTAACCATAAACGGTGGACCCCTGTTCTGGACTTCCCAACATCGGAACAATCTCCTGCAACCAGCTGTTCAAACCTTTTAAGAATATTGTAAGTTTCTATAGATCCCCTTCAATCCTCTACATACTAGCGAGTACATGCTGATTTCTATCCCATTCATTCTTCTATGAAAGTCCTGACATCCTGGAATCAAGTCTGGTAAACCTTCCCTGTTATTCCCTCTAAGGCAAGAATGACTTCCTAATTAGGAGACCAAAACTTACGCGATACTCCAGGTGTGGTCTCACCAAGACCCTACAACTGCAGTAGACCTCCCGTGCTCCCTATACTCGAAATCCTTTTTGCTATGAATCTAACAAACCATTTGCTTTCCTTCACAGCCTGCTGCACCTTATGCCTACTTTCAATAGGACTGGTGTACCATGCCAACCCACGTCTGGTTTGCATCTCCCCTTTTCCCTAATCACCACCTTTCAAATAATATCTACTTTCCTGTTTTTTGGCACCAAAGTGACAACCTCACATTTATCCACCCATGATACAGCATCTGGCATTCCTTTTTCCCCACTCACCCCAACCATCCAAGTCACCTTTCAGTCCTCCAGCATCCGCACAGCTAACACAGCCCCACCAGCCGTGCCCATCTGCAAACTGGAGATGTAGCATTCAATTCCCTTTTCCTAAATCATTAATGTAAAATGTAAATAGCTGGGGTCCCAGCACGAGCCTTGCGGTACCCCACTAGTTCCCCCCACTGCCTGCCATTCAAACAAAAGGACCCGTTTACTCCTACTCCTGTCTGCCAGCCAGTTCTCTACCACATCAATAATGAACCACCAAATACCTCGTGCTTTAAGTTTGTATACTAATCTCTTATGTGGGACCTTGTTGAAAGCCTTCTGAAAGTCCAGATATAACACATCCACTGGTTCTCTCTTATCCACTCTACTTGTTACATCCTCAAAAAATTCTATAAGATTCTAAATTCCCCTGTCCTAAATTCCCCTCCCCCTTACATGCCCTATTCTAAATCCAAATTTTTATATACCGGTGTCCTTCCCCTTAAAAAAAAAATAAAACAAAAACAAAAAAAGAAACCCCCCCCCCCCCCCACTATTTCTAGGCACCCTCCCCTATATGTAGCCATCTAGCTAGTATTCTGCGCCCCATAATTATGCCTCCTGTAATTTTGTCGCTTTTCATGTCCTCAGTTTACGTCGCCATTGGTGTTTTGAATTTTCGTCACCTTTCGCATCCTCAATTTAAATCGCTCTTCGCGTGCTGAAATTTCGTTGCTTTTCACGTCCTGAAATTTAGTTGCATTTCACGTCCTGAATTTGTCGCATTTCATGTCCTGAATTTTTGACGCTTTCAACATCCTTAATTTTTAGCGTTTTTCGCATCCTGAAGGTTTGTCGCATTTCGTGTACTGAATTGTCTCGCGTATCCTGTCTGAAATAAAAAAAAAAAAATTTGTCGCTCATCGCATCCTGTAAATTGGTCGCTTTCCACGTCCTGAATTGTCACTTTTGCCGTTTTGAATTCTGTCGCTTTTTGCGTCCTGAATTCTTGTCGCCTTCGCGTGCTGGAATTTTCATCAACTTTTTGCATCCTGAAGATTCCACTTCTGAAATTTTGAAGCATTATGGCATCCTGAGGTTTCGTTGCTTTTTCGAGTCCTGATTACTTCGCCCTTTCATTGCTCAATGTTCGTCGCTTTCACGTGCGATTTTTAATCGCATATTGCATGCTGAATGTTCGTCCGCTTTTTCTCGTGCTGAATTTTTTGTCGCTTCTTATGCTGAATTTTTTGTCACTTTTATCTGTGCTGAAATTTGTCGCATATCGCATCCTACAATTTCATCATTCTTTATGCATCCTACAATTTAGGTCGCTTTATGTAGTATGTTACAAAATTTTGAGATTAAAAAAATCAGTCTCCATTTATCCCATCAGATACAGCTAAAAAGAAGTTTAATTTGACACCTAATCAGTTTCATATCCTTCGGTATTAAAGAAGTTATGCCATTTTCATACTCATAAATTAGCATCTTGCACCCTATAGTTTTCCATTACTTAACACAAAAGCTGTGATCAAGGACAGTCAAAAGCTCATAACTTTCTTAAAAATTAAAGAGAACTGAATGAAATGTGCAGTTATTAAAAGCATCTGAACAATATGAAACATCTTTTTCTTGGATGACTTGAAATTAAAGAATATACTTAGTTTAGTTACCTAATTGTACTAATTACAAAATCAATTACCATATCTAAACCCTGTCCTTTTAAAAGTTGGGATCACAGAGACATGCTCCCAGGTTGACCAAGGCTGGAGCTGAAACATCCAGGATGTCAATATTCAGTAGGGATAGACAGAAAGGTAAAGGAGGTGGGGTAGGCGCTGCTGGTTGAGAGGTGATTTAACACAATAGAAAGAAAGACATTATCTCGGATGTGGGAATCGATATTGATAGAGCAGCAAAACACTAAAGGGGCTGAAAACACTAGTGGGAGTTTGTGTACGGCCACCAAAACAGTAATATTTGAGTTGGGATGGCATCAAACAGATATTTGAAATGCATGCAACGGAAGATAAAACAATTATAATGGGTGACTTCAAGCTACATATATAATTGGGTAATCAAGTTGGCAGGGTGCGATGAAAGAGTTCTGGAATTATGCGGGAATAGTTTTCTAACCCAACATTAGCGGAACCAACGAGAGAGCAAGCTATTCTAGACTGGGTATTGAGTAATGAGGAAGGGTTAGTTAAGTCTTGTGCGTGGCCCCTTAGGCAAGAGTGACCATAATATGGTTTTCATAAAATTTCATGTTGCGAAAAGGTGACTTATAAAATATATGCACCGGCACGTATTTTCTGCCGTTTATGGTGGATAATTCACTGCTAACCGCAAAGTTCCAATGCATAGCGATCCACAAAAACCCACTCGCAAGTTTGATTTAAATGGCCATTAATTTACGGGAATTAAACACTAAATTCCTTCAATTTGGCATAACTTAATGACACAGAGATTTTAAAAATCAAATAAATTTCACGCTAAATTATTGTGGTTAATGTCGCAGTTGAAATTTCGTCGCTTTTCACGATCCTGAAATTTTTAGCTTTTATGCGTCCTGATTTTTGTCGCATTTTGAGTCTTAATTTACTTTTGCTTTTCATGTGCTGAAATTTTCGCGGCTTTTCATGGCTTGAATTTTTGTCGCTTTTCCAGTGCCAAATTTTGAACTTGTCGCGTTCCGTAAATTCATAGCTTATTCAACCTGAAATTTTGTCGCTATCGCATCTTGAAATAATGTCGTTATTTTTTATTATTAGCCATTAAAATTTAGTCGCGTTTTTGTGACCTACATTTTCGTTGCTTTTCGCATCCTTAAGGTTCAACTCATTTCACATGCTGAACTTTCATCGCTTTTCCACGTGCCAAATTTTCGTCTACTTTCGCTAGCTGAATTTTCGTTGCCTTTTTGCGTCCCTGAAGGGTTCGTCACTTTCCACTGTTGCTGATTATTTAATTTGCTTTTTGCTGGCTGAATTTTCGTCCCGCTTTTATGCGTGCTTCATTTTCATCACTTTTCGGCTCTCTCGCGTAGTGGGCATTATGGTTCCTCTTTTCGTGTCTAATTTCTTACACACTAGATTTTTGCGGGGGAATGCAGAATTTTTGTCGCATTTCATGTGCTGAATTTTCGGCGCTTTTCACATCCTGAAAGGTCATCACCTTGTGGCATGCTGAATTTTCGTCGCTTTTTGCATGCTGAAATTTTGTCGCTATTTCACATCCTGAAATTTCATCGCTTTATGCTCTGATTGTTTCATCACTTTTCACATCGAGAATTAACGTTGCTTTTCCATGTGCTGAATTTTCGTCCCATTTCGCGTGCTGGATTTTGTCGCATTTTTTTCGAATGCTGAATATTCTGACGATTTCTCATGTGCTTCGTTTCATTGCTTTTCACGTCCTGACGGGAGGCAGAATTTGTCACTTTTCGTGTGCTTCATTTTTCATCAATTTTCGTGTCCTGATGGTTCCTCTCTTTTCGTCTGAATTTTCGTCGCTTTCGCATCTGAATTTTTGTCGCATTTCACTTGCTGACTTGTCCGGCGCTTTTTGCCCGTCTTGAATGTCATCACTTTTGGCATCTTGAATCTTTGTCGCTTTTCGCGTCCTGAAGGTTCGTCGCTTTTCGTGCGTCCTGAACTTTTGTCACTTTTTGCATCCTGAATTTACGTCATTATTGGCATTTTGAGTTTTTGGCGCCTTTCGTGTCCTGAAGGTTTGTCGCTTTTCACGTTGTGACATTTTCTCACTCTATCCGAATTTTTGTCACTTCATGTCCTGGTCCGTCACTTTTCACGTGCAAAATTTTCATAGCTTTGGGGCGCAGACTGATTTTCGTCACTTATCGTTGCTGAAATTTCGTCGCTTTTCACGTCCTGAAATGTTCTCGCTTTATGCGTTCTGATGCTTCGTCGATTTTCACGTGCCGAATTTTTGTCACTTTTCGCGTTCTTCATTTTCATCACTTTCGCATCCCTGAAGGTTGTCGCTTTAACCCATGCAGAATTTTGTCACTTTTCGCATCTTCAAATTTCGTTGTGTTTTGCGTCCTGAATTTTTGTCGCATTTAATTTCCTGAAATTTTGTCACTTTTCGCAAGCTGAATTGTTGTCGCATTTCATGTCCTGAAATTTAATCGCTTTCACCATGCATTATTTCATCGTTTTCCACAGAAGATTCGCCTTTTC
>CM069160.1:36285095-36366758 GCA_035221665.1 Okamejei kenojei
CTAATAAACAATCTGTGACGGCTGTTTATTTATGTTACTCTCATATTACTGAAGACCTAGCAAATTTCTTATTGAATGCAGAAAAAGCTTTTGATCAAGTAAGTGTGGCTATATTTATTCATAGTATTGCATAAAATTTATCATTGGGAGATATTCTTTTTATCAGGGTTAAATTATTATACGTGCTTAGCCGTCTGATTGAATACTATCAATAATATTATCCCCGATATTCCAATAGCAAGGGAGCAATAGGCAGGAGTGTGCACTATCGCCCATGCTTTTTGCCTAGTGATAGAGACTTTGCAGATGTATGTCATCCGAATATTCATGGATATAATAACAAATCACTTCAAATAATAAAATTCATTTTTGCAGACGACCATATTTTTATTATATTTCAAATTCGCATTCCAAATATACTATTTTTAATAGAGGGAATTTCGGTTCTTTTTCTGGATATAGAATAAATTGGAACAATAGTGAAATTATTGACGATATAAACCTCATGTGTGAAACATCTGTTGAAAATTTCCTTTTGAATTGCAACAGATAAAATATTTAAGTATTTGGGCCATCAATAATTACTTGGAATTATATAAATACACTACTCATGCAAAACTTTTTGCCTTTATTTATCTAAATTAATTGGTGGATTTTTTGGAAAAACTCGGTCGATCTCCTTATTAGGCAGAATAAATGCGATAAAAAATAATCTTTGACCACAAATACTGCAACTTTTTTCAAACCAATACCAACTTTACTTTCAAAAAAATTCTTTAAAAAAACTTGATTTGATATTGTTAAACTTCTTAGGGGTTTATAAAATCACACAGAATTCAAAGATATACACTTGTGTAAATCTAATAGAATCAGGGGGGACTGAAATCCCTAATAAACTTTTGTATTACTATTGGGCAGTGAATATTAAAAACAATCTACTGGTTGGGGACAGTTTGGGGGCCCATACAGGTAGATTGGATATGATTGGAGAATAGGGGATTATTCCCCTTTTATTTTAGGAGTGATCCTTCTTTTCCTGTTGTAAAATGAATCAATATAAGAATCCAATTATTCACAGTATAATATGATTTTGGAAGAAATTAATATAAAATGTAAAATTCAATGGAAAATTATAGATTCACTTTCTCCAATAGCTATTTATCCCTCATTCACCATCTTTTATGATAAACATTTTATCAATGGAAAGAATAGGATTTAAAAGATGGGAGTTTTATTTTGAAATGGAAAAACTTTTATCTTTTCAACAATTATTCCTTTAAATATAATTTGAGAGTAATCAATTTTTAATATTTATTCAAATTCAAGATTATTTGAAAAATTATATACAAGGTTATCAAACTCTAACCCCAGATTTTTTAGAGGAAGGAATGTATAGAAAGGCAGTATCCAAGCATTTTTATATCTTACTTATATTTTAATTCTATATATGAAACACCAACAACAGATAGTAATTAGAAGGTAACTGGGAACAAGTGTTATTGATAAAAATTCGGACGAATTGATGGGAACAAATAAAGTAGATGTAAATTAATGTTCACATTATTAGTAAGTCATTACCTAATTCAATTTAAAATTTTTCATAGATTATATTATTCGAATACTAGATCTGAACAATTTATTTTCTAATGTTTCCCCATCTGTGATAAATGTCTTAACTCAAAAATGCCACTATAGCTCATTTCCTTTGTCAGCTTGTTACAAATCTGCAGAATTTGAAAATTTGGAATGATATTTTTGGATTTTACAAACTATTTAACACAAAATTGAACCCCATGAATAGACTGATTATCTTCCCCCCCCCCCCCCCCCCCCCCCGGATCAAGGAAGAGAGAAGTAAACTTACTACTTTACAAGAAGATTTTTTAATTACAGTTTTATAACAGCAAAAAATCTTACTCTCATTTTGGAAAAATGCAACCCACTACATTCAAATTGTGGATTCTAATTTGTTGGAAACGATACACATCTGAAGAAGAAATGAGATTCCTCCTAACTAGGCACATAGTAGACCAAAATTTTTAAAGATCTTGGTCTCTTTTATCAACTTTGACAAGAAGATGGTTGCAACATAACCATTGACCTTAGATATCATTAAATGGTTTTAGAACGGGTGATGGTGATGGCAAAATACGAAATAGGTAGATCTCTCCTAAAATATCTCTCTTTCTCTTACTTTTACTTTTCTTCAATATTTTTAGCTTATCATCTCTGTCTTTATTTCTTTTTGCTTTCTGTCCAAATTGCTGGTCTATCTATTTTACGACACGATTTATTTATTTTTTTTCTTTCTGTTCTTTTATCATTAATTTAATAAATACGAAGTTTTCAAGAATTGGAAAATATGCAAAAAGGATGAAATTTCATGAAGAGTAATGCGATGAAATTCAGGACATGTAAAGTGTTGAAATTTCGGCACACGAAATGACGACAAAAAAATCTTTTACGACAAAATGTGACAAAAATCCAGCAGCGAAAAGCGTCGTAACTTGTGAACATGAAAAGCGACAAAAGATCTGGAGATATGAAGCGACAAAATTTCAGGACACGAAAAGCGACAAAAGTTTGGCACATGAATAATGAAGAACCATTCTGGTCTGAAAATGCGGCGCTATAAGTCAGTTTGCGGAAAGCAACGAAAATTCAGACGGAAATGTGACAATTTCCAAACAAGAACGCAACGTAATTCAGACATTGAAAAGCACGTAAAATTCAGGAGGCGAAAAAAGGCACGGGATTATCAGGGATGTGGATACGATCGAAATTTAAGCACATGAAATAAGCAATGTGAAATTCAGCACACAAACGGGGAAAGGGGATGCAAATTCAGCATGCAAAAAGTGTCGAAACTTCAGGACGGGGGGAACAGCGTGAAAATTCAGCACGCAAAAAGCGACAAAAATTCAGCATGCATAAAGCGACATTAATTCAGCATGCAAAAAGCGACAAAAATTCAGCACACGAAAGGCGACGCAAATTCAGGAAGCGAGTGTGACAAAACATCAGGATGCATAAAGCTACAAAATTTCAGGACGTGAAAAGCTATGACATTTCAGCAGCAATAAGCGACGAAAATTGAGCATGTGAAAAGCGATGAAAATTCAGCATGTGAAAAGTGAGGAATAACTCAGCAGACGAAAAGCGACGTAAATTCATGATCAAAAGAGTGACGTAACATCTGGACGCATTATGCGACGAAAACCTTCAGGATGCGAATTGACGAACAAAAATCCAGTTCTGTACGCAAAAAGTGGGACTAAATTTCAGGACATGAAATGCAAACAAAAATTGAACCCCTCAAATAAAAGCAACAAGTTTTCTGGACGCAAAATGGACTTTATTTCAGCACACACTACATAAAACCTACAAAAATTCTTGCACGTAAAAAAAGTGGACAAAAGTTCAGCAAACAGAAAAAAAGCGACGTAAATTCAGGACTCGAGAGAGACGCAAATCAAGGACGCATTAAGCAATGAAAAATTTCTGGAAATTAAAAGTGACATTTCAGCACGGGAGAATAAAGCCACTAAAATTATTGCCTGCAAAATGTGATGAAAATTCAGCAAGCGTTAAGCAATGGACCACAGGACTCGAAAATAAGCGATGTAAATTCAGCATGTGAAAATGATGAAATTGCAGGAAAATGAAATGCGACAAAAATTCAGCATGGAAATATCGATGCAAATTCTGCACGGAGAAAATATGCGAAATTTCAGGACATGAAATGTGACAAAAATACAGCACGTTAAAAAGTGAGCTAATTTAGCAAGTCAAAAGGCGAAAAACCTTCAGGACACGAAAAGCCAACGTTAAATCAGGACGCAAAAAGCGACATATATTTCAGCATGAGTATAAGCGGACGAACCTTCAGGAGTGAAAAGCTTTGAAAATGAAGCACGCAAAAAAGTGGACGAAAATTCAGCAATGTGCAATCGATGAATTTCAGGCGGCGAAATGTGACAAATTTCCAGCGGACAAAAAAAAAAATCAGGCTGGGAAATGCGGATTGAATTTCAGCACACCGAAAAGTGACGAAAATTCAGGCACACGAAAAGTATCAATAAATTCAGCACCGATAAAAGTGACGAAATTTCAGAACACGATAATAGCTACAAAAATTAAGCATGCGAAAAAAAAGTGACCCAAAATTCAGCAAGAAAAAAGCGCAACCAAACCTTCAGGACTGGAAAAGCGCGAAAAATAGTCTGCTTCACGAAAAGGACGCAAATTCAGTCACGCAAACAAGACGGGACAAAGCCTTCCGGGTCGTATTATCAAGCGACAACATTTCTGGGACATTGAAAAGCAACGTAAATTTCAACACTTGAAATTGCTACAAAAAATTTAGGATGCGAAAAATGCGACTAAATTTCAGCACGGATATACGGGACAAAAAATATTCGCATGCAATAAAACATTAAAATTTAAGCATGTGATTAGCGACGAACCTTCAGGATGTGAAACATGATGAAAAAGAAGCACGCAAAAAATGACGAAAATTCAGCATGCGCAAAGGGACGAAATTTTAGGCAGTGAAATGCGACTAAATTTCAGCACACGAAAAGCTACAAAAATTCAGCACAGGAAAAGCGACGATAATTCAGCACATGAAAAGCGACAATAATTCGGCACTCGAAAAGCAACGAAAAATTTTTTCAGGACAAGAAAGCGACATAAATTCAGGACATGAAAAGTGACAAAATTTCAGGACGTAAAAAGCGATGAAAATTAAGCGGGCGAAAAACGACGAAAATTCAGCACGTGAAAAGCGACGAAAATTCATAATTCAAAAGCGACAAATTCAGGACGCAAAAAGCAACGAAACATGAGAACGCATAAAGCGACAACATTTCAGGACAAGTGACTTAATTTCAGCAAGCGAAAAGCAACGAAAATTCAGACTGAGAAAAATAATTCAGCATGAAAAAAGTGACAAAATTTCAAGACGCGAAATGCGACAAAAATTCAGGACGCAAAATGAGACAAAATTTCAGGACGTGAAATGCAACTATTTCAGCACACGAAAAGCTACCAAAATTCAACAGGCCAAAGGTGACACAATTCAGCAAGCAAAAAGCTACAAAAATTCAGCATGTGAAAAGTGATGAACCTTCATGACATGAAAAGCGATTAAAATGAAGCACGCGAAAAGCAACGAAAATTCAGCATGCAAAAAGCGACAATAATTCAGCACGCGAAAAGTGACGAAAATTCAGCACATGAGAAGCAACGTACATTCAGGACACGAGTGCGACGAAACATCAGGACGCATAAAGCGACAACATTTCAGGACGTGAAAAGCGACAAAAACTCAGCCTGCAAAATGTGATGAAAATTCAGCACCTGAAAAGCGACGAGCCTTCAGGGCGCGAAAAGCTACGAAAATTCAGCACGCGAAAAGCAATGTAAATACAGCACGAGAAAAGTGACTAAATTTCAGGACATGAAATACGACAAAAATTACGAGACACAAAAAGCGACAAAATTTTAGGTTGGGGAATGCGACTAAATTTCAGCACATGAAAAGCTACAAAAATTCAGCACGCGAAAAGCAACGAAAGTTCATCATGCAAAATTTCAGGACACGAAATGCGACTAAATTTCAGCACACGGAAAGCAACATCAATTCAGGACAAGAAAGGATTCAAGACGAAAATCCAGCATGCGAAAAGGGACGAAAATTCAGCATGTGAAAAGCGATGAACCTTCAGGACGTGAAAACTGATTAAAATGAAGCACGCGAAAAGTGACGAAAATTCAGCATGTGAAAGGCGACAATAATTCAGCACACGAAAAGCGACGTAAATTAAGGACACAAAAAGCGACGAAACATCAGGACGCATAAAGCGACGAAACATCAGGACGTGTAAAGCAACGAACCTTCAGGACGTAAAAAGCTATGAAAATGAAGCAGGCGAAAAGCGACGAAAATTCAGCACACAAAGCGACGAAACATCAGGACGCATAAAGCGACAAAATTTCAGGATGTGAAAAGTGACGAAATAACAGCACGCAATAAGCAATGGAAATTCAGACTGCAAAAAGCGATGATAATTCAGCACGTGAAAAGTGACGAAATTTCAGGACATGAAATGCGACAACAATTCAGGACACAAAAACAGACGAAATTTCAGGACGCGTAATGTGACTAAATTTCAGCACACGAAAAGCTACAAAAATTCAGCACGCGGAAAAAAAGAAAAGAAAAATTACAAAATTCAGCAAGCGAAAAGCTACAAACCTTCAGGATGGGAAAAGTGATGAAAATGAAGCACGTGAAAAGTGACGAAAATGAAGCACATGAAAAGCGACGAAAATTCATGACGCAAAAAGCAACAAAATTTCAGGACGTGAAAGGCGACGAAAATTCAGCATGTAAAAGGCGACGAAAATTCAGCATGCGAAAAGCGACAAACCAGGACGTGAATATCAATAAACATGAAGCAGGCGAAAAGCGACGAAAATTCAGCATGCGAAAAGCAACAATAATTCAGCAGACGAAAAGTGACGAAACATCAGGACGCATAAAGCTACGAAATTTTAGAACGTGAAAAAGCGACGAAATTTCAGCATGCGAAGGAAAAGCGACAAAAACTCCCCAGACTGCAATTAACGTGATGATAATAACCAGCACTTGGAAAAGTGACGAAAAATTCAGACCACAAAAAGCAACGAAACCTTCAGGATGTGATTGGAAAGCATGAAAATGAAGCACGCGAAAAAAAAAGCAACAATTAAAATCAGGAACATGAAATGCAACAAAAATTCAGGACATTATTAAAAGCAACAAAATTTCAGGAATAAAATGTGACTAAATTTCAGCATGTCTGTGTATAAATGGTTAAAATGGAAAAAACAAGGTCTAATGGAGATTTAACCCACAAAATTTTAAGACAAATAAACTCAAGAATATATTTTAAAAAACAGATCAAGATTTTCTTTGTTTTGAATATAAACAATACACCAAAATATCTTCGTTTCCTTTGATGGAAAACTTTTAAAGCGATGTTCGGGGAATTATGATTTCTTCAAGCATTTTTATAATAGAGAATCGGAAGTTACAACAGGCATTGGAAGAATGTGAGATTAAACTACAGTTTGATACGGATAACGCTGTTTAATCCTATCACCTTGATATAATCTTTGCATTGATAATTTAATTTAAATAATATTCCAGTCAGAAAGCTGGTGTGAAAACTATACCAATTTACTAAAACAAATACAATTTGAAATTTGGTGACAAACCACATAAACTATTGGCTCGTCATATTAAATAAATTGGAGGAGTGAGAAAAATTGATAGGATTAAATCAGATAAAGGGGAATTACTAGTACAAAGATATATAATGATAGATGTTTGCAATGTTATTATAAAAATTTATACTCGGCTAAAATAAAACATAAAATTCGGATAGTGTAGAAAACATTTTTTTAAAATTGTAATCTAATTGGACTGGATTTTGAAGATAGAGTTTAAACGTTGATAATTACTAACTAAGAAAGTGAAGCTATTTGATCATTAAAAAATGGTAAAACTCCAGGACCAGATGGTATTTGGAACAGAATTTTTTATATTATGTTATATGATAGCTCCACGTTTTGAAGACACTATTATGAAACACATTTATGCACAACAGAAACTTTACCCCTGAAACATTAATGAATCTATATAACCCTTACACCTAAATTAGATAATAAATTCTTGATGATCATGGGTCAGAGCTATATCTCTTTTAATAATGATCGAAAAAATATTAACCAAAATACTAGCACAAATACTAAACAACAGTGATTAATAAACTAATTCATTCAGATTTCAAACAGGATTTATACCTAAAACGATATTCCTACAAACAACCTGAGAAGATTTAATATTATATATTCGTAAAAGATAAACATTAATAAGGATGTATCAATTATTTTGTTGGACACAGAGAAAGGCTTTTGATCAGATTGAATAGTCTTATTTATTTTCAGTTATGGAATTTTTTTTCAGTTTGGGGGAGAAGTTTATAACATGGGTTAAATTACTATATACCATAGCCAACAGCCAGAATATTAAATAAACCAAATGTTAACAACTTATAAATTTAACTTATTCCGAGGCTGCAGACAAGGTTGCCCTTTATCTCCTTACTGTTTGCACTTGCAATAGAACCCTAGCAAAATCTTGAGATTGCATCCTGAAATATATGGGTATGAAACCAAAGAAACTGAAAATTAAATCCCTTTTATACGCAGTTGATGTATTACTTTATATCACAAAACCGGGAAATTTGTTATTCCTAACTTGTTAGATTTTAATAACTCAATTTGAATCGTTTTCAGGTGTATAGAATTAATTGGAATAAAAGTGAACTAATGCCAATAATGGGAAATAACTTACATATATTTACAAAACAATACCCTTTAGGATTGCAAATTAAAAAAATTAAATATCTTGGAATTTATGTAACAAAAAGATATGATTCTTTATTTAAATCTAATTTCCCACCCTTATTGAATAAACTACTTAAGAATATCAAATATTGGAAAAATCATTTACCTATTTCAATGCTAGGTATGATTTAATGTGATGAAAAAATGATTTTTCTTCCACAATTATTATACTGGTTTCAAATGATCCCGATATATCTTCCTAAAAATTTTTGTAAGGAAGTGGACTCTATAGTTACCAATTTTATTTGGGATTATAAGAATCATAGAACAATTAAAAAGCATTTATGTAAATCAAAAATGAATGGAGGTTTTGCGTTGCCTAATTTTAAGTTTTATTATTGGACAGTTAATATAAAAAATATGAATTTCTGGTTGGAAGAACTAGATAAACAAACAATCTGGTTAAAAATGGAAAAGGAAGACTGTTTACCTTTTGAAATTAGCTCGATTTTATTTGCTAACACTACAATACATAAGAAAAATTATAGAGGAAACCCAATAATAGAAAGTGGTATACGTATTTGGAAACAATCAAAAACACATTAAAATTGCAGAATACACCACTAGCTCTTCCAATTGTAAACAATATTACTTTTTACAAATTCATTGATGGTTTAAGATTGTTTAAAATGGTAAAAATACAAGAAGAACTATGCAATAAATAATTGGTGATCTCTAGAGGGAAAATTTATTTCTCTCATTTCAGGAATTACAACAAAATTATGGATTACACTCCAAAGAATATTTTAGATCTACAAATTAGAGATTATGTTAAATCAAATACACTAGATTTTAGGAATGGAAAGACAGAAATTTTAGATGAATGTCTAAATAAATATCCAAATACAGAAAAATGAATCATATTTATAATATTTTACTGGAAAATGATTTACCAAATACGGATAAATATAGACAAGCATGGGAAAACGAACTAGGTCAAGTAATTAGTAGAGAAGTATGGAATGAAAATTTACAACATATACACCACTGCTCATTAAATGCCAGACACTCCTTGATACAATTTAGTTATACATAGATTACATTTCTCAAAATCCAAATTAAATAGAATTTTCTCAAATGTTTCCACTATGTGATAAATGTCAACAATTAGAAGCTAATCCAATGCATTCATTCACAAAATGTATAAAATTACTAATTTTTGGACAGAAATGTTTAAGATAATCTCAATTGTAGTTAATGCAAATTTAATTCCAGACTCAAAATTAATTATATTGGGAATATTAGTAACGAATCAGATACTAAATAACACAACAAATAATTTTTATTGGTTATAGTTTAATAATTGGTAAAAAATTAATACTAAGATTTTGGAAAGGTCCCATATCCCCTACAATCAAAATGTGGATTACAGAAATATCGGAGACACTTCACCTGGAACGATTAAGACGTCCTAATGGACAGGTTAGATCAATTCAGAGGAATATGGTCTCCATTTTATTGAGGTGGTTATAAAAGGGTTTTTTTAAGATGGTCCAGTTCGAGGTCATGACTGAAGCCTGAATGAAGGAATAGATGAAGAATTATATACAATAGATCATGAATATATCTCCAATGAAGAATATCGTGTTTAATACTCCACTCATTTTATTTCTCTTTTTTATTTTTCTTTCTCTTTATTACCTATCTCTATTTCCTACTGTTATAAAATTAAAAAAATATAGAAGTATAAATCAGATTTACTGTAATTTTTAAAAATATTAAGAATGTATGTGACGATAATATTTTCTTTTTTTTATTTTATATTATTTCTTCTTAATATGTAATTACTTCTAATAAAAATATTTTATTAAAAAATCAACGAAAATTCAGCACGTGAAAAGTGATGCCTTCAGCACATGAAAAGTGATGGAAATTCAGCACGTGAAAAACAACAAAAATTCAGCATGCGAAAAGCGACAAACTTTCAGGATGCGAAAAGTGAATTAAAATTGAAGCACTGCGAAAGTGACAAAATGAAGCACACAATAAGCGATGTAAATTCAGGATGCGAAAAGCAACAAAATTTCAGCACACGAAAAGTGACATTTCGGCACAAGAAAAGTGATGAACCTTCAGGACACAAAAAGCATTAAACCTTCAGACGCGAACGCGATGAAACTGAAGCTACGCAAAAAGCGACGAAAATTCCAGAAGAAATGCTACAAAAATTCCTGGACTCAAAAAGCAACTAAATTTCAACACACAAAAATGTGACTAAATTTCAGCACACCCACGACAAAGCTACAAAAATTCAGCATGTGAAAGGTTGACAAAATTTCAGCATGCGAAAAGCGACAAATCTTCAGGACATGAAAAGCAATGAAAACGAAGCACGTTAGAATCGTCGAAAATTCAGCATGCGAATAGCTACGAAAATTCAGCATGCGAAAAGCGACGAATCTTCAGTGCGAAAATCGATGAAAATAAAGCATGTGAAAAGCGATTAAATTTCAGGACATGAAATGCGACAACAATTCAGCTTGCGAAAAGTGACAAAATTTCAGGAAATTAAATGCGACAAAAATTCAGGACGCAAAACACAACGAAATTTGAAGATGCGAAAAGTGACAAAAATTCAGCATGGGTAAAGCGACAAACCTTCAGGATGCGAAAAGTGATGAAAATGAAGAACGCGAAAAGTGACAAAAATTCGGCACGTGAAAATCGACGAAGCATCAGAACGCATAAAGCGAGAACATTTCAGGACGCTAAAAAGGCCTAAACGAAATTTCAGCACACATAAGTGACGAAAATTCAGTCTGCGCGAAAGCATGAAAATTTTGCACGTGAAAAGTGACGGACCAGGACATGAAGTGACAAAAATTCGGCATAGAGTGAGAAAATGTCACAACGTGAAAAGCGACAAACCTTCAGGACACGAAAGGCGCCAAAAATTCAAAATGCCAATAATGACCGAAAAGGGGTTCAGGATGCAAAAAGTGACAAAAGTTCAGGACGCACGAAAAGCGACGAACCTTCAGGACGCGAAAAGCGACAAAAATTCAGCATGCCAAAAGTGATGAACCTTCAAGACGCAAAAAGCGCCGACAATTCAGCAAGTGAAATGGCGAACTGAAAATGACAGCATGCGAAAAGCGACGAAATTCAGAACCCGAAAAGAGAGAACCATCAGGACACGAAAAGTGATGAAACTGAAGCACACGAAAAGTGACAAAATTTCTGCACCTTCAGGACGTGAAAAGCAATGAAAACGAAGCACATGAGAATCGTCGAAAATTCAGCATTCGAAAAAGCGACAATAATCCAGCAACGCGAAAAGGGACGAAAAATTCAGCACACACATGAAAAGCAACGTAAATTCACGATGTGAAAAGTGATGAAACATCATGACGCATAAAGCGATGAAATTTCAGATGTGAAAAGCGACAAAATTTCAGCATGCAAAAGCGACGAAAAATTCAGCATGCCAAAGTGTATGAACCTTCAGGATGTGAAAAGGCGCCGAAAATTCAGCACATGAAATGCTACAAAAATTCAGCATGCGAAAAGCGACGAAAATTCAGAACAACGAAAAAGGAACCATCACACGCGAAAAGTGATGAAAATGAAAGCACGCGTAAAGCGACGAAAAAAATTCATCACCCAGCAAAAAGCAATTAAATATCAGCACGTGAAAAGTGACGCACCTTCAGACCCCAGGATCATGATCATAAAATTCGCTCCTGCAAAGAGAGAGGAGCTCGCGAAAAGTGACGAAAATTTGGCACGTGGAAAGCGATGAAAGTATCAGCAGCATGTGAAAAGAGTTGAACCTTCAGGATGCGAAAAGCAACGAAAATGTAGGTCACAAAACGCGACTAAATTTTAAATGGCAAAAACGACATTAATTCAAGATGCGGAAAGCGACAAAATTTCAGGTTGAATAAAGCTTTGAATTTACAGGACGCGACAAGTGACAAAATTTGAGCACAGGAAAAGCGACAAAAATTCAGCCCCCGAAAAGCGACGAAAATTCAGCACATGAAAAGCAACGTAAATTCAGGACTCAAAATGCGACAAAACCTCAGGACGCATAAAGCAACAAAATTTCAGGACGTGAAAAGCGACGAAATTTCAACATGCGACATTAACACAATAATTCTCAATTTATTTGATTTTTAAATCTCTTTGTCATTAATTTATAGGCCAAATTGAAGGAATTTAGTGTTTAATTCCCGTAAATTAATGGCCATTTAAATCAACTTGCGAGTGGGTTTTTGTGGAACGCAATGCATTGGAACTTTGCGGTTTGCAGTGAAATTAACCCCCATAACGGCAGGAAAAATACTGCCGGTTCATATATTTTTTAAGTCACCTTTTCGCAACATGAAATTTTATGAAAACCATATTATGGTCACTCTTGCCTAAGGGGCCACGCACAAGACTTAACTAACCCTTCCTCATTACTCAATACCCAGTCTAGAATAGCTTGCTCTCTTCGTTGGTTCCACCTCTACATGTTTGGTTTAGAAAACTATCCCGCATACATTCCAAGAACTCCTCTTCCTCAGCACCCCTGCCAACTTGATTCACCCAATGTATATGTAGCTTGAAGTCACCCATTTTAAATTGTTTTATCTTGTTGCATGCATTCAAATATCCTGTTTTGATGCCATCGCCCCCTACTCCACTAATACAGTTTGGTGGCCAGTACACAACTCACCTCCACTATGTTTTCAGCCCCTTAGTGTTTTTTGCAGCTCTATCCATATCGATTCCACATCCAAGCTAATGTCCTTTCTTTCTATTGTGTTAATCACCTCTCCAACCAGCAGCGCTACCCCACCTCCTTTACCTTTCTGTCTATCCCTCCTGAATATTGAACATCCCTGGATGTTCAGCTTCCCAGGTCTGGAGCCTGAGATATCTATCTTTCGCATCAGCCATGTCTCTGTGATCCCAACTTTAAAAGGACAGGTGTTTAGATATGGTAATTGAATTTTGTAATTAGCTACAATTAGGTAACTAACTAATTATATTCTTTAATTTCAAGTCATCCAAGTAAGATTGTTTCATATTTGTTTCAGAATGCTTATAATAACTGCACATTTCATTCAGTTCTCTTAATTTTTAAGAAAGTTATGAGCTTTTGACTGTCCTTGATCACAGCTTTTGTGTTAAGTCAATGGAAAAACAATAGGGTGCAAGATGCTAATTTCTGAGTATGAAAATGGCCATAACTTCTTTAATACCGAAGATATGAAACTGAATTAGGTGTCAAATTAAACTTCTTTTTATGCTTTATCTGATGGGATAAATTGCAGACCTGATTTTTTTAATCTCAAAATTTTGTAACATTACTACATAAAGCGACAAAATTGTAGGATGCATAAAGTGATGAAATTGTAGGATGCGATAAGCGACAAAATTTCAGCACAGTAAAAGTGACAAAAATTCAGCATAAGAAGCGACAAAAATTCAGCACGAGAAAAGCGACGAACATTCAGCATGCAAAATGCGATAAAAATTCAGCACGTGAAAAGCGACGAAAATTGAGCACATGAAAAGCGAAGTAAATTCAGGACTCGAAAAGCAACGAAACCTCAGGATGCATAAAGCTTCAAAATTTCAGGACGTGAGAATCTTCAGGATGCAAAAAGTGATGAAAATTCAGCACGCGAAAGGCGACAAGAATTCAGGACGCAAAAAGCGACAAAAATTCAAAACGGCAAAAGTGACAAATTCAGGACGTGGAAAGCGACCAAATTACAGGATGCGATGAGCGACAAAATTTCAGCACAGGAAACGCGAGGACAATTCAGCACACGAAAAGCGACAAACCTTCAGGATGCGAAAAACGCTAAAAATTAAGGACGTTGAAAGCGTCAAAAATTCAGGACATGAAATGCGACAAATTCAGGACGTGAAATGCAACTAAATTTCAGGACGTGAAAAGCAACGAAATTTCAGCACGCGAAGAGCGATTTAAATTGAGGATGCGAAAGGTGACGAAAATCAAAACACCAAGGGCGACGTAAACTGAGGACATGAAAAGCGACAAAATTACAGGAGGCATAATTATGGGGCGCAGAATACTAGCTAGATGGCTACATATAGGGGAGGGTGCCTAGAAATAGTTGGGGGGGGGGGGGGGGGGTTTAAGGGAAGGACACCTGTAAATTTGGATTTAGAATAGGGCATGTAAATGGGAGGGGAATTTAGGACAGGGGAATTTAGAATCTTATAGAATTTTTTGAGGATGTAACAAGTAGAGTGGATAAGAGAGAACCAGTGGATGTGTTATATCTGGACTTTCAGAAGGCTTTCAACAAGGTCCCACATAAGAGATTAGTATACAAACTTAAAGCACGAGGTATTGGTGGTTCATTATTGATGTGGATAGAGAACTGGCTGGCAGACAGGAGTAGGAGTAAACGGGTCCTTTTTAGAATGGCAGGCAGTGACTAGTGGGGTACCGCAAGGCTCAGTGCTGGGACCCCAGCTATTTACAATATACATTAATGATTTAGAAAAGGGAATTGAATGCAACATCTCCAAGTTTGCAGATGACACGGCTGGTGGGGCAGTGTTAGCTGTGCGGATGCTAGGAGGCTGCAAGGTGACTTGGATAGGTTGGGTGAGTGGGAAAATGCATGCCAGATGCAGTATCAGGGATAAATGTGAGGTTGTTTTTTTGTTTTTTTTTATTTTTTTTTTTTTTGTTGTTTTTTGTTGTGTTTGTTCTTTTGTTGTGAGGTTGTCCACTTTGGTGCCAAAAACAGGAAAGTAGACTATTATTTGAATGGTGGCTGATTAGGAAAAGGGGAGATGCAACCAGACGTGGGTGTCATGGTACACCAGTCATTGAAAGTAGGCATTCAGGTGCAGCAGGCTGTGAAGAAAGCAAATGGTATGTTAGCATTCATAGCAAAAGGATTCGAGTATAGGAGCAGGGAGGTCTACTGCAGTTGTACAGGGTCTTGGTGAGACCACACCTGGAGTATCGCGTACAGTTTTGGTCTCCTAATCTGAGGAAAGACATTCTTGCCATAGAGGGAATACAGGGAAGGTTTTACCACCAACTGATTCCTGATGTCAGGACATTTCATATGAAAAAGACTGGATAGAAACTCAGCATGTACTCGCTAGTAATGTAGAGGATGAAGGGGATCTTATAGAAACTTACAAAATTCTTAAAAGGTTTGACAGACTGGTTTGCAGAAGTGATTGTTCCCGATGTTTGGGGAAGTCCAGAACAAGGGGTCACAGTTTAAGGATTAAGGGGGAAGTCTATTAGGACGAGATGAGAAAAAAAAAAAATTCACACACGGAGAGTGGTGAATCTCTGGAATTCTCTGCCGCAGAAGGTAGTTGAGGCCAGTTCATTGGCTATATTTAAGAGGGAGATAGATGTAGCCATTGTGGCTAAGGGGATCAGGGGGTATGGAGAGAAGGCAGTTACAGGATACCGAGTTGGATGATCAGCATGAGATCATATTGAATAACGGTTCAGGCTCGAAGGGCCAAATGGCCTACTCCTGCACCTATTTTCTATGTTTCTATGTTATGTCTATAACAATTACAGCACGGAAACAGGCCATCCCAGCCCTTCTAGTCCGTGCCGAACACTTATCCTCCCCTAGTCCCATCTACCTGCACTCAGACCATAACCCTCCATTCCTTTCCCATCCATATACCTATCCAATTTATTTTTAAATGATAAAATCGAACCTGCCTCCACCACATCCACTGTAAGCTCATTCCACACTGCTACCCCTAAACTTCTGTACCTTAATTTTCAAATCATGTCCTCATGTATGAATCTTCCCTACTCTCAATGGAAAAAGCTGATCAACATCAACTGTCTATCCCTCTCATCATTTTAAAGACCTCCATCAAGACCAATAACCTTCTGTGCTCCAAAGAATAAAGACCTAATTTGTTCAACCTTTCTCTGTAACTTAGTTGCTGAAACCCAGGCAATATTCTTGTAAATCTCCTCTGTACTCTCTCTATTTTGTTGACATCTTTCCTATAATTTGGCGGCCAAAATTGTACACCAACACCAGAATTGGCCTCACCAATGCCTTGTACAAATTTAACACTACATCAACTGCTATACTTAATACTCTGATTAATAAAGGCCAGCACACCAAAAGCTTTCTTTACCACCCCATCTACATGAGATCCCACCTTCAGGGAACTATCCACAGTTATTCCTAGATCCCTCTGTTCACCTGCATTCCTCAATTCACTACCATTTACCATGTACGTCCTATTTTGATTTGTCCTGCCAAGATGTAGCACCTCACACTTATCAGCATTAAATTCCATCTGTCGTCTTTCAGCCCACTCTTCCAAATGGCCTAAATCTGTCTGTAGACTTTGAGGTCGGAAATCTACTTCATTACCACACCACCACCTATCTTAGTATCATCTGCATGCTTACTTACTAATCCAATTACCACACCATCCAGATCATTGATGTATATGACAAACAACAGTGGACCCAACACAGATCCCAGAGGCACCCCACTAGTCACTTCTGGCCTCCAACCTGCAACAAATTTACAGCCATTCCACCATTACTCTCTGGCATCTCCCATTCAGCCACGTTGAATCCAGCTTGCTACTCCGCCGAATGGTTGTAATACACAATTCGTGTTGAACCTCTAATGCCCAGCTTCATGAGGAACCCACCTTCTAAGGCCTTACTGAAGTCCATATGGACAACATCCACCACTTTACCCTTATCAATTTCCCTAGTAACCTCTTCAAAAATTCAAGAAGATTAGTCAAACATGACCTTGCAGCACAAATCCATGTTGACTGTTCTAATCAACCCTGTTTATCCAGATGCTTATATATATGGCGCTAAATCATTAGTAGGGATCCGTTTTCCATTTAATTTGCCCACCACTGACGTCAAACTAACAGGTCTATAATTGCTAGGTTTATTCTTAGAACCCTTTTTAAACAATGGAACAACATGCGCAGTACGCCAATCCTCTGGCATCATTCCCGTTTCTAATGCCATTTGAAATATTTCTGCCATAGCCCCTGCTATTTCAACACTTCCCTCAAAGTCCCAGGGAATATCCCGTCAGGTGCTGGAGACTTATCCACTTTTATATTTTTCAAAAGTGTCCGTAGGGGGTGTGGGGGGATTCCTCTTCTTTGAATCTCATAGTTTCCATAGCTACTCAGTGTTGTGGGCTTTGAGTTTGGGCTTGAAATTTCGCGTCTTGAAAATTGTTGACTTATTGCATGCTGAATTTTCTTCATTTTTTGCGTCCTGAAATTTTATCGCTTTTCGCATCCTGACATTTTCCCCTTTTCAAATGCTGAATTTTCTTCGTTTTTTGCTTCCAAAATGTTCCATCGTTTTAGCACCCTGAATTTTCATACCTTTCCGCATCCTGAATTTATTCCGTTTCGCGTCCTAAATGATTGTCGCTTTTCACATCCTGAATTTTTGTACACATGCAGAACTTCACGAGTGCAGAATTTGCGGCACTTTTCGCGTCCAGAAAGTTCATTGTTTTTCGTGTGCTGAATTTGTCACTTTTCTTGTGCTGAATTTTCGTTGTTTTTCACGTCCTGAAGTTTCTTCACTTATTACATGCTGATTTTCGTCACTTTTTGCTTGCTGAATTCGTGCCTTTCGTTGCTGAAGTTTTCATCACTTTCGCGCCCTTAAATTTTTCACGCTTTTTCGCCTGAATTCTTCTCACTTTTCGCGTCCTGAATTTTTTCCACTTTTCACATCCTGAAATGTTTTCCCTTCTCGTGTCCTGAATTACGTCGCTTTTCGCATTTCTGGATGTGAAAAACGACGAAAATTCAGCACGCGAAAGAGAAAAATTCAGCACACGTAAACCGGCATAAATTCAAGACACGAAAAATGACAGAACTTCAGGACGCGAAAGGCAACGAAACGTCAGCCTTTGAAAAGCAATGAAAATTCAGCACGTCGAAAAGCGATGAAAAGCCAGGACATGAAAGACGACGAAAATATAAAATGCCAAAAGCGACATAAATTCAGGACGCGAAAAGCAACAAAATTTCAGGATGCATAAAGCGACAAAATTGTAGGATGTATAAACTGGCTAAATTGTAGGATGCGATAAGCGACAACATTTCGGCACAGGAAAGTGACAAAAATTCAGCATGAGAAAAGCGATGAAAATTCAGCACTCGAAAAGTGACGAACCTTCAGGATGCAAAAAGTGATGGAAATTCAGGACGTGAAATACGACTAAAATTCAGGACAGGAAAAGCACTGAAATTTCAGCACACAAAAAGCGACGAAGATTCAGCAAGTGAAAAGCGACGAAAATTCAGCACCCGAAAAGTGAAGAAAATTCAGCACACGACAAGTGACAAAAATTCAGGATGTGAAAGGTGATGAAAATTCAAAATGCCAAAAGCAATGTAAATTCAGGACACAAATAGTGACAAAATTACAGGAAAAAGAAAGCGATGACATTTCAGAAAGTGAAAAGCAACGAAATTTAACCATACGAAAATCGACGAAAAGTCAGCACGCGAAAAGCAAGGAAAAGTTAGCATGCAAAAACTGATGTAAATTTAGCACGCAAAAAGCGATGGAAATTCAGGACGCGAAAAGTGATGAAAATTCAGGACATGAAAAGCGATGAATTTTCAGAACGTGAAATGCGACGAAAATTCAGCATGCGAAAGCAACGAAAATTAAGCATGCGAAATGCAACAAAAATTCTGCACCCTAAAAGCGAGGTAAATTCAGGACTCAAAAAGCGACAAAACCTCTGGATGCATAAAGCGACAAAATTTCAGCACGTGAGAAGTGACGAACCTTTAGGATGCGAAAAGTGATGAAAACTCAGCACGCGAATGGCAACAAGAATTCAGGACGCAAAAAGCGACAAAAATTCAAAACGCGAAAAGCGATAAATTCAGGACGTAAAAAGTGACCAAATTTCAGGAAGCATAACACGTCAAAATTACAGGATGCGATAAGTGACGACATTTCAGCACGCGAAAAGCGATGAAAATGAAGCATGTGAAAAGCGACGGAACATAGAAAATAGATGCAGAAAGCGGCCATTCAGCCTTCATGCCAGCACCGCCATTCATTGTGATCATGGCTGATCACACAAACCTTCAGGACGTGAAAAGCGATTAACCTTCAGGGCGCCAAAAACGACGAAAATTCAGCATGCGAAATGCGACAAATGTTCGGCACACGAAAAGTGATGTAAATTCAGGACTCAAAGAAGTATATCGAAACTCAAAAACGTAAAGCGACAAAATTTCAAAATCTGTGAAAGGACGAGCCTGCATAAAGCACCAAAATTTTCAGCAAGGAAGGACATGTAAATGCGACGAAACTTGCAAAGCGATGTAAATTTCAGCAACTGGAAAAGTGTAAATCAAATCCTGCAGCCAAGAAATTTCAAGTGTGAAAGTGACAACCTTCTGGATGTGAAAAGTGATGAAAATTCAGCAGCACAATAGCAAGGAAAAGCTTCTTCTTCATGAAGAGTGACAAAATTTCAACAGCAGGCGATGTTGCTTATCGAAAAATGAGAAGAAACTTCAGCTTGCAAAGCGATGAAAATCAGCACACAATAGGCGATGAAAGTATCTACAGCACAGGAAAAAATGACGACATTCAGCACACCGAAAAGCAAGGAAAATTTAGCACGCGCATTCAAAAGTGCAAATGAGGCAAGGACAGCAAAAGCAACGAAAACTGAAAATGCCAAAAGCATGTAATTTCATGATGCAAAAAGCGACTAATTTTCAGGACGTGCAAAGCGATGAAATTTCAGGACGCGAAAAGCGACAAAACTTCAGGCCAATAAAGCGACGAAATTTCAAGACGTGAACTAGGGAGGCTATTTGGATGGAACTGAGAAGTGGGACCGGTGTAGCAACACTTTTAGGGGTGTATTATAGACCGCCAAATGGGGAGCGAGAATTGGAAGAGCAAATAAGGAGATAGCAGATATTAGTAGTAAGCACAAGGTAGTGATTGTGGGAGATTTCAATTTTCCAAAAATAGACTGGGAAACACATTCTGTAAATGGGCTGGATGGTTTGGAGTTTGTAAAATGTGTGCAGGATAGTTTTTTGCAGCAGTACATAGAGGTATCGACCAGAGAAGGGGCAGTGCTGGACCTCCCGTTAGGAAATCAGGCAGGTCAGGTGACGGAGGTATGCGTTGGTGAGCACTCCGGGACCAGTGATCACAATACCATTAGTTTCAATATAATTATGGAGAGAGTAGAAACTGGACCTAGGGTGGAGATTTTTGATTGGAGAAAGGCTAACTTTGAGGAAATGCGTAAGGATTTAAAAGGAGTGAATTGGGATACTGTTTTATGGGAAGGATGTAGAAGAGAAATGGAGGCTGTAAAATGATGAAAGGGATAGACAGAGTTGACGTGGATAAGCTTTTCCCATTAAGGGTAGGGAAGATTCAAACAAGAGGGCATGACATGCGAATTAAGGGACGGAAGTTTAGGGGTAACGCGAGGGGGAACTTCTTTACTCAGAGGGTGGTGGCTGTTTGGAATGAGCTTCCAGCAGAAAGTGGTGGAGGCAGGATCAATTTTAACATTTAAAAGTAAAGTGGATAGGGTCCACTGTTTATCATATACATCAATGATGGATGATGGTGTGGGAAATTGGATTAGTAAGTGTGTAGATGATTCAATTCAATCTTTAATTGTCATTGTGCAGTGTACAGTACAGAAACAATGCAGTTAGCATCTCCTCTGAAGAACGAACTTGGAATAATGAATGGTAAAATACACTCACTCCACCGGGGGGGGGGGGGGGGGGGTAATTGTGACTGGCAATCACGAGTGCAGAGTTAAGTATTGTAACAGCCGCAGGGGAGAAGCTGTTCCTGAACCTGCTGGTCTGGCATTGGAGGCACCTGTAACGCCTCCCGCCTGTGGCTGGGGTGAGACCAGTCCTTGATGATGCTGCGCGCCCTTTGCAGACATCACTTGCTATGGACAGACTCAATGGAGGGGAGTGACGAACCGGTGATGCATTGGGCAGTTTTCACCACCCTCTACAGTGCTTTCCTGTCAGAGACCGAGCACTTGCCATACCATACTGTGATACAGTTAGTAAGGATGCTCTCAATGGTGCAGCGATAGAAGTTCACCAGAATCTGAGGAGACAAATGGACCATCTTTAGTCTCCTCAGGAAAATGAGATGCTGGTGAGCCTTCTTCACCAGTGTAGAGGTATTGTGGGTCCAAGAGAGGTCATCAGAGATGTTGATGCCCAGAAACCTGAAACTGGAAACACGTTCCACCTCCGTCCTGTTAATATGGATGGGGGTGTGTGTGCAGCTCCTAGACCTTCTGTAGTCCACAGTGAGCTCCTTGGTCATCTTGGAGTCAGCAGACAATGCTGCTAGGAGCTGAACCTCCTCCCTATAGGCTGACTTATCGTTGTCGCTGATGAGGCCAATCACCGTTGTATCATCTGCAGACTTGATGATGGTGTTAGAAACATGTACAGGTGTGCAGTTATAGGTGAAGAGGGAGTAGGGGAGGGGGCTCAGTACACAGCCCTGTGGAACGCCAGTGTTCAGGTTGAGGTGTGGTTGTCCAACCAAACAAACTGTGGTCTGTTAGTCAGGAAGTCCAGTATCCAGTTGCAGAGGGAAAGGTTGATGCCCAGGTCGCCGAGTTTGGTGATCAATTTTGAGGGGATAATGGTGTTAAATGCTGAGCTAAAGTCAAGGAACAGCATTCTCACGTAGGTGTCTCTGTTGTCGAGGTGGGAGAGGGCGGAGTGGAGTGCTGTTGAGATGGCATCCTCCGTACTCCTATTCTTGCGGTAGACAAACTGATAAGGGTCCAGTGTGGGATGTAGGCAGTCTTTGAGGTGTGCCAGGACCAGCCTCTCGAAGCACTTGGTGATGATGGGAGTAAGTGCAACCACTTACTATTAACTTACTCCTTCCGCCCAGGAAGGAGTTGAGGATCGCCGCAGTGGAGTGTTTTGGCACTGGCACGATGGAGGTGGTTTTAAGGCACGTGGAGACAGATGATACTAAGATAGGTGGTGGTGTGGATAATGAAGTAGATTTTCAAAGTCTACAAAGAGATTTACGCCATTTGGAAGATTGGATGAAAGATGGCAGATGGAGTTTAATGCTGATAAGTGTGAGGTGCTACATCTTGGCAGGACAAATCAAAATAGGACGTACATGGTACCGAATTGAGGAATGCAGTTGAACAGAGGGATCTAGGAATAACTGTGCATAGTTCCCTGAAGGTGGAATCTCATGTAGATAGGGTGGTAAAGAAAGCTTTTGGTGTGCTGGCCTTTATAAACCAGAGCATTGAGTATAGAAGTTGGGATGTAATGTTAAAATTGTACAAGGCATTGGTGAGGCCAATTCTGGTGTACAATTTTGGTCGCCAAATTATAGAATGGTCCCTAGATGTCAACAAAATAGAGAGAGTACAGAGGAGATTTACTAGAATGTTGCCTTGGTTTCAGCAACTAAGTTACAGAGAAAGGTTGAAAAAGTTAGGTCTTTATTCTTTGGAGCGCTGAAGGTTAAGGGGGGGACTTGATAGAAGTCTTTAAAATGATGAGAGGGATAGACAGAGTTGATGTTGATAAGCTTTTTCCATTGAGAGTAGGGAAGATTCAAACAAGAGGACATGATTTGAAAATGAAGGTACAGAAGTTTAGGGGTAACATGAGGGGGAACGTCTTTACTCAGAGTGGTAGTTGTGTGGAATGAGCTTCAGAGGCGATGCTAACTGCATTGTTTCTGTACATTGCACAATGACAATTAAAGATTGAATTGAATTGAATCTACATACTTACTAATCCAATTTACCACACCATCATCCAGATCATTGATGTATATGATAAACAGTGGACCCAACACAGATCCCTGAGGCGCTCCACTAGTCGCCGGCCTCCAACTTGACAAACAGCCATCCACCATTACTCTCTGGCATCTCCCATTCAGCCACTGTTGAATTAATCTTGCTACTCCACCATTAATACACAACAATTGAACCTTCTTAACCAGCTTTCCATGTGGAACCTTGTCAAAGGCCTTACTGAAGTCCAGATAGACAACATCCACCGCTTTACCCTAATCAATTTCCCTAGTAACCTCTTCAAAAAATTCACGAAGATTAGTCAAACATGACCTCCCAGGCACAAATCCATGTTGACTGTTCCTAATCAGACCTTTGGGGATCATGACAGAAGCCTCCGTGGCGATCCCTGGAAGCGATGACACGATGCACTCTGCGACGCATCGGGCAACAGTTCTATCAACATGTTGGATGACAACTGAAGCCAACAGCGAGCTATATCGTCTGACACATGAGCAAATGCGCCCTGTTTATCAAGATGCTTTTTTTTTAATATAAAGATTTTATATATATTATATAAAATTATATATGTATCCTATCCATTACTTTGCCCACCACTGACGTCAAACTAACAGGTCTATAATTGCTAGGTTTACTCTTAGAACCCTTTCTAAACAATGGAACAACATGCACAGTACGCCAATCCTCTGGCACCATTCCCGTTTCGAATGACATTTGAACTATTTCCGTCATAGCCCCTGCTATTTCGACACTTACATCCCTCAATGTCCTAGGGAATATCCCGTCAGGACCTGGAGACTTATCCCCTTTTATATTTTTCAAGAGCGTCCGTACTACCTCTTCTTTGAATCTCATACTTTCCATAGCAACTCGAGTTTGGGCTTGGAGTTTGACATCCTGAGGTTTCTTCACTTATTGCATGCTGAATTCTCGTCACTTTTTGCATCCTGACATTTTCCCCCTTTTCAAATGCCAAATTTGTCGCTTTTTGCATCCAAAATTTTCCATAGTTTTAGCGTCTTGAATTTTCGGACCTTATCGAATCCTGAATTTCCATCGCTTTTCACGTGCTGAATTTCCGTTGCTTTTCGCTTGCTGAATTTCCATCACTTTTCACGTTCTTAAAATTCATTGCTTTATTGTTCCTGCAATTTCGTCGCTTTTCATGTCCTGAATTTACGTCGCTTTTGCAGTTTTGAATTTTCGTCGGTTTTCGGGCTCGGGGTTTGGAGAAACATAGAAAATAGGTGCAGGAAGCGGCCATTCGGCCCTTCGAGCCAGCACCGCCTTTCATTGTGATTATGGCTGATCGTTTCCTATCAATAACCAGTGTCTGCCTTCTCCCCCTATCCCTCGACTCCACTAGCCCCTAGAACTCCATCTAATTCTCTCTTAAATCTTTAAAATCCCTTAAGTTCTCTCCATGGCCTCCACTGCCCTCTGTGGCAGGGAATTCCATAATATCTGGAGCTTGTCTTGGGCAGGGAGCTAAACCAACCCTAAAGCCAAGCTCCAATCCCCAAAGTCCAAGCTGCCTTCCTGGTGACCGGATCCAGGATGTCATGGACCGAGTGCAAAAAATCCTCAAGGGCGAAGGTGAACAGCCGGAAGTGGTAGTGCATGTCGGCACAAACGGTGTCGGAAAGAAGGGGATGAATATTCTGCAGCATGACTTTAGAGAGCTCAGAAAAATGCTGAAAAGCAGGACCTCCAGAATTGTTATCTCCAGTTTGCTTCCAGTTCCTCGTGCTGGCGAGAGCAGGAACAGGGAGATACAGGACCTGAATGTGTGGTTGAGTAACTGGTGCAGGGGGCAGGGATTTAGATTCTTAGATCACTGGGATCTGTTTTGGAGTAAGGGGGAACTGTACAAAAGGGACAGATTGCATCTTAACAGGTGGGGGAACCAACATTCTGGCAGGCAGGTTTGCCACTGCTACACGGGTGGTTTTAAACTGAATAAGGGGGGGTTTGGGTGCCAAATGGGATAGTTGAGGATGGAGTTAAAGGGAAAGAGTGTAAAGGGATGGTTAATGACCCCAGAATTAACAGGAAAGAAAGCTCAAAGGGATAGGAGAGTATGGCCAAGTGTAATAGTGATCGTTGTGAAAGGTGAGATGCGTAAGGAATTAAAAGTATTGGATATAAATGCGCAAAGTATAAGTAGTAAAGTAGATGAGCTCAAGGCTGATAATTTGAATCCTCCCAACATTCTGCTTCACACCTTTAACCACAAACACATACTCACCAAGTTGACAGCCCATCTATCAGGCAATGAAGGAGATTGGGAACATTTTGGATGGGCACTACAGGGTCTTGGTGCCTCGACCACAATTAGAAACACGTAGCAGGGTAATAAACAGAGCACTGGGTGACAAAATTATTTTTTCTCTAAAATGAACACCCAGACACATGGACAGTGCCTGGAGAAAAATCTCCAGGAAGGCCCACTGCATGCGACCATAGCAGTGAATCCTGCAAGTTATCAGAATACATTGACTTAATCAACTGGCTCAGCAACACCCCAGCTAAACAAAACACTGTTCTGTGACTGCCACCTGCTGCTGTATACCATGGGCATCAATGCCTGTACATAGAAATATAGAAAGTAGGTGCAGGAGTAGGCCATTTGGCCCTTCGAGCCTGCACTGCCATTCAATATGATCATGGCTGATCATCCAACTCAGTATCCTGCACCTGCCTTCTCTCCATGCCCCCTGATCCCATTAGCCACATCTAATTCACTCTTAAATATAGCCAATGAACTGGCTTCAACTACATTCTGTTGTAGAGAATTCCAGAGTTTCACCACTCTGAAAAATGATTTTATCATCCTGGTCCTAACAGACTTCTCCCTTATCCTTAAACTGTGACCCTTGTTCTGGACTTCCCCAACATCTGGAACAATCTTCCTGCATCTAGCCCCTTTAGAATTTTGTAAGTCTCTATAAGATCCCCCCCTCAATCTTCTAAATTCTAGCAAGCACAAGCCAAGTCTATCCAGTCTTTCTTCATATGAAAGTCCTGCCATCCCAGGAATGAGTCTGGTGAACCTTCTCTGTACTCCCTCTGTGGCAAGAATGTCTTTCCTCAGATTAGGAGACCAAAACTGTACGCAATACTCCAGGTGTGGTCTCACCAAGACCCTGTACAACTGCAGTAGACGCTCCCTGCTCTTATACTCAAATCCTTCTGCTATGATTGCTAACATACCATTCGCTTTCTTCACTGCCTGCAGCACCTGACTACTTTCACTGACTGGTGCACCATGACACCCAGGTCTGGTTGCATCCCCCCTTTTCGTAATCAGCCACCATTCAGATAATAGTCTACTTTCCTGTTTTTGCCACCAAAGTGGATAACCTCACATGTATCCACATTATATTGCACCTGCCATGCATTTGCCCACACAGCCAACCTATCCAAGTTACCTTGCAGCTTCCTAGCATCCTCCTCACAACTAACACTGCCCCCCAGCTTAGTGTCATCCACAAACTTGGAGATGTTGCATTCAATTCGCTCATCCAAATCATTAATATATATTGTAAGTAGCTGGGGCCCCAGCACTGAGCCTTGCAGTACGCCACTAGTCACTGCCTGTCATTCTGAAAATAAACAGTTTACGCCTACTCTTTGCTTCCCGTCACCAGCCAGTTCTCTATCCACATCAATACTGAACCCACAATACGATGTGCTTTAAGTTTGCATACTAATCTCTTACGTGGGACCTTGTCAAAAGCCTTCTGAAAGTCCAGATACAACACATCCACTGGTTCTCTCTTATCCACTCTACTAGTTACTTCCTCGAAAATTTCTATAAGATTCATCAGACATATTTACCTTTCATAACTCCATGCTGACTGTCACAACTCCAATATTTGTCCAATGATTTCACCACTTTCCAAATGTGTTGCTATCCCATCTTTAATAACTGACTAGCATTTACCCCACTACCGATGTTAGACTAACTGGTCTGTAATTCCCCATTTTCTCTCTCCCTCCCTTTTTGAAAAGTGGGGTTACATTAGCTACCCTCCAATCCTCAGGAACTACTCCAGAATCTAAAGTTTTGAAAAATTATCACTAATGCATCCACTATTTTTGGGGCTACTTCCTTAAGTACTCTGGTATGCAGACTATCTGGCTCTGGGGATTTATCAGCCTTTAATCCATTCAATTTACCTAACACCACTTCCCGGCTAACCTGGATTTCACTCAGTTCCTCCATCTCATTTGACCCCCGGTCCCCTGCTATTTCCGGCAGATTATTTATGTCTTCCTTAGTGAAGACAGAACCAAATAGTTATTCAATTGGTCTGCCATGTCCTTGTTTCCCATGATCAATTCACCAGTTTGACTGCAAGGGACATACATTTGTTTTATCTAATTTTTTCACTTCACATATCTATAAAAACTTTTGCAGTCCGTTTTTATGTTCCCTGCCAGTTTTCTTTCATAATCTATTTTCCCTTTCCTTATTAAGCCCTTTGTCCTCCTCTGCTGGACTCAGTCCTCTGGTAGGCTGCTGCTTTTTCTGCCTAATTTGTATGCTTCATCTTTTGTTTTGATACTATCCCTGATTTCCCTTGTTATCCACGGATGCACTACCTTCCCTGATTGATTATTTTTGCCAAACTGGGATGAACAATTGTTGTAATTCATCCATGCAGTCTTTAAATGCCTTCCATTGCATATCCACCGTCAACCCCTTACGAATCACTTGCCAGTCTATCTTGGCCAATTCACGTCTCATACCCTCAAAGTTACCTTTCTTTAAGTTCAGAACCCTTGTTTCTGAATTAACAATGTCACTCTCCATCCTAATGAAGAACTCAACCATATTATGGTCACTCTTGCCCAAGGGGCCATGCACAACAAGACTGCTAAGTAACCCTTCCTCATTACTCAATACCCAGTCTAGAATAGCCTGCTCTCTTGTTGGTTCCTCTACATGTTGGTTTAGAAAACTATCCCGCATATATTCCAAGAAATCCTCTTCTGCAGCACCCCTGCCAATTTGATTCACCCAATCGATATGTAGATTGAAGTCGCCCATTATAACTGTTTTACCTTTGTTGCACGCATTTCTAATTTCCTGTACACCAACAGAAGCATACAGGGTGTTCAGAATATCTAGTTGAAACACACCCATGGGTCACATATTGCTTTAAATGGAAACATCCTTTGAATTAAATCAGCATCAAACCAAAGTAGCTGTGATGGGGAAGAAGTTTGCCCCAGCACATGCCAACATTGGCATATTGGGAAGAGACTGACTAACCTTAGCAGATATTTCTACCAGCATAGAGCCCAGTCTTTGGAGACTCTGGGAGGAAACTAATAGGAATGCTCACTACTTAGAGGAAGACCGGCAAGGAAATTGTACCAATGCAGATGTTGCCAAACCAGAGATTTAAACTAACAGCAAAAACTGCAGTACTGGGAAGGGCAGCATTAATAAAAGTGAGACTTAGCCACAATATTAAACTCTACTTTCCCTGTAACAGGAGCCAACTACAACCAGGAAACATGGCTCTGTCCAAAGACAAAGTGCTGGAGGCATTCAGCAGTTCAGGCACAATCTGCCCAAATGCAAGTGGAATGGACAGATGACATCTCAGGTCAGCAGCCTTCCTCAGACTGATGAAAGAGTGAAAAGAGACAGAGGCATGCAGGACAAAGCCAGCAAGTAAATAGGTGGTACATGCGAGGCGTGATTAGCATATGGATGGAGTGAGTGCCAAAGGCTCAAGGTGAAAGGGGCAAAATGCCTAATAAGGAGAGAACGGAAATTTTAAACTAGGAGAGATATGGGTGGAAGAGAGAGGGAATATGAGACTGTTTGAGAGATGAGCGTACAAGAAAGGACTAATTAGTTATTACTATTTCGTTTGTTACTACTTAGCTACTGCTACTACTCAGTTAATGAAGGGAAGTACACTCATCTCTTATCCATATTTCCCTTTTACCTTCCAACCCACCTCACTCTGGTATTACATTTCACTGTTCTTGTCCTTATCCAACATGTTTTATCACTTCCACCTTCATCACTTACTCCATCCATTTGCCCATCACCCACTCACCTGTAATCCACCTATCAGGCAGTGCCCAACCCCCACCTCATTTCCAGCTCTCCCCAGTATTTCAGACTGAGAGCTTGTCACCGATTAGACATCTGCCCATTTCTTCAGAGGTTGTCAAACCCACCAAGTTCCTCTAGCACTGTATTTACTCACGATTCTAGCATGGGGTGGCTTGTGTTGCCAAAAAAAGTATGCTTTGCCACACTAGGAATTTCATTTACCATACACTCATACCAATAAAAAGCAACAGAACACAAAGTTGAAACTCTTCCCTTCTTTGGCCTCCCATTGACGGGACGATCACGACTCCCTGGCTGTCCGTGTCGGGGGTCCTGCATCAGGGGATTGAATCCCAACTAACTAAGGGTCCAGTCGAGCCTTTTGCGTTCTTTGGAGCTTCCCAAAATCGTTCTCTACCAGAGACTGCAAGCTCCTCGATGTTGAAGAAACAAATTTGAAAAGCCATCAAAAATTTAACACATTTATCCCATTAAACTGAAGAGGGTTAGAAATAGGTACCTTATCATCCTATGACATCCATAACGACCAAATCTAGGAAGACTTGGTGCTGAAAAATCAAATTAACATAACATTTTAATGTTTGAAATGTTCCAACGTCCTTCTCTACAATTAGACAAAGTGCAGGAGTAACTCAGTGGGTCGGACAGTCCTGGGTGAGAAGATTCTAGTCCTCAAGGTAAAAACACTTGGACATGTGGACATTGCCTGGAGATGTATCTCCAACCAGGATCCTTGTGGCTCTGCAGTCATGACTTCTGCAGGTTGGACCAATATTAAGGTAGTCCAATACGTTTAGACTAAAATTCTTAAGAGTCTAAAGAGTCCCAAGCCAGAATTACCAATCCATATCCTCCAGCGATGTTGCTCGACCCATCGAGTCGCCCCAGCACTGACGCAATTTACAAGCACAGCAACACCCCAGTTACCCCATCAAATACACATTAAATTTCACAAGTGTTCTCCCAACCTTGTCCCCCGATGCCATACTCTTCATGTTGACATTGAAACTTTATATATAAACTTTGTATATAAACAAATATTCAGTGGTGTGCAGGTGGTTAAAAATACCTGGAAAACCCAAACCCCCAAAGCTTCAGTCAAAAATTGCCAAGCCAGAGTGGAAAGGCCGAGGAGCTGCAAGGACGAACGTAGAACCGAGAATACTGAAGAAATGGATTGTAACAATGTAGATGCACCCAAATGTATGGTGAGACAACGAGCTGGAGTAACTCAGCGGGTCAGGCGGTATCTCTGGTGAGAAGGAACAGGTGACGTTTCGGGTCGAGACCATCATTTAGACCCAATAATGTTCAACGCCCTTGCTAATCAAGAATCTTTCTCCACCTTAAAAAATATCCATCAACAGCCTCCACAGCCCTCTGTTGCAATGAATTCCACCGATTCACCACCCTCGGACTAAAGAAATTCCTCACTGTGCAGTATGCAGTGCAATGCAGTTATCAGCTGAAGATCGTACTACGATGTCTTTAAGTCTTCAGAACTTTTATTAAACACACAGGATACATAGCCCTGGCTGTACGTGGTCTGTCACGAGCACCAGAGAGAGAGCTAGGGGCGTGCGGGTTACAATTATACTGACTGCTGGGGGAGTGGTTAGCATGGACATCATACTAGCAATTAAAGGTGTACACACAAGCATCTACATCCTTCCTCTACCAAAACAAGCAGTGAGTGACAGGGCGACCACGTCTCATGCGCCAGGGTAAGTACAAACAGTAAAGTACAGGGATACATAATCACACGTAATCGCCGTAGCGGACCGGCGGCCTGACCAGGCGACCAGACCGGGTCCGCACCTCGCCAACACCTCCTTCCCCGACAGCAACAAGCGGTAACGCCGGATCAAGGTTGGGGCAATGGACAGGAGGGCTACGGACAGGAGAACCCCTAGGCGATGAAGGCAGCGGGGAGGGAGGGGAAGAGAAAGGCGGGGAAGCTGGAGAAAGACGCTCCGGAGGAGGACGAGGGGAGGCCGGCCCCAGAGGAACTGGCAGAGTACAGGGCTGCAACAGAGGCAGCGGAGGGGCATAAGGAGCCGCCGGGGGAGGGAGAGGCTCGTTCACGAGCCGGAGATGCTGGCGGGACCGGCGGAACAACCTGCCGTCGCGGTTGACAAGGTAGGAGCGAGGGGAACCGGCAGAGCCGACGACCACAGCCAGCCTGGAGCGGCCAGAAGAGGACCACATACGGACTACCTGACCGGGGAGAAGAGGACAGAGGACACGGCAAGACCTGTCGTGGGAACGCTTCTCGATACGGTGTTTGACAGCAATGCGTTCCCGGACCAAGGCAGGTTTAAGGACGGACGGGGACAGGGACTGTTGAGACACCGGGACCGTGGGCCTCGTCACTCGGGACATTAGGCGCTGAGCCGGGGAGCCCAGGGCATGGTCGCGGGAGATGTTGCGGAGGTTCAGCAGGGCCAGGTAGATGTCGGAGCGGGACAGACGGCAACGTTCCAACAATCCTTTAGCACTGCGGACCGCGCTCTCGGCCAGTCCGTTGCTCTGAGGGTATTCCGGGCTGCTGGTGTAATGACGAAAGTTCCAACGGTCAGCAAACTCTCGGAACTCGGCACTGGTGAACTGGCTGCCGTTGTCCGACTGCAGGCTGGCCGGGGACCCGAATGTGGCAAAGTGGCGGCGCAGCTTGTCGATGACCGTGGAGGAAGAGAGGGAGTGGAGCTGGTCAACTTCAAACCAGCTGGAGTAAGAGTCGACAAGCACCAGGAAGTGCTTTCCGTGCCACTCGAAGATGTCGGTTGCTAGCGCAGACCATGGCAGGTCAGCAGCTGGCTGCTGCAGGAGCGGCTGCCGCTGTTGCTGTGGAGCGAGGCTGTTGCAGGTAGGGCATGCGGAGACCCTATCCCGGAAGTAGCGAGGCATGTCGGGCCAGAAGAACTGGCTCTGAGCGATGGAAAGGGTCGCCTCGGCCCCGGGATGGCCACGATGAGCCGTCTCAAAGTATTGTTCTCGTAGTGCTTCGGGCACCACCACCTTGTGCCCCTTCACAATCACACCACCACGCAGCACCAACTCGTCACGAACCAAGAAGTAAGGCACCGCTGCGGCTGGCAGGGAAGAACGGCGGTCTGGCCAACCTTGCTTGATGATCGCGGCCAGCTGCAGTAGCGAAGCGTCTGCTGCCGTGTGCTCGGCTAGGGACTTCAACTGACCGGAGGGCACGAAGTTCACGCCCCAGACCATCAGATCGGACGCCTCATACGGATGCTGGGTCGTGGATGAAAGAGGCGCTCTCGACAGCGTGTCCGCAAGAACCATGTCCCTGCCCTTGCGGTAAACCACCGTAAAAGTGAAGCGTTGGAGCTGGAGCATCATGCGCTGGAGCCGGGAGGAGGCCATGTGTATCGGCTTGCTGAGGGCGCGATCAACTTGTCCACTCGTGGCGCTAACGGCAGGTACCCGTGAAACTTGATTACTCGTGAAAAAAAAAAACGTTTGATTTTTTCCACGAGTCAAATTCACTGTTCAAGATAAAAATTGAAACATTTTAACTCATTGTAATAACGTAGGGCCCATGCGTTGACCTTAGTGTCTCGTGAGTCTAACGCGTTAACCCATGGGCACTCTTAAATCGGCAGCTGGACAGTAAAAAACGGCCAAACCGCAGAATGGTTCATATTTCCTTTTGACACAGGACCCCTTCGGCCCATCGTATCTATGGTGGCCTGGGCCGGCTATAGGAGGTGCAGGGCCTGATTGGGAAAATTTTTCGGATATATAAATAAATAATTATAAATTAGTCACATGTTGTGAGCAACATGACAATTGGGGGGAGAGCTCTTTTCACAGCGTGTGGGGAGTCTAGCCAGGGGTAACGTTGCGAGGAGGGAAGGAGCGTTGAGAAGGAGGGGGTCGGGTTGATGCCTGTAACTCACTCACCGCCGCCGCGGCGCTCCGGGCACAGAGCCACCACATTGTGGCCGGGGAGGGAAGCAGCTCGCGTGGCTACCAGCGGCCGCCATCACCGGACAGCGGAACCGACTGCCATCTCAGCGCCTTCTGCCGGCCCGCCCACCTCGGGCAGTGCTCTCCGTCTGAACAGTGAGGGGACCAGCTCAAGAGCAAAGATCATAGAGCGGAGTGGGTCAGCAGGTGATGGATAACATCACAGCGGGCGGTGGAGCTTACTCCTGTGTCAGCGCAATCAAGGGATCAATTGAGGTTACTTGCACTGACATATGGAGTAAGCTCCACCGCCCGCTGTCCTGTTATCCATCGCCCGCTGACCCGTTCTTGTGCTGGATGACCCTCTCCCCAGAGCCCCTGCCCGTCCCACTGAGCCACCACAGACAGGGAGTTTGACGTAGACACAGGAGGGTCCACCTTCAACTTCAGAGCCAAACAAAAAAGAGTGCTGGAGGAACTCAGCGGGCAAGGCAGCACCCAAGGGGGGAACATATCACTTATCAGGAGCCGCCACAGGCCAGGACTCTTCCCCCAAACAGAAAGGAAGCGCAGATGCAGCCATCACTGTAACATCTGTCCCAATTTGGAAAAATCGGTCCAATCGGCCTAGGACCGGCCCTGATGATGGCTATCAGAGCAATCCTACCAATTTCACTCAAAACCCAAAATGTTGGAGGAACTCAGTGAGCCTGGCTAGAATATGGGCAGGAGACGTTTCGGACAATTCTTCAAATCTGATTTTTTTCTGAAGAAGGCTAATTGGCTTTGGTTGTAACCCGTCTAAAAATGTAACTAAAAATGAAAATTTTAGTGAATGTAAATGTAACTAAATATGTAAATTGACCCTCGTGTGTGGATGGTGCTAGTGTCACTGGTCGGCGCGGACCTGGTGGGCCGAAGAGCCCGTTAGAAACACTGTGTCACTTTCCAGGAGAAGTTGTCAGCTCAAGAGTAAGTCAGGAGACGTTGTCAGCTCGGGAGACGAACTTGGTTAACTCTGGAGACGAACTTGGAACATCACAGTAAACGGCAAAATACCATACCCGTGGGAACTCGGTTCAAACACTTGAACATCAACTTGGGATCTCGTGCACAACCACGAGTCTCACTCGGGGTCACTCGTACGTCAACTCGCACCGTGAGACAGGGCCAATATGGGTGGAAGGGAGAGAGGGAAATATGGGACTGTTTGAGAGATGAGTGTACAGTGCAAGGGAAAAGAACAGTGTTAGTTGATTAGTTGGTGAGTTAATTAGTAAGTCAATTAATTAGTTAGACAATTAGGTAGTCAGTCAATTAGTTAGTCAGTCAATAAGCACACCAGGGTGTTTTTTTTTGGTGGGGGGTGAAGGGAAGTACACTCATCTCCTTGTCCTATATTTCCCTTTTTGTTCCCACCCCACCGCCCTCTGGCTGTACATTTCAGTTCTTGTCCTTATCCAACACGTTTTATCAGCCTTTGTCACTTACTCCACCCACCTGCCCATCACCCACTCACCTGTATCCACCCATCATCTGTCAGGCAGTGCCCCACCCCCACCTCATTTCCAGCTTTCCCCATATTTCAGTCTGAAGGCTCCCGCCCTGATTAGTCATCTGTCCATTTCTTCAGATACTGCCTGACCCACCAAGTTCCTCCAGCACTGTTGTTTATGCTCACAATTCCAGTGCCCCGAATTGAAAGAACCGCAAATAAAAAATAATAATTAGAGATAGCGTGGAAACAGGCCGTCTGGCCCACCGAGTCCACACAATCCAGTGATCACCCCGTACACTAGCACTATCCTACACAATAGGGAGTTTACTAAAACCAATTAACCTACAAATCTCCGAGCCAGCCTACGATGCTGCCTGACCCATCGAGTTCCTCCAACTTTGTTTTTATCGCTAAAGATCCAGCATCCTGAATTATAAAACCCTTGACCAAAAATAAATAGGAAACCCAATTGTTAAACTTTCAAAAACTTATCCCCACTGAAACCAAAAGAGGGGTTGAAATAGGAGCCTTACCTTCACACCATCTCCATGAAGATCAAATCCAGACAGACTGGATAATGTTGCAAGAAAGTTACAGGGCATGAAGCAGTTCACATTATCAGAGGAAACCCGACCGCAACATACCAGTCATTACTTTAACTGACAAAAACATTAAATGAGACTTGTGTAGTGATGAATCTCTGGAATTCTCTGCCACAGAAGGTAGTTGAGGCCAGTTTGTTGGCTATATTTAAGAGGGAGTTAGATGTGGTCCTTGCGGCTAAAGGGATCAGGGGGTATGGAGAGAAGGCAGGTAAGGGATCCCGAGTTGGATGATCAGCCATGATCATATTGAATGGCGGTGCAGGCTTGAAGGGCCGAATGGCCTACTCCTGCACCTATTTTCTATGTTTCTATGTGTATCAGGAGAACAGCAACGGGGAAAGAAGTTGATTAATCTTAAGCCAACATTGGGCAGAATGGGAAGAGAGTGTCTAACCCCAGCAGACACTTTCAGCAGCACAGATCCAGTCCTTGGAGAAGTTTGGTGGAACTAAACAGAGGATGAAAGCAAACAGATTGTAGCAGCGCAGACACTCGTCAAACTAAATATAGATCTCATGGGCCAGACCAAAGTGGCCGTTCCCCAGTCAAGACCTCAGATTGAACGAGTCTTCAGGTCACCGTTTCCTCAAGCACAAGTACACACCACACAAAGCCCAGAGACAGAATGCAGCACCATCCAGTCAAGTGCTGATAGGAGAAGGTGATCACTGGTATCATGCTGGCAGAGGGGAAATCCACCACATTGGCCTGTGGAACCAATATCTCACCCCCCATACATCCCCCTCACTGTCCCCACCCTGACCAACAGCCCCAGGTACAGGCAGAAACTCACTACTAAATAGAGACACAAATACATACCAGTGGTCCCTGTTAAACTCCTTCAAGTAGGCCCAGACCACAAATTTAATGAATAAACCCTAATGAGGGGGAGGGGAAATGTAATCTTTAAACACTTTAGTTGGAGCCCAATTGGAGAAAGCAATTGTTAATTTTTCCCAAACATTCATCCACACAGAAGCCCAAGAGAAGGTTCTAAACAGGGGCCTTACCTTTGTACCAACTCCATAACTATATGTAGTGGCCATTTGGCCTGTTTTGTATATCATTGATGGCATGTGCCTTTAAATTTTAGACTGCTCGTTATATTGTGGGTGGAATTTATGAGGTGTTTTGGGGCGTGTTTGGAGCTTAGATGCTTGTGCAGAAGTTTAGTTTTTAGATTAGTTTGGGGAGACAATGGGGAAGGTTAACCCTTCCATCATGCGAGTTCATGCGAGATCTAAAGGAGATCATTCGAGTGTTACGGAGACACGAGGAATTTTCTAATGTCTGAGGTAATAAGCTGGATTTCGAAGAAGATTGTAGTAACGAGTCGGAAGAAGTTTGGATGTCTTACTATTTTCTATCAACAATAAAGCATTTATTCATCAAATGACTGTGTTTGGAAGCCATATCTGTGAAGACGTTCTGAAGGTCTCAGTGAGAGAGCTCACATGCGTTTCGAAGACACCCATTCAACCAATCTCATCCATTTAGCGGCTAGGGTGCTAATTACCTGAAATATATGAAAATCTGCCACCACACCATACTCAGATAGAACAAGTTATATTCAAAACAAACCAATGTCACGTTAGTGATTTGAAGTGACGACATCCTCTTTCACACTGGACACCGAGAGAGGAAGAGATTCCAATTGAAATTAAATGTGATGAGAAACAGGATCAGCCATTGAAAGGATTGTAGTGAAGCCTACAGGGTAGCAGAATACATTGACTACTGTAATTCACTGGCACAGCAACATGCCGGCTTTGTTGAAGGGCAGCACAGTGGCACAGCGGTAGAGTTGTTGCCTTACAGCGCCAGAGACACGGGTTCTGTACGGAGTTTAATCGTTCTCCCAGTGAGCCAGTGGGTTTTCTCAAAGATCTTCACTTTCCTCCCACTATCCAAAGATGTGCAGGTTTGTAGGTTAATTGACTTAGTATAAATGTAACATTGTCCCAAGTGTGTAGGATAGTGTTAATGTGCAGGGATCGCTGGTCGATGCGGACTCGGAGGACCAAAGGGCCCCTTTCCGCGCTGTGTCTCTAAATGTGAAACTTACCATGTCACATGAAGTGTTCTCCCCGACACTGCCCCTCATACCGTGCCCTTTACAATGGACATTGAAACCCTGCGCACAAACAGAAACAGATAGGAGCATACAGGCAGTTCAAATATCTGGAGAAATACACCATGACAAACCAAATACTACTTTAACTGACAAATAAATACTTTGTATAAATGAGACGTACATGTAAGGAACAGTAGTGAAGTTTGGCCCAGTTTATGCAACATTTGGCAGAATGGGGAAGAGAGTCTAACCCAGGCAGATTCTTCCAGCATCAGAGGATCTAACCTTTGGAGATCCTGGGTGACAATAGACAATAGGACAATAGTAGGCTATTCGGCCCATCGAGCCAGCACTGGCATTCATTGTGATCACGGCTGATCATCCCCAATCAGTACCCCTTTCATGCCTTCTCCCCAAATTCCCTTGACTCCACTATTTATAAGAACCCTATCTAGCTCTTTTGAAAGCATCCAGAGAACCCGCCTCCACCGCTCTCTGAGGAAGAGAATTCCACAAACTCACCACTCTGAGAAAAAGTGTTTCCTCATCTCAGTTCAGCATATGACAGTCCTGCCATCCCAGAAATAACCTTGTAAACCTAAGCTGCACTCCCTCAATAGCAAGAATGCCCTTCCTCAAATTAGGGGACCAAAACTACACACAATACTCCAGGTGTGGTCTCACTAGTGCTTTGTACAACTGCAGAAGGACCTCTTTGCTCCTATATGCGATTCCTCTTGTTATAAAGGCCAACATGCCATTTGTTTTCTTCACTGCCTGCTGTACCTGCATGCTTACTTTCATAGACTAATGTACAAGGACCCCCAGATCCCATTGTACCCCCAATTTGACGCCATTTAGATAGTAATCTGCCATCCTGTTTTTGCTACCTATCCACATTAAACTTTGCCTGCCATGCATCTGCCCACTTCCCCAACCTGTCCAGGTCACCCTGCATTCTCATAGCATCCTCCTCACAGTTCACACCGCCACCCAGCTTTGTGTCATCTGCAAATTGGTTAATGTTACTTTGAATCCATTCATCCAAATCATTAATATATTGTAAATAGCTGCAGTTCCAGCACCGAGCCTTGCAGTACCCCACTAGTCACTGCCTGCCATTCTGAAAGGGACCCGTTAATCTCTACTCTTCGTTTCCTGTCTGCCAACTACTTCTCTATCCATGTCAGCATGCTACTCCCAATACCGTGTGCCCTAATTTTGCCCACTAATCTCCTATGTGGGACCTTATCAAATGCTTTCTGAAAGTCCAGGTCACAGCATCCACTGACTTTCCCTTTGTTACGACTCCCAAATGCAGGTACTTCAGAGCCGCGTAACATAGTCAAAAACGAGAAAATAGTTTTTTATTTTGTTAAAACACAAATCCGATCAAACCACCCAGTCAAAGACAAGAATAAACTAATAAACAAAGATAACAGTGCTCCAGCCAGCCTCGCAATGTGCCGTCGAACTAGAGTCCCTAACCTGCATAAATGGAAATAACCCTTAAACAAAATACACGGAAACCATCAGGTCAGCCCTTATCCATCCCAATTCAATATTAATTGACAAATGTAGGTAATAATGCACAAAGTTCTATGCCATGTGGCCAGGCCTCCTGCAGTTCAGAATACAGTCTAATCATGAGTCGGGGTCAACGGAGAGAGAGAGAATTCTGGGAGCTTCTGGTATTTAAGCTTCCGATGAGTCACACGTCACCTGACGCAGCTTGGCCAATCGGGTACAGGAATCCTTAACCCCTTGATTCCTGACTCCCAGCCACAGGGCCTGCACTCAGAAGAGAAACAAAAGATTTAAGTACATAGCCTTCACCAGAGGGGGGGGGGGGGGAGAAGTACCTAACAGCGGTGTACTGGAACTTTATGACCCCCATCCTCTAGAGAAACAAAACCTTTCGTGATGAACGCAGAATAATTCCTACACTCATCAGACGCAGGCATCCCAGGAACCACAGGTGCTCTTTGTGTACCCACCAAAGCCACAGGCTTTGCATTTTTCCTTTGCAGGACGGAACACGACTTTAAAATGTGCCCACTCCCTTTACAATAGTAGCACACAGGCCCTTCCTTAGTCCTGAAATCTCCGTCAACCTTATCAGCTTGGACCTCCCCCGTATTAATGAGCTGACACTTGCAGGCACAGAAACAGCTTTGGCACTGCCACCGGTGACACCACCACGATTAAACGGCCGTGCACCAAAACTATAGAATTGCCCAGAAAACTCAGTTTTATGAGTCAATACATACTCATCTACTAACGCCGCGGCCTTAGACACCTCCGTCACTTTGTGCTCATTAAGGTAAGTAGCAACCCCCTCAGGGAGACAGTTCTTAAAGTCTTCCATAATCATCAAGGCCCGCAGCAGCTCAAAATCCTTCGCTCCTTGAGAAGCGCACCACCTGTCAAAAAGTGCCTCCTTCTCCCAAGCAAACTCCACATAAGTCTGACTATGAAACTTCCTAAAGTGCCGGAACTTCTGCCGGTATGCCTCTGGAACTAATTCATAAGCCCTTAATACCGTAGACTTCATACACTCATAGTCCCGACTGTTGTCAACAGATAAAGACGAGTACACATCATGTGCTTTACCCACAAGGACACTCTGCAATAGCAAGGATCACATGTCCCTAGGCCACTTCAAGGACAAAGCCGTCCGTTCAAACACTGCAAAATACTTGTCCACATCCTTCTCATTAAACAGGGGAACCAGGCGGATGTTCTTGCTCATATCAAACTCCCGTTCCCCAGTAGAAACTCGGGAGGCATTCAACTCCTCCCGCAGCTCAAAGCATTTCATTTCAAGCTCTGATTGGAACTCTTTCTCTCTTAAGGCCCTCTCCTCCTTTTTCATTTCAAGCTCTGATTGGAGCACGAGCTCTTTCTCTCTCATTTCAAGCTCTTTCTCTCTTAAGGCCCTCTCCTCCATTTTCATTTCAAGCTCTAACTCCTTCAAATTGAATGGGGTCCCCCATTTCCTGACTAGGCTTTGTAGAAGACAGAGGACTGTCTGCACCAGCAGGCAATACCCCACTCCTCACCAACACAGACCATAACTCCAACTTTACAGCCTCTTTCTTCAAATGCTTATCAATAGGCACCTTATAGGTCTCTGCCAGCATACACAAATGCTCCTTGGTACATTTATCAAACAACTCCCGACTAGGAACCTCAGTAAATTCCTGTACTTTAAACTCCATATCAAATGTAGGACCAAACTATCAGCCAAACCCTGGGCACCAATGTCACCACAAACAGACGAGAAAAAAAATCTCCTCACAACACAGAATTCCTCAGTCACCTCACAACACAGACTTCCTCAGTCACCAGAAGCCTACCAAAAAAACCCAAAACTGTCTAGGGTCCTCAAAGCTTCGGACGAGCCCCCATTTTGTTATGACTCCCGAATGCAGTTACTTCAGAGCCGCCTAACATAGTCAAAAACCGGGCTCAAGTTCAAGAAAATAGTATTATTTTGTTAAAACCCAAACCTGATTCAAACAATCCAGTCAAGGACAAGATTAAACTAATAAACAAAGATAACAGTGCTCCAGCCAGCCTCGCAATGGGCCGTCGAACTAGAGTCTCCAACCTGCCTAAATGGAAATAACCCTTAAACAAAATACACGGAAACCCTCAGGTCAGCCCTTATCCATCACAATTCAATATTAATTGACAAATGCAGGTAATAATACAAAGTTCTATGCCATGTGGCCAGGCCTCCTGCAGTTCAGAATACAATATGTTCATGAGTCAGGGTCAATGAAGAGAGAGAATTCTGGGAGCTTCTGGTATTTAAGCTTCCGATGAGTCACCCGTCACAGCTTGGCCAATCGGGTTCAGGAGCCCTTAACCCCTTGATTCCTGACTCCCAGCCACGGGGCCTGCACTCAGGAGAGAAACAGAAGAGTTAAGTACATAGCATTCACCAGAGGGGGGGGGGGGGAAGTACCTAACACCCTTGTCCATTTTCCTAGTTACATCTTCAAATAATTCCAGAAGATTAGCCAAGCATGATTTCCCCTTCGTGAATCCATACTGACTCAGACCGATCCCATTACTGCTATCCAAACATTCGGCTACTTCACCTTTTATAATTGACTTGGTGGACATTAACACTAACTGATCACCCCTTCAGAAAGGAGCAGAGGAGAGGAATTGGAATCTGGCAACGACACAAACACACTAAACAAAATATAGATTTAGACCAATTCCAAACAAAGCTACAGTTGGGTGAATGGAAGCGGCAAGATTACTTCATTGTAATGATTTAAATCAAGTGTTATGAACATTAAACTACATTCCGTGCAACAGGAGGCAACTAGGATTACTCCAACCAGGGAATGTAACCTGGTCTAAAACAAAGTGCTGGAGCTACTCAGTGGGTCAAGCACTATGTGCCTGCCCACAAAGTGAATGGCCAGATGTTGCAGGTCATGATCCTTCTTCAGACTGAGTAGGTTAGAGGAAGTGGAAGTGAAACTAACATTAATTGGTCACCTTCACAAAAGAGCAGAAGAGGAAATGGATTCTGGCAACAATCACACAAACCAAATGTAGATTTAGACCAATTCCAAAACCACAGTAGGGTGAATGACAGGATTGCCAATTTGTAATGGGACTTCAAGTGTGATGAACATTAAACTAATTTCCCTGCAACAGCAGCCAACTAAGATTACTTTAACCCGGGAATGTAACCTGGTCCAAAACAAAGTGCTGGAGGTACTTGGCAGATCAGGCACCATCTACCCGACCACTAAGGGAATGGACAGATGCTGTTGTTTCCTGTTGGGACCCTTTCAGACTGAGTCAGGCAGAGAAAGTGGGAAAGAGGTGGGAACAGGACAAAGCCCATTATGTGATTAGTGGATAAAAGGGAGAGGGCGATGGGAAGTGTTCACACCAGGGGGTGCAGGACACTAGGGTGTTCCCATCACCAGGATGGGGGGGTGCAGGGAAAGAGAGGGTTCCCATCACCAGGGTGGGGGTGCAGGGAAAGAAGGGGTTCCTGTCACCAATGTGCCGATTCCCCACCTCCATGCCATGTTTCCCTTTTATCCTCTCCCATTTCACCTATAAACATCCCTCTGGCTTCATCTTCCACACCATCTTCTTATCCAACATGTTTTATCACTTTCACTTCTAGCCTTTGTCACTTATTCCATCCATCTGCCGATCACCCACCCCCACATGCTAGGCTTTGTCCCACCCCCACTTTCCAGCTTTCTCCCCCTACTCCAGTCTGAAGGCTTCCAACCCAAAATGACATCTGTCTATTTCCCCCACAGATTCTGCCTGACCCTCAGAGTTCCTCCAGCACTTCTGCTCAAAATTCCAACACCCTGAAATACAAAAAAACATGACCACAAAGCAATTAGGAAAATACATTGTTAATCTTTAACGATTTATCCCCATTGAAACCACGAGGAGGTCTAAACAAGGGCCTTATCTTCATACCATCTTCACAAAGACTAGATTAGATAGGCTTGGTTATAGCAAAATAAAATCACTTTAATGATTGAAATCTCCCGACATCATTGATCACACCCTCCATCACAAGCACTACTTGGAACAGCAAGTTGACATAGCCCATCTTTAACAAACCATAGAAAACTGGGGACACTAGATGATCTCCAAAGACCTTGGCACATCAGCAGTAACAAGTAGAATAATTGTAGAGAGAAACTGCAGCAGGTGAGAAGATTCTACATTCACCTCAAAATATCAAACACTGGGTGGACAGGGCCTGGAAAAATAACTCTAGGCCCAATGTTTCAAGGTCAGTTTAAAGTCACATGTACCAATTAAGGTACAGTGAAATTCAAACGTCTGCAGTAATGAACCCTACAGGGTAGAATACATAGACTATTTTCATAATCAAACTGGCACAGCAACACACCAGCGATATCAAAGACAACACTTCACACAAACGGTGAACTCCCCAACCGAGCTGCCCAAAACTGTAGCTCTTACTATGGGCATCAAACCCTGTACACAAACAGTGAACTAATTAAGTTGCCCACCAAAGCTGTACTCTTTACTATGGGCATCCTGCCTGACCCACTGAGTTACTCCAGCACTCTGTGAAACGTCACCTATCCATGTTCTCCACAGATGCTGCCCGACCCGCTGAGTTACTCCAGCACTTTGTCTTTTTTTTGTAAACCTTGATTTTCATCACCAATCTTCCCTGGTTTTAGGGCTTTTACAAACGTTGGCATCTGTACAATGGGTGCATTACGGGGAAAGGAAACAGGTCACACAGCAACAAAGATCAATTTTGTAATAAAGAACAAAATTATATTTGATTTGTAGGCAGCTGCTCCCACTGTGCAGTGAATTCACAGAACTTGTCGTTCAAATTTGTGGTCAACTCCCACCGTGTGGTAATCTGCTGCACTGCAGGCCCGTCCAGTTTGTGGTCAACACTCCCATCATGTGGTGATCCGCTGCACTGCAGGCCCATCTGATAGGTGGACACAGTTTGACTTAGCAGCAACAACTATTCTTGGCAATATCCTCATATTTTGTCTGTGCCCTTTCCCAGGGTCTCCAAACATTGGATCAACTCTTTGGGGAATTAAATCCATCCTTACTCCAATTCACAGCAGACTTATTGTTCCAAAAATGCCCCTCAACCCAATATTCCACATCATCCCTGCATCTGTTCCACACTGTGCTTCAATCATTAACACTTATCACTGATCAACAGTGTGCTGGAGTAACTCGGCGGGTGAGGCAGCATCTGTGGAGAAGGATGGGTGATTTTTTTGGTAAGAACCCTTCTGTTCCATCCCCAAATCCCTTGTTTGTCCAGAGATGCTGCCTGGCCCACCGAGTTACTCCAGCAATGTGTCTATCTTTGGTATAAACCAGCATCTACAGGTCCTTGTTTCTACATTTTACAGCAGCCAGATTCAATTTCAGTTGTGATAAGTTTAGGGCACCATCGCTTTAGTAAAGATACATCCTTTTATTTGGACACTGTGCCCTCTGGTTCGAGACTCTCCCACTAATGGAAACATCTTTTTAGTTCTGAAATACAGCACAGAAACAGCACAATTCCAGTTGCACTAGGAAAAAAAATTAAACACCCTGCACACTTCAAATGACAACAATAAGGAAAAGTCAGCACAATTAATCAAAAAAGCAAACACAATTCAGTAGAGAGCTGTAGTGTTCTCACCTACCACATGCCCTGGAAATGTAGAGCCACATCAGACACAAGGGGAGAGTCCCCATCTACCTTGAGCTCTGCTTCCATCCACAGCTCAGTACCACTGCTTCCATCCGCAGCTCAGGATCACTGCTTCCATCCACACCCCAGGACCACTGCTCCCATCCACAACCCAGGACAACTGCCGTAACTCCCCCTTTTATACACAGCAGCTGACGATTTTCTAATCAGCTTCAAGCCAATTACCACATTGGCCCTTCGCCCACCAGTGCCAATCAATGTTTGCTGCACACATCATGATATCCAAATGGGGTAGCAGTTGTCATAGAAATATAGAAAATAGGTGCAGGAGGCCATTCATTGTGATCATGGCAGATCCCCAATCAATAACCCATGCCTGCCTTCTCCCCACATCCCTTTATTCCACTAGCCCCCAGAGCTCTATTTCACTCTCTCTAAAATCCACCCAGTGACTTGGCCTCCAGTGCCCTCTGTGCAGGGAATTCCACAAATTCACAACTGTCTGGGTGAAAAGGTTTCTCACCTCAGTCTTGATGGCCTCCCCTTTATTCTAAGACAGTGGCCCTGGTTCTGGACTCACCCAATATTGGGAACATTTTAACTGCATCTAGCTTGTCCAATCTTTCTACAATTTTATGTTTCTATAAGATCCTCTCTCATCCTTCTAAACTCCAGTGATTACAAGCCTAGCGAAGTGGGCGCATGTGCGGGGCTCTTCTAGAGTGTGCGCATACGCAGGACTGGTCCGCACTGTGCGCATTTGCGAAGTATTTCGGGCGGGAAAGCCTGCGCAATCAGCCATGTTTGCCAGACGTTTCTGAGTTTATGTATTAAAGAAATAAGTTGCTTAAAGCTTAAATAAAGCTTATTACGAGTAGTGAAAGTTTCATTTGACTCACATCAATTTATGCAACTTATTTTAGAAGTCAGTCTGGATGGAGAAACTATTGAAACCACAACACTTGGAGCTGGATCCCAACTCACCTGCTGCTGCAAAGAATTGGAAGCACTGGCTTCATATACTAAATAACTTATTTGATGAGCGTGGCAATGATACACCAGACAGAATCAAAACATTAATAAGCCTCGTCTCTTCTGATGTATACGAGACATAGAGGAATGTACAACCTATAATTCTGCTCTTGATGTACCAAGCAGACTCTTCATTAAGAAACATAGAAAATAGGTGCAGGAGTAGGCCATTCGGCCCTTCGAGCCTGCACCGCCATTCAATATGATCATGGCTGATCATCCAACTCAGTATCCTGTACCTGCCTTCTCTCCATACCTCCTGATCCCTTTAGCCACAAGAGCCACATCTAACTCCCTCTTAAATATGGCCAATGAACTGGCCTCAACTACCTTCTGTGGCAGAGAATTCCAGAGACTCACCACTGTGTGAAAAATGTTTTCCTCATCTTGGTCCTAAAGGAATTCCCCCTTATCCTTAGACTGTGACCCCTTGTTCTGGACCTCCCCAACATCGGGAACAACCCCTTAACAATTTTGTAACTTTCTATAAAAACCCCCTCAGTCTTCTAAATTCTAGCAAGTACAAGTCAAGTCTATCCTCGTATGAAAGTCCTGACATCCCAGGAATCAGTCTGGTGAACCTTCTCTGTACCCTCTCTATGGCAAGAATGTCTTTCCTCAGATTTGGAGACCAAAACTGTACACAATACTCCAGGTGTGGTCTCACCAAGACCCTGTACAACTGCAGTAGAACCTCCCTGCTCTTGCACACAAATCCTTTAGCTATGAATGCCAACATACCATTCGCTTTCTTCACTGCCTGCTGCACCTGCATGCCTAATTTCAATGACTGGTGTACCATGACAACCAGGTCTCATTGCATCTCCCCTTTTCCTAATCAGCCACCATTCAGATAATAATCTACCCTACTGTTTTTGCCGCCAAAGTGGATAACCTCACATTTATCCACATTATACTGCATCTGCTATGCATTTGCCCACTCACCCAACCTATCCAAGTCACCTTGCAGCCTCCTAGCATCCTCCTCACATTAACACTGCTCCCAAGCTTCGTGTCATCCGCAAACTTGGAGATGTTGCATTTAATTCCCTCATCCAGATCATTAATATATATTGTAAATAGCTGGGGTCCAAGCACTGTACCTTACGGAACCCAACTAGTCACTGCCTGCCATTCTGAAAATGACCCGTTTACTCCTACACTTTGCTTCCTGTCTGCCAGCCAGTTCTCTAACCGCATCAATACCCAACCCCCAAAAACGTGCGCTTTAAGTTTGTATACTAATCTCTTATGTGGGACCTTGTAGAAAGCCTTCTGAAAGTTCAGATATAACACATCCACTGTTCCCCCTTATCCACTCTACTAGTTACATCCTCAAAAAATTCTATAAGATTCGTCAGACATGATTTACCCTTCATAAATCCATGCTGACTGTCCAATAATTTCAACGCTTTCCAAATGAGCTGCTATCCCATCTTTAATAACTAACTAGCATTATCCCCACTACCGATGTTAGACTAATTGGTCTGTAATTCCCTGTTTTCCCTCTCCCTCCCTTTTTAAAAAGTGGGTTACATTAGCTACCCTCCAATCCTCAGGAACTACTCCAGAATCTAAGGAGTTTTGAAAAATTATCACTAATGCATCCACTATTTCTGTGGCTACTTCCTCGAGTACTCTGGGATGCAGACTATCTGGCCCTGGGGATTTATCAGCCTTTAATCCATTCAATTTACCCAACACCACTTCCCGGCTAACCTGGATTTCACTCAGTCCCTCCACCTTATTTGACCCCCGGTCCCCTGCTACTTTCCGGCAGATTATTTATTTCTTCCTTAGTGAAGACAGAACCAAAGTAGTTATTCAAATGGTCTGCCATGTCCTTGTTCCCCATGATCGATTCACCTGTTTCTGACTGCACGGGACCTACATTTGTTTTAACTAATCTCTTTCTCTTCACAGATCTATAAAAACTTTTGCAGTCAGTTTTTATGTTCCCTGCCAGTTTTCTATCATAATCTATTTTCTCTTTCCTAATTAAGCCCTTTGTACTCCTCTGCTGGACTCTGAATTTCTCCCATTCCTCTGGTAGGCTGATTTTTCTGGCTAATTTGTATGCTTCATCTTTAGTTTTGATTCTATCCCTGATTTCCCTTGTTATCCACGAATGCACTATCTTCCCTGATTTATTATTTTGCCAAACTGGGATGAACATTTGTTGTAGTTCATCCATGCAGTCTTTAAATGCCTTCCATTACATATCCACCGTCAACCCTTTAAGAATCACTTGCCAGTCTATCTTGGCCAATTCACGTCTCATACCCTCAAAGTTACCTTTCTTTAAGTTCAGAACCCTTGTTTCTGAATTAACAATGTCACTCTCCATCCTACTGAAGAACGTGACCATATATTGATCACTCTTACCCAAGGGGCTATGCACAACAAGACTACTAACCCTTCCTCATTACTCAGTACCCAGTCTAGAATAGCCTGCTCTCTCGTTTGTTCAGAAAACTATCCCGCATACATTCCAAGAAATCCTCTTCCTCAGCACCCCTACCAATTTGATTCACCCAGACTATATGTAGATTGAAGTAACCCATTATAACTGTTTTACCCTTGTTGCACGCATTTCTAACTTCATGTTTGATGCCATCCCCAACTACTGTTAGGTGACCTGTACACAACTCCCACTAGCGCTTTCTGCCGCGCAGCTCTACCCATATCGATTCCACATCCTCCAAGCTAATCTCCTTCCTTTCTATTGCGTTAATCTTCTTTCTAACTAGCAACGGTACTCCACCTCCTTTTCCTTTCTGTCTATCCATCCTGAATATTGAATATCCCTGGATGTTCAGCTCCCAGCCTTGGTCACCCTGGAGCCATGTCTCCGTGATCCCAACTATATAATATTCATTAATAACTATCTGCACATTCAACTCATCCACCTTATTACGAATGCTCCTTGCATTGAGACAAAGCCTTCAGGCTTGTTTTTACAACACTCTTACCCCTTATACAATTATGTTGAAATCCTTTCGCTATGAATGCTAACATATCATTTGCTTTCTTCACTGCCTGCTGCACCTGCATGCCTACTTTCAATGATTGGTGTACCATGCACCCAGGTCTCATTGCATCTCCCCTTCTCTTAATTTCCCAGCATTCAGATTAGTCTACTCTCCTATTTTTGACACCAAAGTGGATAACCTCACATTTATCCACATTATACTGCATCTGCCATGCATTTGCCCACTCACCCAACCTATCCAGGTCACCTTGCAGCCTCCTAGCATCCTCCTCACAGCTAACACTTTCCCCCAGCTTAGCGTCATCTACAAACTTGGAGATGTTTCACTCAATTCCCTCGTCCAAATCATTAATATATATTGTAAATAGCTGAGGTCCCAGCACTGGGCCTTGCGGTACCCCACTAGTCACTGCCTGCCATTCTGAAAAGGACCCGTTTACTCCTACCCTTTGCTTCCTGTCTGCCAGCCAGTTTTCTAACCGCATCAATACCGAACCCCCAAAAACGTGTGCTTTAAGTTTGTATACTAATCTTTTATGTGGGACCTTATAGAAAGCCTCCTGAAAGTCTATATATATATATAACATCCACTGGTTCCCCCTTATCCACTCTACTAGTTACATCCTCGAAATATTCTATAAGATTCGTCAGACATGATTTACCTTTCGTAAATCCATGCTGACTTTGTCCAATGATTTCACCACTTTCCAAATGTACTGCTATCCCATCTTTAATGACTGACTCTAGCAGTTTCCCCACTACCGATGTTAGACTAACTGGTCTGTAATTCCCTGTTTTCTCTCTCCCTCCGTCCTTTTTTAAATGTGGGGTTACATTAGCTACCCTCCAATCCTCATGAACTACTCCAGAATCTAAGGAGTTTTGAAAAATTATCACTAATGCATCCACTATTTCTATGGCTACTTCCTTGTGTACTCTGGGATGCAGACTATCTGGCCCTGGGGATTTATCGGCCTTTAATCCAATTTACCCAACACCACTTCCCAGCTAACCTGGATTTCACTCAGTTCCTCCACCTTGTTTGACTCCCAGCCCCCAGCTATTTCCGGTCGATTATTTGTCTTCCTTAGTGAAGACAGAACCAAAGTAGTTATTCAATTGGTCTGCCATGTCCTTGTTCCCCATGATCAATACATCCATTTCTGACTGCAAGGGGCCTATATTTGTTTTAACTAATCTCTTCACATATCTTTAAAAACTTTTGCAGTCAGTTTTTATGTTCCTTGCAGGTTTTCTTCCATAATCTATTTTCCCCTTTCCTAATTAAGCCCTTTGTCCTCCTCTGCTAGACTCTGAATTTCTCCAAGTCCTCTGGTAGGCTGCTTTTTCTGGCTAATTTATATGCTTCATCTTTTGTTTTTATACTATCCCTGATTTCCCTTGTTATCCATGGATGCACTACCTTCCCTGATTTACTCTTTTGCCAAACTGGGATGAACAATTGTTGTAGTTCATCCATGCAGTCTTTAAATACCATCGATTGCACATCCACTGTCAACCCTTTAAGAATCACTTGCCAGTCTATCTTGGCCAATTCACATCTTATACCTTCAAAGTTTCCTTTGTTTAAGTTCTGAACCCTTGTTACTGACTTAATTATGTCAATCTCCATCCTAATGAAGAACTCAACCATATTATGGTCACTCTTGCCCAAGGGGCCACGCACAACAAGACTGCTAACTAACCCTTCCTCATTACCCTGTCTAGAATAGCCTGCTCTCTCGTTGGTTCCTCTACATGTTGGTTTAGCAAACTATCTGTAGATGATATGTGTGTACACCTTTAATTGATAGTAACGATGTCCATGCTAACCACTCCCCCACCAGTTAGTATAATTGCAACCCACACGCCCCTAGCTCTCTCTCTGGCGATCGTGACAGACCACGTACAGCCAGGGCTATGTATGGTGTGTGCTTAATAAAAGTACTGAAGACTTCAAGGTGTCTTTGAGCATTCTTTGCATGTCGTCAGAAGTGCATCTTCCTGCGTCTCTGGTCTATCGCGTTTTATTTTCTTAGTCCCAGTACCCCTCCTGGTTCCGTGATGGCTTCTGCCTGTCGTAAACCTGACATCCTAGTCTTTGATGCAGACATCACTCATCGCTGGAGTGTGTTCCGACGGGACTTTGAGCATTACGTTGCTATTGCCCACCCTGCTGTGGCCCCCGCTGTCAAGGCTTCCCTGCTGCTTAACCTGGCTGGTCCGGAGGCGTTCGAGCGTTCGGAGTCGTTCGTCTATGGACATGGTGAGAGTGTCCAAGACCCCGACTGCCTGATTGCTAAATTTACGGCGATGTGTGACCTTCCCACTAACCACATCTTAGAGCGTTTCAAACTGTTCTCCAGATGCCAGAACCCTGGGGAATCTATTGACAATTTCGTGGCCGCGCTGCGCCAAATGGCTCGCCGATGTGACCTGCATGTTCTGACCCCTGATACTTTGACCCGTGACATCTTGGTCTTTGGTCTTCGGGATGATAAGCTGCGCTCTGAGCTGCTGCGTAAGCCTGATCTGACATTCCATGAGGCGCTGCATGCCTCTCGTTTAGCTGAGGCTGTCTCCTCCGCTGTACCTGACCCTGTGGTCCACGCAGCCAGTCTCGCTGGTCCCCAGTACAGTGCTCCCCGGCGACAGAGGGCAAGACCGCTGCGGGACTCCAGACCGCCTCAACGATGTCCGAATTGTAACTTTGTTTCACACCGTTTTAATGTGTGCCCGGCGTTGGGGAAAACCTGTAACTTTTGCAACAAGCTCGGGCACTTTTCAGCAGCATGCCGTTCCCGTGGGAACCCTGCACAGCCACAGCAGAAGCCGTCTCGCTACCTGTCACGTGATGACTCGACGTTTAGTTCCCATCTCCAGCATGTTGATCTTCCCCCGTATGACCCTGACTCTTCTCAGAGCGAGCTGAGTGTGTTTTCCTTGCGTGGTGCAGCTGCTCTGACAACGGACCCGACCGTCCGAGTCACGGTGAATGGCACGGCCTTCTCTGCTAAGGTCGACACGGGGGCAGCTGCCAATGTTATGTCAACAAGCCTGTTCAGGAAGATAAGAATAATGAGCCCGTTTCCACAGACAGTGCTGTTTTGCGTGCCTATGGGGGCGGCGTGCTTGTTCCTGTGGGGAGGGCCACTCTCCACTGCAAGGTGCGGTCGACCACTCGGCCCCTCTCTTTCTTCCTGCTGGACAGTAAATGTGACCCCCTGCTCGGCGTGGAGGCCTGCCAGGACCTCGGATTGGTGAGCTTCCACAGCGATGTCCACCTGATAGAGGCACCCCTGAACCCGCTGGCCGAATTCCCGGACCGGTTTGACTCGAAGCTGGGGAAGTTGCCCTGCAGCTACAAGATTGCCCTCAATCCCGACGTTACGCCGGTCGTCCGTCCCCCGCACCGTGTGTCCTTTGCCATGAGGGGCAAGGTCGAGTCTGCTCTTCGCGAGATGGTGGCCACGGGCATCCTGAAGCCAGTAACGGACTGCACCCGGAGGGTATCTACTATGGTTGTCGCTGCGGAGAAAGACAAGAGCGAAATACGGATCTGCATCAACCCCAAGGACTTGAACTTGGCCATCAGGCGCCCGCACTATCCCATGCGGACGGTGGAGGATGTTGCTGCACAGGTTGGCCCTGCCACCGTGTTCTCGGTTCTTGATGCCAAGAGTTCGTTCTGGCAGATACCTCTAGACGAGCGATCCTCGCACCTGACAACCTTCAGCACGCCCTTCGGCAGGTATCGCTTCCTCCGCATGCCGTTTGGGATCAACTCTGCCAGCGAGGTGTTCCAAAGGACCATGGAACAACTGTTTGCTGGACTTCCGTGTGCCATCATTGTCGACGACATCCTGGTTTATGGGAAGAATGTCGCTGAGCACGACCACCACCTTCGCCAGGTGCTGCAGCTGGTACGGGAGGTCAACCTGAAACTCAACCCGAAAAAGTGCCGATTCCGGGTCCCTGAGGTCACCTACGTGGGGCATGTCTTCACAGCATCGGGGCTGAAGCCCGACCCGCAAAAGACAACCGCAATATCCGAGATGCCTGCACCTGCGGACGTGCCTGGCCTACAGCGCTTCTTGGGCATGGTCAACTACCTGGGAAAGTTCATCCCCGACCTGAGTGAGCTGAGTGCCCCTCTGCGGGATCTGGTGAAAAAGGACACTGCCTGGGCCTGGTTCCCGCAACACCAGCGTGCATTTGACACCCTCAAATCTAAGCTGGTCAGCATGCCAACGCTGAAGTACTTCGACCTCCAGCGCCCCATCGTTCTCACGTGTGATGCCTCTAAGTTTGGCCTCGGGGCCGCCTGTCTGCAGATCCATGACGGGGTGCAACTGCCTGTATCCTACGCGTCCCGCACAATGACGTCCGCTGAACAACACTATGCCCAGATTGAGAAAGAACTGCTGGCGGTTGTCTTTGCCTGCTCCAAATTCAAAGACTATATCCTGGGCACCTGCTTCACTGTCGAGACGGACCACCAGCCTCTGGTCACCATCCTCAACAAGCCGATACACATGGCCACCTCCCGGCTCCAGCGCATGATGCTCCAGCTACAACGCTTCACTTTCACAATGGTTTATCACAAGGGCAAGGACATGTTTGTTGCTGACACGCTGTCTCGGGCGCCTCTCTCATCCACAACCCAGCATCCGTACGAAACGTCCGATCTGATAGTCCTAAACGTTAACTTCGTGCCCTCCGGTCAGTTGAAGTCCCTGGCCAAGCACACGGCAGCAGACGCTTCGCTACAGCAACTGGCCGCGATCATCAAGCAGGGCTAGCCAGACCGCCGTTCTTCCCTGCCGGCCGCAGCGGTGCCTTACTTCTTGGTTCGTGACGAGTTGGTGCTGCGTGATGGTGTGATTGTGAAGGGGCACAAGGTGGTGGTGCCCGCAGCACTACGTGAACAATACTTTGAGACGGCTCATCGTGGCCATCCCGGGGCCGAGGCGACCTTTTCCATCGCTCAGAGCCAGTTCTTCTGGCCTGACATGCCTCGCTACTTCCGGGATAGGGTCTCCGCGTGCCCTACCTGTAACAGCCTCGCTCCACAGCAACAGCGGCAGCCGCTCCTGCAGCAGCCAGCTACTGACCTGCCATGGTCTGCGCTAGCAACCGACATCTTCGAGTGGCACGGAAAGCACTTCCTGGTGCTTGTCGACTCTTACTCCAGCTGGTTTGAAGTTGACCAGCTCCACTCCCTCTCTTCCTCTGAGGTCATCGAGAAGTTGCGCCGCCACTTTACCACCTTCGGGTCCCCGGCCAAACTGCAGTCGGACAACGGCAGCCAGTTCACCAGTGCCGAGTTCTGCGCTTTTGCCGAACGATGGAACTTTCGTCATTACACCAGCAGCCCGGAATACCCGCAGATCAACGGACTGGCCGAGCGCACAGTCCGCAGTGCTAAAGGATTGTTGGAACGTTGCCGCCTATCCCGCTCCGACATCTACCTGGCCCTGCTGAACCTCCGCAACATCTCCCGCAACCATGCCCTGGGCTCCCCGGCTCAGCGACTCATGTCCCGAGGCACGAGGCCCACGGTCCCGGTGTCTGAGCAGTCCCTGTCCCCATCCGTCTTTAAACCTGCCTTGGTCCGGAAACGCATTGCCCAAAAACATAGTATACAGAAGCGTTCCCACGACAGGTCCTGCCTTGTCCTCCGCCCTCTTCTCCCCGGCCAGGTCGTCCGTATGAGGTTCACTTCTGGCCGTTCCAAGCTGGCCGTGGTCGTCAGTTCTGCCGGTTCTCCTCGTGTGTACCTTGTCAACCACGACGGAAGGGTGTACCGCCGGTCCCGCCAGCATCTCCGGCTCGTGAACGAGCCTCTCCCTCTCCCGGCGGCTCCGTATGCCCCCCCGCTGCCACTGTCGCGGCCCAGTGCTTTGCCCGTTCCTCTGGGGCCACCTCCTCCTCGTTCTCCTCCTGTCCGCCTCCCGGCTGCGATCCCGCTTTCTCCGGCTTTCTCGCCCTTCTCTTGGCCGCCCCCCCCCCGATGCCTTCGTCGCCAAGGGGTTCTCCTGTACATAGCCCCCACCATGCCCCGGCGTCCCCGCTTGTTCCCGTCGGGGAAGGAGGTGATGGCGAGGTGCGGACCCGGTCTGGTCGCCTGGTCAGGCCGCCGGTCCGTTACGGCGATTACGTGTGATTCTGTATTCCTGTGCTTTACTGTTTGCATTCACCCTAGCGCATGAGACGTGGTCGCCCTGTCACTCACTGTTTGTTTTGGTAGAGGAAGGATGTAGATGATAATGTGTATACACCTTTAATTGATAGTGACGATGTCCATGCTAACCACTCCCCCACCATTTAGTATAATTGCAACCCACACGCCCCTAGCTCTCTCTCTGGTGATCGTGACAGACCACGTACAGCTAGGGCTATATGATGTATGATTAATAAAGTAGTGGAGACCTTAAGGTGTCTGTGTACCTTCTCTACAATCACCATCCCTAGTTATGGCAGTGGTTCGCTACTGTTTCCTTGAATGGGTCGAGTTATAATGAGAGATGTGGACACCATGCCTTCGAGTGCCGGTGGATGTGATGATATTATGATTATGTATAAAATCATGAGGAAAATAGATAAGGTAAATGCACTTTTACCCAGGTCGAGGAATCAAAAACCATCTTAGATATCGATATCGTCCGTTTCACGTGTACAATCTTAGTAGCCGTCATTCTACGAACATTCCCAACTCTGATCATAAATATCATGTCAGTCAGAGGGGGAAAACAGTTTAAAAAGAGAGGCAAAGCACAGACCGACTTAAATCAGAGCTCCCTTGAATTTTAAAGAAACAGCAGCAAGAGCAGGAAAAGCAGTGATTGGCTCTAGCCCGAATGGGAGGAGAGTTAGAAGTGAGTCAGAGGGGGAAAAGAGTTTAAAACTGAGAAATTTGTTTTATAAATTGGTAAATTAGGCAATTTATCAGTCAATTTAAGCATGACGGCTCTTAGAGAGCGGCAGTGAGGGAGCGGCCTTGTGAGTAAAGTGTGAGTCTTTGGCTCAAAGTATGAGTTTGGCTCGAGAGACTTCGGAGAGGAGGCTACGCATAAAGCTCGAGAGGACGGAATGCGGTGAACACATGTCGGGGCAAATGAGACAGTGTGAGACTTGCAGAATGTGGGAGCCCAGGGACACGGATGGAGCCTCTGGCTGCTACAACTGTGGCAAGTGCGTCCAGCGTCAGCTCCTAAAGGACCGTGTTGGGGCACTGGAGAAGCAGCTGGATGACCTCAGGGCCATCCAAGAAACCGAGAGTTTCCTGGACAGGACCTACAGTGAGGTAGTCACTCCGAGGATACGGGAAGAACCAAGATGTGTGACGGAGAGAAAGGGTGGAAATCGTGGTGTGCAGAAGACTCAGGTGGCTGTGCCTAATGAAAACAGGTACACCTCCTTGGGAGTTACACAAAAAGCTGGAGAAACTCAGCGGGTGCAGCAGCATCTAAGGAGCGAAGGAGATAGGCGACGTTTCGGGTCGAGATCCTTCTTCCGACACGAAACGTCGCCTATCTCCTTCGCTCCTTAGATGCTGCTGCACCCGTTGAGTTTCTCCAGCTTTTTGTGTAACCCTCGATTCTCCAGCATCTGCAGTTTCTTCATTAACACCTCCTTGGGAACTGTCCGGGGAGACGATGTTTCCCGTCCAAGCGGCGAACAAGTCAGTGCTTCCAATCCTGGAGATGGGACTCGACCGCCGAGACCGACATCGAGCAGAGCCCTAGTGGTGGGTGGCTCCATTGTGCGAGGAGCAGACAGGAGATTATGTGGCAGCAGATGAGATGCGAGGGTGGTCTGTTGCCTCCCTGGTGCCAGGGTTCAGGATGTCACAAGCCAAATTCTGAACATCCTCGAGAGAGTAGGTGAACAGCCGGCAGTAGTTGTCCATGTAGGCACAAACGACATCGGGAAGAAGAAGAAGGAGGTTCCCAACATGACTTCAGAGCGTTAGGAAGAAGACTGAAATGCCAGACTTCTAGGGTGATTATCTCTGGATTGCTTCCAGTACCACGTGCTGGTGAGGACAGGAACAGGGAAATAGGGGATCTGAATGTGTGTCTGAGGGGCTGGTGCAGGGAGCAAGGATTTAGATTTATAGACCACTGGGATCTCTTCTGGTGTAGGGGTGACCTGTATAAAAGGGACGGGTTACATCTTAACTGGAGGGGGACCGACATTCTGCAGGCAGGTTTGCTAGGGCTACACGTGTAGGTTTAAACGAAATAGTGGGGGGGATTGACAAATTGGGAATATAAAGATGGAGTTGAAGGTGAAGTGACTCCAGGAAAATTTACAAAGGGTTCTCGAATTAATGCGAAGGAAAGCTCTAGAATAGACAACAGAGTAAGGCCAGGGCCAATTGCAAGCGGTGCGAGGGGGGTAAGTGAAAACGGAGGTCAAAGTACTGTATATGAATGCGCGAAGTATAAGGAATAAAGTGGACGAGCTTGAGGCTCAGTTGAAAAATGGCAAGAATGATGTTGTGGGAATTACGGAGACATGGCTGCAAGAGGGCCAGGGTTGGGAACTGAACATGAACCCCCTTTCGAAAAAGACAGACAGATAGGCAGAGGGGGTGGGGTTGCCCTGTTGGTGAGGAAATAAATTCAGTCCTTTGGAGTCAGTATGGATAGAACTAAGGAATTGTACGGGCAAAACGATCCTAATGGGACTAATCTACAGGCCCTCAAACAGTATCCTAGACATAGGGCGCAAGTTGAATCAGAAGTTAAAATTGGCATGCAGCAAAAGTAATGCTGTGGTTGTTGTGGGAGATTTCAACATGCAGGTAGACTAGGAAAATCAGGTTGATATTGGACCCCAATAAAGGGACTTTGTAGAATGCCTTTGTGATAGATTCTTAGAACAGCTTGTATTGGACCCTACCAGGGAGAAGGCGATTCTGGATTTAGTGTTATGTAATGAACTGGATTTGATAACGGACCTCGAGGTTAATGAGCCATTAGGAGGCAGTGATCATAACATGGTTAGGTTTAATCGACAATTGTAGAGGGAGAAGGGCAGATCGGAGGTGTCAGTGTTACAGTTGAGTAAATGGCACTATGGGGCCATGAGGGAGGAGCTGACCAAAGTTGACTGGAAATATACACTGGCAGGGAGGGCAGTGGGTCAAAAATGGCAGGTGTTTCTAGGAATAATACAGAAGGTGCATGATCAGTTCATTCCTAGGCGGAAGAAAGATTCCAAGGGCAGAAAGGGGCGACCATGGCTGACAAGGAATGTCGGGGACAGTACAACAAATTAAAGCGAAGAAGTATAACTTAGCGAAGATAGGTGTAAAGCAAGAGGATTGGGTAATGTTAAAAGAACAACAGAAGATAACCAAAATGACTAAGGGTAGAAAATATGAGGTAAGAATGTAAGCTTGCCAAGAATATAATGCAGGATAATAAAAGCTTCTTTACATAGAAAATAGAAACATAGAAAATAGGTGCAGTAGGCCATTCGGCCCTTCGAGCCTGCACCGCCATTCAATATGATCATGGCTGATCATCCAACTCAGTATCCTGTACCTGCCTTCCTCCATACCCCCTGATCCCTTTAGCCACAAGGGCCACATCTAACTCCTTCTTAATTATAGCCAATTAACTGGCCTTAACTACCTTCTGTGGCAGATAATTCCAGAGACTCACCACTCTTAGATATTTAGGTATATGAAGAGAGAAAACACATTTAGGTATGTGAAGAGAGAAAAAATTGTTAAGACCAAAGTTGGACCATTGAAGACCGAAAAAGGTGAATTAATTATGGGGAACAAGGAAATGGCAGATGAACAGGTACTTTTGATCCATCTTCACTAAGGACACAAACAATCTTCCTGACATAGTAGTGGCCAGAGGATCTGGGGTGACGGAGGGAATGAAGGAAATCCATATTAGGCAGGAAATGGTGTTGGTTAGAATGATGGCACTGACGGCTGAGAAATCCCCAGGGCCTGATGGTCTGCATCACAGGGTACTTAAGGAAGTGGCTCTAGAAATCGTGGATGCATTGGTGATAATTTTCCAATGTTCTATAGACTCAGGACCAGTTCATGTGGATTGGAGGGTAGCTAATGTTATCCCACTTTTGAAGAAAGGCGGGAGAGAGAAAACAGGGAATTATAGACAAGTTAGCCTGACATCGGTGGTGGGGAAGTCAATTATAAAAGATGAGATAGCCGAACATTTTGATAGCAGTAACAGAATCGCTCCGAGTCAGCATAGATTTACGAAGGGGAAATCATGCTTGACTAATCTTCTGGAATGTTTTGAAGATGTAATTAGGAAAATGGACGAGGGAGAGCCAGTGGATGTAGTGTACCTGGACTTTCAGGAAGCATTTGATAAGGTCCCACATAGGAGATTAGTGTGAAAAATTAGGGCACATGGTATTGGGGGTAGAGTGCTGACATGGATAAAGAAGTGGTTGGTAGACACGAAACAAAGAGTAGGGATTAACGGGGCCCCTTTCAGAATGGCAGGCAGTGAGTAGTGGGGTACCGCAAGGCTCGGTGCTGGGACCGCAGCTATTCACAATATACATCAATGATTTGGATGAAGGGATTCAAAGTAACATTAGCAAATTTGCAGATGACACAAAGCTGGGTGGCAATGTGAACTGTGAGGAGGATGTTTTGATAATGCAGGGTGACTTGGACAGGTTGGGGGAGTGGGCAGGTGCATGGCAGATGAAGTTTCATGCGGATAAATGTGAGGTTATCCACTTTGGTAGCAAAAACAGGAATGCAGATTACTATCTATATGGCGTCAAGTTGGGAAAAGGGGAGGTACAATGGGATCTGGGTGTCTCTGTACATCAGTCTATGAAAGTAAGCATGCAGGCAGTGAAGAAAGCGAATGACATGTTGGGCTTTATAACAAGAGGAATCGAATATTGGAGCAGAGAGGTCCTTCTGCAGTTGTACAGAGCCCTAGTGCGACCACACCTGGGGTATTGTGTGCAGATTTGGTCCCTTAATTTGAAGAAGAACATTATTGCTATTGAAGGAGTATAGCATAGGTTTAGAAGGTTAATTCCCGGGATGGTGGGACTGTCATATGCTGAGCGAATGAAGCAGCTGTGTGTGTACACTCTTGAGTTTAGAAGGATGAGAAGGGATCTCATTGAAATGTATAAGATTGTTAAGGGTTTAGACATGCTAGGGGCAGGAAACATGATCCCATTGTTGGGGGAGTCCAGAACCAGGGGCCACAGTTTAAGAATAATGAGTAAGACATTTAGAACGGAGACGAGGAAATACTTTTTCTCACAGAGAGTGATGAGTCTGTGGAATTATCTGCCTCGGCGGTGGAGGCAGGTTCTGTGGATGCTTTCAAGAGAGAGCTAGATAGGGCTCTTAAAAATTGCCGAGTCAATGGATATGGGGAGAAGTCGGGAACGGGGTACTGATTGGGGATGATCAGCAATGATCACATTGAATGGCGGTGCTGGCTCGAATGGCCGACTGGCCTACTCCTGCACCTATTGTCTATTGTCTATCAATTTTCTCAGATGATTTTCATTGGTAAGGTTAGGCAACGGTTTACTATTGTGATATGTAACGAGGAATAGTGAAAAGCTTTGTTTTTGCATCCTATCGACACTGATCGGATAGATCGTGCAAAGGTACAAACTGTTCAAACTGAGATACTTCAGATAGAGCAAAGGGGAATGTACAGAATACAAAATATTGTTCGTGATGTTATGCTCAATATTGCCTTTTATTTCTACGAATCACAGAATTGTCCGTGTGTTTGTAAGGATGAACATCATTTGCTCAGGCCACATTGCATAATTCCGTCCTCGGTGGAACTGGTCATGTGCAGTTGGTGAATTCGAGTTTTGTAAAAACGCAGTTAGTACAATGTGCAAAACGTATCATTTGACTGTGCCGAGGTCCACAGCTGGAACGATGCAGTGCTTCTGTGAGCCATGAGACATCCCGCTGGGTTCGTGGTGTTGTGAACAATTAAGATGTGAAGAGCATTAGGTTTTAGCCGTGCGTTTATTATTATCACATGTATCAAGGTACAGTCTAAAACTTGGGTGCGCCTGCTGTCCAAACCGATCAGATATAACAGATACAGATTCAACCAGTTCAAACACGAGGACAGAGAGTGGTGAGTTTTTGTATAATCACAGAGGGTGGTCAGTTTGTGGATTCGCACAAGGATTAGTGGGTTTATAGAATGAGCTGCCAGAGGAGGTAGTTGAGGTGTAAAGCATCACAACATTTAAAGACATTTGGACAGGTACGTGAATAGGAAAGGTTGAAAATGATAAGGGCCAAACTTAGCAGGTGGGATTAGTGTAGATGGGGCACATTGGTCGGTTAGGGCAAGCTGCGCCGATGGTCTATGACGATGTAAAATATATACAGAGTGCAGAACACACTTTTCACCATTGTATCGCATCGTTGTTCATAAGTTTGTGAGACAATGCCCAATGCCACAATGGGTTAGAGGCTGTTGTGAGACAATGCCCAATGCCACAATGGGTTAGAGGCTGTTGTGAGACAAGCCCAATGCCCCAATGGGTTAGAGGCTGTGAGACAATGCCCAATGCCCCAATGGGTTAGAGGCTGTGAGACAAGCCCAATGCCACAATGGGTTAGAGGCTGTTGTGAGACAATGCCCAATGCCCCAATGGGTTAGAGGCTGTTGTGAGACAAGCCCAATGCCACAATGGGTTAGAGGCTGTTGTGAGACAATGCCCAATGCCACAATGGGTTAGAGGCTGTTGTGAGACAAAGACCAATGCCACAATGTGTTAGAGGCTGTTGTGAGACAATGCCCAATGCCCACAATGGGTTAGAGGCTGTTGTGAGACACAGCCCAAAGCCGCAATTTGCTCGTCGGAAACCAGCACCACTGCGTCACTAATGATTTCAAAGATGATGAATGAATGATTGAAGTTAGAGGCAAATTAAACATAACCCCAACTCTGGAAGGACTGTTCAGATGCCTGATAACGCTGGCTAATACGCTACTCGTATGTCCCGTGAGGCGCAGTTTCAGAACTGACCTTAGACTCAATCATTTCATACCTGATACATTACTCTTCATTTCCCTATTGTCCAAAAATCATGTTCGTCCAGCCATATTTCTACTTGACAAATGAGCATCACTTTTTTTCTGAGGAGGAGGTACAGTGTATTCAGATATGTATGCCAGGATAATTCCATTTTATCTCAGTCACTCAATTCGTATTCTGAAACATTTATCCGAACTAAATTATCCAGCAACCCTTTGTGTATTTTGGCTAATACCCATCCTGTCAAGGCCTCTCAGAAGCCTACATTTATTGTGTCAATAAAATCACTTGTCGTCGTTCCAAACTGCACAGAGCAGGCGATCTGTTAAACGGTTGGTCCTTTGACGCCCATTATTTCTGAGGGAGGGGAAGCAGGCCTTCTAGAAGGTGCTTTTAAACTGAATAAAGGGGGGGGGGGGTGCCAATTGGGATAGTCAACGACTGAGTTAAAGGGAAAGGGAGTAAAGCGATAGTTAATGACCCCAGAATTAACAGGAAAGAAAGCTCACAAAGGGTTAGGAGAGTATGGCCAAGTGTGGTAGGGATCGATGTAAAAGGTGAGATGCGTAAGGATTTAAAATGATTGTATTTGAATGCGCAAAGTATAAGAAGTTAAGTAGATGAGGTTGAGGCTCAGATAGAGGTTTGTAGATATGACATTGTGGGGATTGCTGAGACGTGGCTGCAGGAGGATCGGGTCTGGAACTTAATATTCAGGGTCATACATCCTATAGGAAGGACAGGCAGGTGGGCAGAGGAGCGGGGATAGCTCTTCTGGTGAGGGATGGAATTCAGTCCCTTGGGAGAGAAGACATACGGACTGCGAGGTAGAGTCACTGTGGATTGAGTTGAGGAATTGTAAAGGCAAGAAGATACTAATTGGTGTTATCTGCAGACCCCCAAATAGTAGCCCGGATGTAGGGTGTAAGTTGCAACAGGAGTTAAAACTGGCGTGTAACAAAGGTAATGCCTCTGTGGTGATGGGGGATTTCAATATGCAGATAGACTGGGAAAATCAGGTTGGTTCAGGACCCCAAGAAAGAGAGTTTGTCGAGTGCCTCCGAGATGGAATCTTAGAGCAGCTTGTAATGGAGCCGACCAGAGAAAAGGCAATTCTGGATTTAGTGTTGTCTGATGAACCAAATTTGATAAAAGAACCCGAGGTAAAGAACCGCTTGGAGGTAGTGACCATAATATGATTAGTTTTAATCTGAAATTTGAGAAGGAAGTGGCAGTGATGCATGTGAACAAAAGGGATTATGAAGGCATGAGAGAGGAGCTGGCCAAGGTTGACTGGAAAGGGATACTAGCGGGAATGACGGTGGAACAGCAATGGCAGGAATTTCAGGGCATAATCCGGAAGAAACAAGATAGTTATCTTCCAAAAAGGAAGAAAGATTCTAAGGGGAGTAGGAGGCAACCGTGGCTGACAAGAGAAGTTAGGGATAGAATTTTTTTTTTTAATGTATAACACAGCAAAATGTAGTCGGAAGCCAGAGGATTGGGAAACTTTCATAGGACAACAGAAGGAAACAAAACGGGCAATACGGGCTGAAACGATGAAGTACGAAGGGAAGCTGGACGGGAATATAACGAAGGACAGTAAAAGCTTCTTCAGGGATGTTAATGGAAAAAGAGTAGCAAAGTCAAATGTAGGTCCCTTGAAGGCAGACACCGGTGAAATTATTATGGGCAAGAAGGAAATGGCAGAAGAGTTGAACAGGTACATCGGATCGGTCTTCACTAAGTAAGACACAAACAATCTCCCAGAAGTACTGGAGGACAGAGGATCTAAGGGGATTGAGGAACTGAAATACATTTTCATTAGGCCATAAATAGTATTGGGTAGGCTAATGGGACTGAAGGATGATAATACCGGCTCCGGGAGCCAAATGCGTCCCGTCAACGGGGGCTCAAGGCCCATGAGCGCGGAAGAATGGGGAAGGACTTGGACTATATTCTGCCTTCCACCACAGTGAGGAGTGTGTAGGAGTCACTGTGGTGGATGTTCAATGTTAAAAGATGTTTTGCTTTTTTGTCTCCAAGATGGCTGCCGCAAGGGAGAGTGACCGCTGGCGCGTTTAGCTGCCGCTGCTCTCTCTTTGAATCATGTCTTGTCCCTACTATTTTTGTTTAGTATTTTGTTTTATTCTGCTTATAAGTTTTGTAATCTGCTTATTAAATTTTGTAAGGGTCCTTGAGAGTCTTTGATAAGGCGCACATAAGTATAACGTATAAATAAAAAAATAAATTCCCGAGGCCCGAGGGAATGCATTCCAGGGTCCTCAGGGACGTGGCTCTAGAAATAATGGACGTATTGGTGATCATTTTCCAATGTTCAATAGATTCAGGATCAGTTCCTTTAGATTGGAGGATTGCTAATGTTACTCCACTTTTCAAGAAAGGAACACAGTTTAAGGATAAGGGGGAAGTCTTTTAGGACCGAGATGAGAAGATCTTTTTTTACACAGAGAGTGGTGAGTCTGTGGAATTCTCTGCGACAGAAGGTAGTTGAGGCCAGGTCATTGGCTATATTTAAGAGGGAGTTAGATGTGGCCCTAGTGGCTAAAGGGATCAGGGGGTATGGAGAGAAGGCAGGTACAGGATACTGAGTTGGATGATCAGCCATGATCATATTCAATGGCGGTGCAGGCTCAAAGGGCCGAATGGCCTACTCCTGCACCTATTTTCTATGATTCCATGATTCTATGAGAGAGAAAACGGGGAATTGCAGGCCAGTTAGCCTGACTTCGGTGGTGGGAAAGATGCAGGAGTCAATAATTAACGAGGTAATAATGGGGCATTTGGATAGCAGTAAAATGATTAATCCAAGTCAGCGTGGATTTATGAAAGGAAAATCATGCTTGTGATTGAGGCAGTGCCACGTAGGTTCACAAGATTGATCCCTGTGATGGCGGGACTGTCATATGAGGAAAGATTGAAAAGACTGGGCTTGTATTCACTGGATTTTAGAAGGATGAGTGGGGATCTTTTAGAAACATATAAAATTATAAAAGGACTGGGCAAGCTAGATACAGAAATAATGTTCCCAATGTTGGGCGAGTCCAGAACCAGGGGCCACAGTCTTAGATTAAAGGGCAGGCCATTTAAGTCTGAGGTGAGAAAACACATTTTCACCCAGAGAATTGTGAATTTGTGGAATTCCCTGCCACAGAAGGCAGTGGAAGCCAAATCACTGGAAGGATTTAAGAGAGAGTTAGATAGAGCTATGGGGGCTAGTGGAATCAAGGGATTTGTGGACAAGGCAGGCACGGGTTATTGATTGGTGACGATCAGCCATGACCGCAATGAATGGTGGTGCTGGCTCGAAGGGCCGAATGGGCTCCTCATGCACCCATTTTCTATGTTTCTATGTTTACAAAGCAAGGACTAACTGAAATTTGAGATGTCAATGCTGATATCGCTGTGGTGTAAACTACCCAAGCGAAATATATGGTGCTGCTCCTTCAATTTGCGGTGGGACTCACTCTGGCCATGGAGGAGGTACCGGACAGAAAGGTCGGATTCGGACTGAGAGGGGGTAGTTGAAGTGCTGTTTCCCAAATGCCAGGCAGTGGATAGTGAGGTGCCGCAAGGCTCAGTGCTGCGACCCCAGTGACTTACAACATGTATTAACGATTTAGATGAAGGAATTAAATGTAACATCTCCATGTTTGCGGATGACACAAAGCTGGGTGGCAGTGTGAGCTGCGCAGAGAATACTATAGGCTGCAGCGTGACTTGGATTGGTTAGGTGAGTGGGAAGATGCGTGGCAGATGCAGTATAATGTGGAAAAAAAGTGAGGTTATCCACTTTAGTTGCAATAATAAGAAGGGAGATTATTATCTGAATTGTGTCAGATTTGGAAAAGGGGAAGGTGCAGCGTGACCTTGGTGTCCTCTCAGTCACTGAAAGTAAGCATGCAGGTTCAGCAGGCAGTGAGGAAAGCAAATGGTATGTTGGCCTTCGCAGCAAGAGAATTTGAGTACAGGAGCAAGCAAGTTCTACTGTAGTTGTACAGAGCCATGGCGAGACCGCACCTGGCATATTGTGTGCTGTCTTGGTCTCTTAATTTGAGGAAGGGTATTCTTGTTATTGAGGTAGTGCAGCGTAGGTTCTTTCCGGCAAGGCAGGACTGACATGTGATGAGAGAATGGATAGACTGGGCTTGTATTCACTGGAATTTAGAACGATGAGAGGGGATCTTATAGAAACATATACAATTCTTAATGGATTGGACGGGCTATATGCAATAAACATATTCCCGATATAGGGATAGTCCTGGTCCAGGGGTAACAGTTTAAGAATCAGGGGTAGGCCATTTAGGACTGAGATGAGGAAAAACGTTTTCATCCAGAGAGTTATGAATCTGTGGAGTTCTCTGCCACAGAAGGCAGTGGCGGCCAATTCGCGGGGTGTTTTCAAGAGAGAGTTAAACATAGCTTTTAAGGCTAACGGCATCAAGGGATTTTGGAAGAAAGCAAGAACGGGGCACTGATTGTGGATGATCAACCATGATCATATTGAATGGTGGTGCTGGCTCGAAGGGCCGAATGGTCTACTCCTGCACCTAATTTGTATTTTCTATGTTTCATGTATATCAACGTATTGGTTGAGATGGTGCAAGGTATGATTAGTAACTTTACAAATAAACACGAAGGCAAGTGTGGCGGTAGATTGTCAAGATGGATATGAAGAACGACGTTGGGAATTTGATCAGCTGGGAAAGTTGGCGGTGGAAGAGCGTATGGCATTTAATTTGTATACTTGTGATTTGCTTTAATTTGGTTGGTCATGGCATGTATTTCTCAATGATATGTTCGACCCTGCGGAGTACTGTAGAGCAGGGAGATCGAGGAGTTCACATCATATATATCTGAATTTGGAGTCGCGGGTCGTTAAGGTGGTAATAAATATTTGGCACTGTGGCTTTCACTAGTTACGCCAGTAAGTGCACAAGATTGGACGTTATATTACAGATTTCAAGACGTTTGTGATGCCGCGCCCGCTTGCAGTTTACATACCGTCCACTGGATGTCCCCATCATTCAAAAGCTCGATATTGCACAACAGCCAGGAATTGTACTCCAGGAATAGATCAGTGTATCATGGTTCAGGAGTCTAAAACAGAACTTCGAACAGCTCGATTCGCTTAATAATGATTTAACTATTTTCTTTAAATAAAATGTTCTTTTTAACGAGTGTACGTGGGTTCCAAATGATACGCAAACATGGACAGTCCTTGAAAGACAATGAGGGTAACTATCTAAATAATCTCAGAGAATCTTACAGTCACACAATAACGATGCTATTTATAGAGCTATAGTAAAATCACGAACCAAGATATTTCGGAACCAGCAGTCCACGTCACGTAAAATGTCCAATCAATCCAGACAACTTGCCCACGACTGCTCCATAGCCTTCCAACCACTTGTATGCATATACTCGTTGACATGTCCCTTATACATTGTAATCGAAGCCATCTCTTCAGCTTCCACTTGCAGCCATTTCCACCTCACCACAGATGCCTTTGTAAAAAGAGTTGCCTCTCAGTATCTTCTGAATCTATCCATCTGGCGTCTTCCAGCTTTAGACTCCCCAGGTTTGAAAAACGACAGTATCCGTCTACCGTTTCCTTGCTCCTGATGATGAAATATACCTCTGTAGTGTCACCCATCAATCTCCTACTTTCCGGTGAAAACGTTCCAATCTGTCCATGCTCTCCTTGATTCTCAAACTCGTCCGCCCCAGTAATAATGTTATGATACTTACCTGCGCTATTTTGAATTTCATGTCTTCCTTCCAATCGCTGGAAGACCAGAACTGCGCATTGTAATCCAAGTTTGTTCTCAAATATGATTTGTATAGGTCGGGGGACCACCTGGAATAACAGTTCACTAAGTAACGCCCCTTTAACCGACCGGGTAATTCACTTCTACCATCGTGTCGGTGGTCCACATAGCACCGAACGTCAACGCCAATGTGGCACTGGACAATTTATACTCCATCATGTACTCACTATAAGCGCCAGACCCTGGTGCCCTGCTCATCATCTGCGCAGACTTCAATCGATCGTATTTGAGGAATGCACTGGAAACTAAAATCAGCATATCCCCTGCCTCACAATGGGCGTCAACATTCTGGGCAACACCACCATCTAGTATGTCCACGGTTCCAGCACAACAACCATGCTCTCAACGCCAGGAAGACCAAGGATCTGATTCTGGACTTCGGATCAGGAAGGACGAGGTCCCACAAACGTGTTTAGATCGACGAGACGATGCCGGAGAGAGTCAAAAGCTGCAAATTCCTGTGCGTGGAAGTCTCTGAAGATCTTTCCGAGACCCAGAACATTGATCCAATTATAACACCTCTACTCCCTGAAAAGATTGCGGACATTCGGTACATCGTCGAGTATTCTCTTGAACTTCAACAGGTTTACAGTACAGGGCATGTTGTCTGGTTGCACCACGACCTGGGTCGGCAACCTGAATGCTAGGAGCAAGGAGAATGCAATATGTGATTACCACGACCCAGTCCATCACGGGTACTGACTTCCCCACCATCGAGGGATCTACAACAGTCGCTGCTTCAAACATTGCATCAATGGTCGTCAGAGTGTAATTTGGGCTCTGAAATTTATTCATATCAACCCCATCCCAATTATTTTACACACGGTAAAAGAGCAGAAAACTGAAACGAACGGCTCAGAGTCCGAATCCGCACAAACGCTGAGATGTTGAGTTCCCCGATTGTGGATTGTGCTGAGCAGACATTCCTTCAAGGCTGCTCCTTCCCGCCCATTGTAATTCACACTGAATCAGTTTGGTGTCCGGTAACTTTACCTGGTGCTTTCTGACATTGTTACTAAACCTGCTAGTCAGTGATGCCGAAGATTCACTTTCCATCACTGGGTCCGTTGCCCTGTGGACGTACACTCCAAGTGCGCATCTTAGTGTGTTGAGGAGGTACCGCATGTAAACGGGCTATTTGGCCCACCGAGTCGGCGCCGACCAGCGAGCGCCGCACATTCTCACTATCCTACACTAAGCACGACCTGAACGTCGTTGGAGTGAGGGGGAAACCGCAGCACCCGGAGATAACCCCAGGCGGTGGGCGCCTGGGAGAACGTATGAGCTCCGTACTGACAGCACCCATAGTCAGGATCGGACCCGGGTCTCTGGCGTTGTGATGCAGCAACACTGTCGCTGCGCTACCGTGCCACCCCGCTGTGCAAACGTGATGAAGTTGCTGCCTCTCCCACCGTCTTCGGCACCGAGTTCCATTCCACGCCACATCTTGCGGGGAAAATTGTCCTCATTTCAATGAATCATCCGCATATATTTTCTCCGTTTCAAGGAACGGTATCTCCCCCCCCCCACACACACACGCACACACACTATACAGAAGAACTGAAATATAAATACAGTATGCAGTGCAGAAAGTACTTCGAGTAGGTGGGGCCGTTACCGAATCTGATACCTTGTCCACTTAGCCACATTTTGAGTGTAGTGACGTGATACAGACACATCGTACACAAGCGCTGATATAGCTGCTGCCTCACAGCGCACGAGAACGGACATTTATCCTGACCTCGGCTGCTGTTTGTGGGGAGTTTTTACATTAGCTCTGTGACCGCGCGGGTTTCTTCCGGGTGTTGTGGTTTCCTCCCACATCCCAAAAATATGCGAGTTTGCAGACTGTGTGAAGTTAGTCCGATTGCCCAGTGAGTGAGCGATGCGAACGTGGTTAACATGTAGCTGGCATAACCGGATGACATTGATCGGCCCCGTGGAATCTGTGGGCCTGTGTCAAAGCTGTACCTCCTGTAAACTAAACGAAACTAATAAAAGACAATGCAACAAAACAATGCCAGCATCACAGGGTGTGCTCACGGGGGACAGATTTACTGAGGAATCCATCACACGTGGAAATGAAACGCATCCGGCACATCTTACAAAAATCCGATCATTCAAATGAGACATAAATACAGCGGAGAATGTTGGTCTCTCGCCGATTCTCGAATAACTGCTGACTGATTAGTCACACTCCCAACAAGAGAAAACGTGAGTATTTACAATGTAATTCCAAAATCTGCTTCCACTTCCAACAATTGTTGGATGTTGCCAGGACCAGAGAGTCTCGGCTACAGGGAGAGGTTGAACAGGCCGGGTCTCTACTCCTTGGAGCGCAGGAGGATGAGGGCCGATCTTATAGAGGTACACAAAATGATGGGAATAAATCGGGTACATGCACATCGTCTCTTAAACCCAGATGAGTCGAATCGAGGACGAGAGGATGTAAGATTAATAGGTATCATAGGGGTAACTGTTTTACACACAGGGTGCTGGGTGTATGCAACAACCTGCCAGAGGAAGTAGTTGAGTCTGGGATTATCCCAACGTTTAAGAAATATATGGGCATGTACATGGATACAACAGGTTTGAAGGATATGGACCAAGCGTAGGCACGTGGGACTAGTATAGCTGGCGTATGTTGGCCGGTGTTGGCAAGTTAGGCCGAATGGTCTGTTTCCTTGCTGTAGTACTGTATGATTAAATTATTCTCCGATTCACTTACGAATCGCGGAATATAACTTCGCCTATAATTCTTCTGGTGGGACCTTCTGGAAACCTAAGAACGAATCCAGTGGGGACGTGGTTGAGTTCACCAACCCTGTTATTCCACTACTGGTCCACAGCGAGGGCTCGCAAGGTTACGCCAGCCTATTCCTCTGAATCCGGTTTAATTTCTGACATGCGCTGACTCACCGTTGTGTGACTGGCCGAGTGTCAGGTAGTAGAGCTAACTGCCACCACAGCGCCAAAAAATCCGGGTTCGAAACCCTTCACCCCAATGGTGCTATCCGTTTTGCGTTTGATTATTTGTTCTTGAATTTCTTGTCCCTACAAAATTATTCCAAATGGAATTTAAAACTGGAAAGTGGCGGAGGGTGCGCTTATGAAAAATTGATTATTGAGGAAGAAGAGCTGCCAGAAATGTATTGCGTCTCGTTGAGTAACCTATGGTAGGGTGAATACTATTCCATGCTTTAATTGTGCGGGGAATAATGAATTGGTAGCTGGTAGCACAAATTGGATCAAATGCCCCTTGTCTGCTCCTAATAGGATTTGGTTTGGAGTCGATTTGGTAATCTATATCGATCTGACCATTTAACATGTTGCAAAAACAGGTCAAAACGGTGAGCTTTACGTCTGTCTTTGAGAGGGTTCCACCCCAGTGAATTCAGAAGTTTAGAAAACACTCGCTTCTCTTTCATTGGTATTAGTAACAAATCTTGGCTGCTTGTCTTTGGACACGTTCACTGGAATAAATGTTTTTATTTGTGTATGGGTCTCATGCTGCAACTGTAAGTCCAAATGTGGTCTAACGAGGGTTAAGTAATAACTGATGGAAGTTGCGTCTCAGAAAATTTAGGACACCTGATGCTTTCACCATTACTTGGTGACTGTGGACTTTGGAAGGGGTTTAGGATGGGGACCCACAGTCCCGCCCCTTATATCAATGGGTCGATGGTGTAAAGGTCAAGAGTTTCCAAATTCCTGGGCGTGCGTCACATCTCTGAAGATCTCTCTAGGTCCGAGAACACTGATGCTATTATAAAGAAAGCCACATCAAGCGCCTCTACTTTACTGAGAAGATTACGGAGAGTTGGCTGTCAAAGGAGGATTCTCTCTAAACTTCTACAGGTGCACAGTAGAGAGCTTGCTGACCGCTTACATCTTGGCTTGGTTCGGCCAACTTGAGCGCCCTGGAGAGGAAAAGACTACAAAAAGTAGTAAACACCCGCCCAGTCCATCATCGGCTTCTCACCTCCCTACCATCGAGAGGGGTCTATCGCAGTCGGCTGCCTCAAAAAGGCTGGCAGCATCATCAAGGACCCCACACCATCCTGGCCACACACTCATCTCCCCGCTACTTTCAGGTAAAAGGTACAGGATCCCTGAAGACTGCAACATCTTAGTTTTCAGGAACAGCCTCTTCCCTACATCCATCAGGCTATTGAAACTCAACTCAAACAAAAACTCTGAACATTAATAGCCCATTATCAGTTTATTTGCACTTTATTGGTTTTTTTATTTATACATATGTGTGTATATGTATACAATGGGCATAATGGACACACTGCTCTGTTCTGTATTCATGCCTTCTATATTCTATTGTGCTGAAGCAAAGCAAGAATTTCATTGTCCTATCTGGGACACATGACAATAAACTCTCTTGAATCTTGAATCTTGAACATGAATGAGTCTGGCCATTTCAACGTAGATCGTTTTGTAATTGATGCCAAGATACTTGTTTGTTTGGATTCTTCAAGGGTGGCACCAAGGATATTGTATGATTTTCGCCTGGTTTCCTCTTTCTGGTGACACGTAATGGTTTCACATTCGGAACGATTGAACTGCATGCCCCATTGTTGTGACCACCCAACCATAGTTATATTTTTGGAGATAATCCTCATCATCAGCTGAAATAATTGGACGGTACAGCAAACAATCCATCCGCGAATAGTCTGGTAGTGCTTGCGACTTTTTCATAGATGTCATTAATGTAAAGCAAAAATCAGATGTGGGCCCACACTACTGTGCCCCTGAGGGTGTACCACTTAACACAGGACGCCATTCGCAGATGTTTTCATTCACACACAGGTGCGGGACGACGTTTTGGCAGAAAACTGGAAATGATTCGTTTTGTGTTGGAATGAACACCGTAAATGCCAAGCTTCCGAAGCAGTCTCTGGTGTGGGATGACAACAAAATGCTTTAGAAAAGTCCAGCACTGCTAAATCCGTGATGACATTGCTAATCAAGGTTCTTGGCTAGGTCATTTTGTCGTCAGGATAAGCTGAGGACTCACATGATGTATGCCTCCCTAAATGCATGTTGGTTGTCAGCAAAGAATGTTATGTTTGCTCCACGTTCAGATTACTATTGATTAAATTTTCTCCAGCAGTTTGCACCAAGTGCTTGTTCATGAAACAGGACGATAAATTCACAGGGTTTGGTGTCTGATCCCTTCTTAAAGAGAAGAGTGATGTTTAGCTTTCCCTCAATCGAGCGTCTTCACAAGGGAGGGCTGGTCCACACCAATGCAATATTCCAACTCTCCACCAATTGCCAATATCGATGGCCAGTGTGTGTATGGGTGGGGGGCTTTCTGGGGCGCTAGCAAGGGTTTTGTGGGCCGAAGGACTGTTTTCCAGAGGGGCTAGTATGGACATTGTGGGGCAGAATGGATTCTTGGCCTGGTAGCTCAGTCACTAAGGCCTGGCAGCTCAGTCTCTCAGGCCTGGCAGGCTGGCAGCTCAGTAAACTCAGGCCTGGCGGGCCTGGTAGCTCAGAAACTGCCTGGCAGCTCAGTCACTAAGGCCTGGCAGCTCAGTCACCCACTTCAGGCCTGGCAGGCTGGCAGCTCAGTAAATCAGGCCTGGCGGGCTGGTAGCTCAGAAACGGCCAGAAATTCTGCCGTGAACAGGGGAAAAACTCTGAGAGAGAAGGTGGAGATGGTGGACCATTAATTGATACATTTTCATCTTTTTTACAGATCAAAGCAATGAGGGAGGAAAGTCAATCCTTGTGTGGATCTCTGGAGCGCTAGTATGGGTAATGTGAGCTGAAGGGACTGGTGTCCAGAGGGATAGTACAGACATTGTGGACTGAATAGATTCTTGGACTTGCAGTTCAGTGATTCATGACTAGTGGGCTGGCAGCAGTGCACTAAAGTCATGGCTGTGGGCTTGTCAATTCAGTCACTTACAGCTGCTGGGCTGGCAGTCCACTCACTCATGGCTGGTGTTTTGGCAGTTCAACTCGGTTACCCCTCCTGCCATCCATCCCCCACTCTGCTCCTTGCCATTACCCCCTCCCCCCCACGCATTCAGTCCATCTCCACTCAATGCACTCTTAGTTGCCCTCCTACAGCGCAGCCAAAATCCTGCCTATTACGTACGCATTGCATGGCAAGTGGATAAAGGATTTATTAAAGTTTAAAATGGTGAATAACTCTTGAAATATCACAATAATTTAAAATGTTAAAGATGAGATTTTATTAAGTTCAGTTATTTCTTGATTCCTCTCTTGTTGTGTTCTGCTGCTCATTGCCTCTTGATGCCTCTTTGTTGTTGATAAAAAAAAGAGACAATTTTAAATATAGAGTGGATTGAGCGGTCAATTTTTTAACAACGAAAATCTGGGAATTTATCTGAAAAGTTATAATTCATGCAGGCAGAAAATCCAATCTCACAGTGCTGCAAGCAGAGTACAGGCAGAAAATCAAATCTCACAGCACTTCAAAACAGAGTGTAGGCAGCAAATCCAATCTCATAACACTTGAAGTGGAGTGCAGGCCACCAAATCCAACTTTACAGCAATTGAACAGCTCACAAATTCACACACACACATACACACCCTCCACCTCACACACATACATACACTCATACACATACACACACACACATACACTCACACACACATACACACATACACTCACACACACATACCACTCACACACACACACTCATGCTCACACACGCATACACTCACACACACTCGCTCACACACACATACACTCACACGCATACACTTACACACTCACTCACACACAAACACAATACATTCACACACACACATAGATTCAACACACATACACTCACACACACACACAAATTGCACTCACAACATATGCTCACATACACAACATGCACTCACCACTCAACATACACTCACACACATACACACTCGCACAGTCATACACACACACACATACACACACGCACAGACTCACAACACAAACCCCACACACACACACATACACTCACACACACTCACCCACTCACACACAACACACGCATAAACTCACCACACTGACATACACTCACACACATACTCTCTCATAAAAAGATATACACTTCACACACGCACATACACACACATACACACACATACACACTCATCCAACATTCACATACACACTCACACACACATATACACACACAATATACACTCACAAACACTCATACGCTCACACACACACACTCATACGCTCTCACACACACATGCATACACTCACACACGCATAAACACCCACGCAGACACACACACTCACGCACACACATGCACACACCCACCATACACACTCACACGCATGCACTTCTCACACACAATACACACTCACACGCACAAATACACTCACACACATATACACTCACGCACACATACACAAAGACACACACACACACACTCACATATACACACACTCATACACACACTCATACACACATACACACTCACAGACACATTCGCACACATGCTCGCACACCCACACCACACACATTCACACTCACACACACACATACCACACACACATACACAAGACAGCAAACTTTCTTGAATACTCACACGGCTGAGTGCGGCCTCTGCATCTTGGGGCTTCCGCAGTCAGCGGCACTTCCGCAATCAGTGCAAACCTCTGCATTCACCGGAAATTACGCTATGAGCGCGACCTGTCCACTAAGCGGAAGTTCCGAAATGAGCGGGAAATTTGGAGCAAAACGCAGTCCGGACCTAATAATTCATTGATTCCTTCCAAACCACAGTCGGACATAATAAAGCATTTCAGTTTCAAGCACAGGCAGGGCAGCCGGCCAAACGACTCATGGCATTGTCATTAAGGGCTAAGAAATTCATTTCTGTCCTGGGCCTCCTCCATGGCCAGCGTGAGGACCACCGTAAATTAGAAGAGCAGCACGTCTTAGTTCGCTTGGGCAATTTGCAACGCCCAGCGGTATGAACATTGACTTCCCTAATTATCAGGTAGTCCTTACTTTCACCTCCCCTTCCTCAGCTCTCCCCGCAGCCCATTGGCTCCACATCTTCGTTTACTTCTTCCGACCCCCCCCCCCCCCCCCCCACTCTCACATCAGTCTGAAGAAAGGTTTTGGCACGAAACATTGCCTATTTCCTTTGCTGCATAGATGCTGCCTCACCCGCTGAGTTCCTCCATCATTTTTGTCTATTGTCGGACATAATAAAGCATTTATTCCTTTCAAACAGTGGGACATAATAAAGCATTTATTCCTTTCCAAACATGGGACATAATAAAGTACATTTATCCTTCCCAATCACAGTTGGACCAATAAAGCATGCAGTTTCAAGGCACAGGCAGGGCAGCAGACAAACAATTCTGAACCTTATCGTTAAGGGGCTAACAAATCATTTATGGCAAGAACATAAAAGGGGTCAAACAAAGCATATGATTCGCAAGCACATTGCCTGGCTAACACATTATTATTGCGTCGAGTCACGAATGAGGGTTTAACAAATCATCAATCATTGCAAGCACATTACTGGCTAACAAATCATTTATTGCAAAGCACATAAAAGGTTAACCACAAAACGACAATAACCACAAAAACCACATAAAGGGCAGACTCAACAGTTCTGTAGACCCACAGTGTTCTGTAGACTCACAGCAGAATGACAGTCATTTGCTCTCCCTCGCAATCCTGCAGAGAGACTGAGTCACGTCCCAGGCATCCGGGGTTTAATAGTGGCTCCCCCCCGAAGGGACGGTGCCTTCATCGCGTGATAGACGGCAAGAGGAGCCCAATTTTTAAACTACTCATAACTTTTTTATTATCACGATGGGAAAAATCTCGGGCCTGCTCATCCAAGAGAATGTGATAATATGGCAAAAATCACTGCGATAACTCGAAAGCGTTTGTTTCTAAAATCATATACAGCGCAGACAGGAAGTGGCAGAAGATGACACTATAAATATCTGGATGCACCAATCGTACAGTGAAATGTGGGTTACCTTACAGCCCAAAGAGAATAACAACCAACACAACACAACGATGGAATTTTAACCATAACCATCCCCACACAGCGGAAATCAACGTATCCCACGGAGAGGTAAGGCAACCCAAAATTCAGTCCTCTCCTCTTTTGTGGTTCACCTGTGGTTTGGGCTTCCCGACCCTTCGCTGTCGCCGCTACGGCAGCCCGATGTTCATGGGCCCCGCCCTCGCGCAGGGTTGATGGCGCAACCGACTCGGAACGGAAGAGCATTCGCAGCGGTTTGGATTTTCCGAATTGGCCACTTCTTACCGAGACGGCGGCCCCTGCGGTCGACATGCGAGCTGGCGAGATTCAACACTGGCGGCCCTCGGCAAAGGGATCACCAGACTCCGCGATGAGTAAAGTCCCGCGCCCGGCGGCGAACTCCGCAAACCTAGTTCCGCGATTTTGAGCAGCAGCAGGCCCAGCACTCCGGAAGCATCATACGGCAATCCCAGGATAGGCAACGCCCACTCCGCGTGGTCATTCATTCAGCAACACACGCTGCTAAAGCTCTGGTCGCTAGTCCGGCAGGAAAGCCGCCCAATCCAGTTGGGTGGGCTTCGAGGAGGGGGCAAAGATGTGACTCAGCGCAAAGATGCATCCTCGCCAGAGTGGCGAGAAGCGGTTTCCTTACCCTACTACACCCCCCCCCCACAAAAATATATTAAGAAACCTCCAAAACATACTTTTAAACAGAAAAAAAAATTAAAAGGAAAAACAACAGACTGTAGGCAAGTGTGCCAATCATGCACGTCCCTATTTGATCTAAACGTCTCCATCCAGACTCCAGCATTTCAGCCCAGCGGCCGCAAACACTCATCGTTGATTAACCTAACTCATTCCTGGGATCATTCTTGTAAACCTCCTCCGAACCCTCTGATGCGTTGCCTTATGTCGTATGAGCTGAGTAATGATAGCGTCCTAAATGATAGACTCTTATACATTCGACGACACTAAACGTTTGTGCTGGGCGATCATTTTTTTGCTGAACACCTTCAATCAAGCCTGCCTGGACCTACTTGAGTCTCACCGATGTTGAACAATATAATTATTTTCCACTTCCCACACAGCTTTCTGTCCAACGTGTCCTTCCATTGTCAGAGCGAGGCTAAAAGCAAATGTGAGGAACCCAGTGGTATAACATTGAATTGTCTAACTTCAATAACCCTTGCTTTCCCTCGCTCTCTAGTCGCCAAGACGCATACAGTTTTTCGCCCGAACATGCAGCTACATGCCTGTTTATTTATCATTGTTACTTTTACATAACGTTAATTCATGGTCATTATCTCTCAAAATCATTGCCTATATCTCTCTCTGTTTTTATCCTAACCAGTCTGAAAAGAAGGCTCTCGCACGAAACGTCACCCTTTCCCTCTCTGCCAACATCTGAAACTTTTTCTTGCATCTACCCAGTTCAATCCTCGAAGAATTTTGTATGTTTCCAGAAGATCCCCTTTCACCCCTTGTGAATTCCAGCGAATAAACCCCAATCGATCCCATTCATTCATCATTTATGAGTTTCCCCGCCATCCCGAATAGACCTGGCGAACGTTTTCCGCTGCACTTCCCCGAAAAAGGCCAAAAATGGTCCCTTCCTGAATTAGGAGACCAAAATTACACACATGAACCCCTGGTGCGCGGTCTCACCACGGCGTTCTGAAAAACAGCATGGAGGACCTTCTTGCCCCTAAACAGAAAACCCTCAGTCAGAGTATTGTGTAGACAAAGTGAGGTCATCTACAGTTTATATAAGACCATTGATGAAAGTAGATTTAGAGGATTGCCGTTCAGTTTTTGGTCCCTGTGCAATATGTTGTCAAACTGAAGGGTGTCAGAGAATATTAACGAGGCTGTGCTAGGATACGAGGATCTGAGCTACAGAGTGAGATTGGGCAGGCTGGGACAGTATTTTCCTTGCTGCGCAGGAGTTCAGTAGTGCACATAGAGATGTACAAAATCATGAGAGGAATAGATCAGTTACTTTCATTTAATGAGAGAATTAAATAATGAGTTAGACTCAGACACCCGTTTGATGTTTAGAAATAGCAACTTTCTCAAAGGGAAGCAGAAAAATAACTGATTGGCTCTAACCTGAGTGGGAGAAAGTTAGAGGTGAGTCCAGAGGGGGGAAAAACAGTTTATAAAACAGAGGCAATTTGGTTTTGTAAATTGGTAAATTAGGCAATTTATCAGCATTTTAACTTCAGAGTCATGTGAGTGAATCCGTGAAGAGTCCCGCCCAGTCCGCATGCGCGTCATCATGTCTGACTCATCGCACCGAAGGGCTGGCAAGCGCGTTGGTGCACCAGCATTAAGATAAAAACCCTGAGGTAATTTTTACTGAGGTCGTTTTCTGCGGTCGGTAAATGTTGTTTTTGCAGTACATAGTCCGGCAATGGGGAAAATTGGTTACAGGAAGGCCGAGCGGTCCACTTGGAGAGCACAGCAAGACCGCAGGAGTGCGTGTATCGGGCGTCCATCCAACTCGCCTTCAGAGTCGCTGGTGGGCTCGGCCAGTGGCTCTGCCTTGGTGCAGGTAGACCAGAGGGTCCTCAGGGATCTTTGTAGGGTCCACGTTGTTTGTCATGTACATCCAATGATCTTGGATATGGGGTGGAAAATTGATAAGTCAGTATGGCAGAAGATACTAAAGATAGTGGTATTGTGGACAATAGAAGTCGATTCTCAACATCCTACAGAGAGATTTGGGCCAACATTTGGCAAAGTGGGGCTGAAAGATGGGCAGATGGAGTTTAATGCTGATTAAGTGTGAAGTGCAACATCTTGGCAGGACAAAACAAAATAGGACTACATGGTAAATGGTAGGGATTGAGAATGCTGGTGAACAGAGGGATTGTTCTAGGAATAACTGTGGCATAGTTTCCCTGAAGGTGGAATCGCATGATGAAAGGGTGTAAAAGAAAGCCTTTGGTGTGCTGGCCTATAAATCAGAGCATTTGAATATAGGAGTATGGAGTAATGTAAAAATTGTCCAAGGCAATGGTAAGACCAATTCTGTAGTATGGTGTACACTTTCTGGACGCCTAGTTATAGAAGGAAAAATGTCAACAAAATAGAGAGAGTACAGAGGAGAAATACTAGAATGTTGCCAGGGTTCCAGCAACAATTTACAGAGAAAGGTTGAACAAGTTAGTCTATATTTCTTAGACGCAGGAGGTTAGGGGTGACTTGATTGAGGTCTTTAAAAAATGATGAAAGGGATAGACAGAGTTGACTGGATAAGCTTTTCCCATCGAGGTAGGGAAGATTCAAACAAGAGGGCCTGCCAAGAAATTAAGGGAAACAGAAGTTTAGGGTAACGTGAGGGGAACGTCTTTACTCATAGGGTGGTGAGCTGTTGTAATGACTTCCCAGCCAGAGGTGGTGGAGGCCGGATCGATTTTAACAATTAAAAGTAAAGTGGAATGGTATATGTACGGAAAGGAATGGAGGGGTAAGGTCAGAGTGCAGGTAGATGTGACAAGGGGAAAACAAATGGTCGGCACGGACTGGAAAGGGCCGAGAGGCCTCTCCGTGCTGAATTGTTATACTGGTTATATCAAAGCATCACCTGAACTTGAAACAGATCCTCTTCTGACCCAGCTATCTATTGGGAACCCTACAGAATCTAGTCAAATGCATGCACATTTCTTATGTATTGCTCTCCCCGCCATGTACCGAGGTGCAGTGCAACGTTTGCTTTGCATGCTGTACAATCGGGTAATGCAATATAAAACAATAAGCACATGCAAACTCAATGCAGCATTTTTACAAGAGGGCTTGATACAAAAACAGGGAATGACGTTAAGAGTCTATAAGACTTTTGGTCAGGAGGCCACATTTGGAATATTGTGAGCAATTTTTGGGCAACATATCCTAAGGGACGGATGGTTGCAGGTCTGAGAGGGTCGAGGAGGTTTAACAAGAATGACCCAGGAATGAAGTAGTAATCACGATGGTGTTTTTGCGGCGCCTGGCCCGAAAACGCAGAGTCTGGATGCATACTTTAAGAACAACTAGGACGATCGCAGATGGCACACTCTGCCTACATTCGGTCTGTTTCCTTTTTAATTTGGTTTTCTGTTAAAAAGTAATGTTTTTTGGAGGTTTCTAATATAATTTTGTGGGGGGGGGGGGGGGGTGGGGGGTCGGTAGGTAGGGTAAGGGGGAAACCCTTTCTCAGCCACTTTCCTGTCGAGGATGCATCTTTTACGGCATGAGGTCACCATCTTTTGCCCCCTCCTCGCAAGCCCACCAAACTGGGATTGCGGCGCCGCATTTCCTGCCGGACAACCGGACCAGAGCTTTAGCAGCGGCGCAGCACTGAATGAAACCATCGCGGAGTGGGCGGTTGGCCTATCCTGTGATTTTGCCGTATGGAAGCACCGTAGAGCTGGGCCTGCTGCTTCAACATCCGCGGAACTTAAAAATGGTTTGCGGAGCTTCTACTAGCCGCGGCGGGCGCTGACCTATTTAACATCGCGGTCGGCGAGTCCTGTTGATCCCTTTTGCCGAGGCCGCCATTGTTGAATCTCCGCCCAGCTCCGCCTGTCGACCACGGGGGGGGGCCGCGTTCTCACACCCCCGTTAAGAAGGTGGCCAATTCGAAATCCCAAACCGCTGAGAATGCTCTTTTTTTTCCGTTCCGACGTTCGGAGCGGCCATCAAACCCTGCGAGAGGGCCTGAACATCGGGGCTGGCCGTACGGGCGGAACACGAAGGGCACGGTAAGCCCCCAACCACAGGGAACTACAAAAGAGGAAGAGATGACTGAATTTTTGTTGCCTTACCCCTCTCAGTGGGAAACTTGATTTCCCGCTGTGTGGGACGTTTATGTTAAATTCCATTCCAATCGTGTGTTGTGGTTGGTTTTTTATTCCTATGCTGTAAGTAACCAAAGTAACAAACCCAAAATTTCACTAGTACGGATTTGTGTCATCTAGTAATATTTAATAGTGGTCAACTTTTCACTTCAGGAATGGAGGGGATACGTCGGTTTAGGGGGGGGGGGGGGGGG